>JALIRH010000043.1:1891705-2394973 GCA_023055505.1 Callipepla californica brunnescens | reverse complement strand
CCTCCTTTTTTCCTTTACTTTCCCCCTCCTTTTCTCTCTCTCGTTTTCCCCTTTTTTTCTTTTTTGTTTTCCCCCCTTTCTTTTCGCTCTTTTTTATCCCCCACCAAACGCGCATCTCTCGGCCCAGCGCCGGGCAGAGACAGAACCCCCTCGAACCCCCGCACTGGTCCTCAAAGAAAACGCTTTTTTTTTCCCCTTTTTTCCCTCCTCCCCCCCCATCATTCTCCTTCTCCCATTTATTTTCCCCTTTCCTTTCTTTCTTTCCCCCCTTTATTTTTCTCTCTTTTCCTTTTTCCTCCCCTCGAACGCTCCTCTCTCGGCCCAGCACCGGGCTGAGCCCCACCATAGGCTCACTGGGCATCCCCCCCCCCCCCCAGATTTTCGCACCCCTCCCCCGGGATACATCGCGTATTCCCCGGTGCTGGGAGCCCCGGGACGGGGCACGTCGCGGTGCCCAGGGGCTGTCGGCGGCTCTCAGGGGTCGTGGGGGGAGGGGGAAAGGGGGGGAGGGGGGGGGGAAGGAAGGGGTGACGGGTCCCAAACCGGGGAACGATTCCCAACGGGAGCGGCACTTCTGTGCCCCCATAGCCGTCAGGAGCATGCTGGGGGCGGGGTAAGGGGGGGGGGGGGGAGTAGTAATTATTAGGATTTACTCCTTCTCCTCCTGTAGGATTTCCTCCTTTCTCCTTCTATAGGATTTTCTCCTTTCTCCTTCTATAGGATTTCCTCCTTTCTCCTTCTATAGGATTTCCTCCCTTCCCTCCTTCTATAGGATTTCCTCCTTTTTCCTCGATAGGATTTCCTCTCTCTCCTCCTAAAGGCTTCAACGCGGCTCCGTAAACCCCCAGCCCCGCAACCCCACGGGTGTGTGCGAGCTTTCCCCACTCGCGTTACGACCCCACCCATCCCCCCCCCCCCCCCACCTCCCCCCCACGTCCCCTCGTACCTGCGAGCCTGAGCGCGGACATCCTCTGAAATTCGGGCTCCTGCAACCATTTCCACATCCTCCGGAAAGTCTCCCCGGCCCCGACTTGAGCTTACTCCAGGGCTTTGGGTTCCGCAGCAGATCCGAGAGGGTCCCCTGCGAACGGCACAAGATCCTCTGCGCGAAGATCGCCCTGCGGGATGCTGTAGCGCTTCAGCTCGGCCGTGATCCTTTGTGCCACCTCTTTGGTGTTGATCTCCTCCACCTGCCCCGATCCTCCGCTCTGGGATCCGCTGGCCGAGGCCTGGGCGATCCCTTTCTGCCAGCAGCGAACCGCCGGCTTGGGGATGCGGGTGACCGTGGGGATGCATCCCGTTGAGGGGGCGGCATCATGGCCGAGCTGGGTGCCCCCCAACACCCCGCGCCAGGTGCTCCTCACCCCGGGACAGCATCGCGGCGTGAGAATCGAAGCCGTTGGGCGACAGCATCTTGTCGTTGGGCAAGTGGCCCCCGGGACCGTACGGAGTCAGAGGTTGCTGAGCGGTTGTGCAGGCTGCCCCAGCCCGTTGGGGAGAGGAGAGAGGGGCTGCCCCATAGCCGGCATGTCCTTGGGGTAGTGGCTGTAGAGGTTGCCCATGGAGGCGAGGCTGCGTTCGTCCCGCATCAGGGTGAAGCTGCCGCTCACGTTGCCGGCCCAGGCGCTGGTGCGGGTGGTGGTGGTGGGTGGTGGTGGTGGTGCGGGTGGTGGAACTTCTCGGACACGGTGGAGATGGGCGGCAGGTGCTGCAGGGGGGGTGAGCGTGGTGTAGGTGCTGCTCAGGCTCATCCCGGACGGCGATTCGCAGGACATGCTCATGGCCGGGTGCAGCGGGGCCGCCAGGCTGTGCTCGGCTCGGTAATCCCCCCCTTCCAGGATGGATGCCATGCCCGACACCATGGCCGGCCGGCCGTGCGGGACCAGGTTGCGGTGCGAGCTCTGCCGCCCGTGTGCGGGGCCTCAGCAGCTCCGCGGGCTGCGAGTGCGGGACGCCGTGCAGGCTGCCCAGGTTCTCCATCGCCAGCTCCATGGTGGCTCTGCCGCTGCCTGATCGCTCGCTGCCTTCCTCCCCCACCCCCCCTCCTCCTCCTCCTCCTCCTCCTCTTCCTCCTCCTCCTCCTCCTCCTCCTCCTCCACCACCACCACCCCCCCCCCCCCCTCCCTTCCCCCTTTTTCCCCGGATTAATTCAGACTCCCGCTTTTCGGGGATCGATCTCCCTCGCCCCGCTCTCAGATCATCACGATGAGCCGCTCCCGCCCCGCCCCAAGCGCGGTGCGGTGCTGCGCGGTGCCGGGAGCGGTGCGGAGCGGTGCGGGGCGTGAGCTCGGGGCGGCTGCGGCGCGGCTCCCGGCAGCCTCGCTCAGGGCCGCGGCGTGACGTCAGCACAGCCCCGCCTCCCCCCCGCACCCCCCCCCCCTCCTTCGTACCCCCCCCCCAGCACCGGGGAGGGATGGAATTTTGGGGTGTGGGGGGGGGTGGGAACACAACAGGACCGCACCTGCGCCGCTCCCCCCCAGGGGTAACCCCTAAACTATGACGACCCCCCCCCCCCCCCTCCCAGGATTGGTCCGACCCCTCCCCCTCCCTATAGGGTGACGCCCCCCCCCCCCCCCACACCACTGGCCTGACCCCCCCGCCCCACCCCCCCCCCCCCCTCCTGCCTTTGAGCTGGGGTCACCACCAGCCCCAAATCTCCAAGCACACAGCTGGTGACACTCCCCCCCCCCCCCCCCCCCCCCCCCCCAACCCCAGCACACATCTGGCTCTCCTCAGCCTCACGTGTGCCCTCAAAGTGACTGTCCCCAACGCCCCCCCCTCCCCCTTCCCCCCTTCCTTCTTTGCCCACCCCCCCCCCCACTCACCCTATGCCCTCTCCCAAACCTTCTGCTCCCCCCAGTTCTGTCTGCCCGCCCACTTCCTGCATCCCTGTCCCCCAAACACATCTGTGTGTCCTTATATATGCCCCCCCAAAATTCCCCCCCCCCCACCTCCCCCAACCCACCTTACCCCCCCACCCTCCTCCCTCTGGGTCTGTTTTGGAGCTGGAGGTGGGAGTGGGGAAAGTGACAGGGACACACATGGGGTGGCACAGGGAGCCATCAGGGCAAGGGGGAAATGGGGAAAGGGAAATAAAGGAACAAGGGAAAGGAAGAGGGGAAATGGAATGGAGAATAAGAGAGAAAGGAAGGGGGGGGGAGAGGATGGGAGGGGAGCAGGAAGGCAGCACGGTGTGAGCTGGCGTTTAGGCCACGGCTGCACACTCGGTGCCCTCCCCAACACCTTTCAGTGTCTCTCACCAGTGCCACACAGAACCCCAGCTCCGGTATTTCCAGCCGTGCTGAGTCCTCCAGGCCGGGATATTGAAGTTTTATCGAACCACACTGAAAACCTCCAACACACAGCTTGCCCTTGGTGGGCCCTGCCAGGGTGCTCCATCCTGATACCACCAAACTGAAGGCAACCAAGGGGCTTCGGGGTGGGCCTGGGGGCTCCAGCACTGCAATCCCATCCAACACAAAGCTGTTGAACCCAAACCATCCCAGCCATTCTATTCCATGCTGTACTGTGCCATCCATCCAATCCCATCCACCAGATCCCATCTATCTGATCACATACACCCCCATCCCACCTCATCCATTCCACCTCACTCCACCTCATCCCATCTGATTCAGTTTTACCTCACCTTATCCATCCCCACCCTATGCTGCCACATCTCATCAGATTCCATCCCATTCAAGATTCCATCCCATTCAATTGTATCCCATCCCATTATTCTCATCGCATCCCATTTATCCTATCCTATCCCACCCCATCCCATCCCACCCATCCCACCCCACCCCATCTATCCCACCTCACCCCATTTGTCTCATCTCATCTTACCCCATCCCTCTGGAGGCAAACTTTCTTCTCTGAGTTTGGGATGAGATTTCCCTTGCTCCTTGAGTGCTAAGACCACTGCCCCATAAAAACCCATCACCCATGGGATATGGGCACGGGATGAGCTGGGGGTAGGGGGTCCTGGGGTAGGAGGATGCGGGGGGGGACAGTTTTATTTCACACCTTTTCTCCCTTATAAGGGAGTCCAGGGCTGGGCCTGGCCAAAATGGGGGTCTACAAGGTATCTGTCCCCGCCACCGGGTGCCCTTGATATTAGGGTTTGTTCTTAAGGCTTCCTTGCACAGAGCCCCAGATCTGCCTGGCTGTGGGGGTGCTGGGGATGGTCACAAACCAGGTGGGGGTCACACGGAGGGGACTTCCAGACGGAGAATGGGATGCAAAATTGGGAAGGGTTGGGATGGGATGGGATGGGATGGGATGGGATGGGATGGGATGGGATGGGGTGGGATGGGGTGGGATGGGGTGGGATGGGGTGGGATGGGGTGGGATGGGGTGGGATGGGGTGGGATGGGGTGGGATGGGGTGGGATGGGAAGGGATGGGATGGGATGGGGTGGGATGGGATGGGAAGGGATGGGAAGGGATGGGATGGGATGGGATGGGATGGGATGGGATAGGATGGGATGGGATGGGATAGGATGGGATAGGATGGGATGAGGGGTCCAGGGGCAGGGCTAAGGGATACGAGGGATAAGGGGAGGATAAAAAAGGTTCCCAGCGAGGAGGAGGAGGAGGGAACGAACAGGGGATGAAGCAGCCACGTCTGAAACGGTTTCATTGAGTGTAATAACGGCGATAGTGCATCGACCGCCCCATCGAGCGCCCATCGACAGATCCATCCCTGCAGCTGCCCAACGTCCCGCACGGTCCCCGCACCGCCCACCCCTCCAAACCCCCCTCCCCTCCTTTTACCCCCTCCCCCCCCCCCCACACACCAGCACCAGGGGCCCCGTGGCAGGAGCTGGACTCTGCCCTGCGCCGAGCTTTGCACCCAGCAAACGACAACAGGAAAAAAAAAAAGCAAGAAGGAGAGAGAGAGAGCGAAAGAGAGAGAGAGACTTTTTAGTAATTAGTGCGACATAATTGAGTAATGCGGTAGCTCCTCGCCCCCCCCCCCCCTCCCCATAGCCCCCCCCCCCCCCCTTCCTTCTTTCCCACCTCCCCCCTGCTCTTCTTCTTCCCCGATCGATGCAATATCATTAGGGCGAGAGGCATTGGGGCAGCGCTCGAGGGGCCCGAACCTCTGCGGGTATCGGGGTGGGGGGGTTGGGGGGTGGGGGGTGGGGGTCCCGTCGGGCGTAGCTCCGTCCCCACCGACCCGAGCAGGGAGAGAGCCCCGAGGCCGCGGGGATGGGCGCGGGGCTCGGTGCCCCAGCTCGGAGCCGGTTCCTCTCCCCCTCTTCCCATCCATTCGCCAGCTGGATGCTATTGATCCCTTCCCTCTCCTCCTTTTATTTATTTATTTATTTATTTATTTTTCTCTTTTTTTTTCCCTTCCCGAGCTCCCTCTCCTCTCTCTTTAATTCCCTCCGTTCCTCCGGAGGAGCCGCCCGGTGCCGGGGGTAAGTGAACAAAATGGGATCGCGCTCCGCCCTCCCTCCGCCGCCGCCCCACGCGCGGAGTGGGGCTCCCCTCATCCCCCACCCCCCCCCCCATCCCCCTCCCCATGGGTTCCTTCTCCGGATCCCTTCTGGAGCAGTTCCCAACGCATCCCCCGGGCTCAGCGCTGCTCCGCTTCGGCGACTTCTGTTCCGCGCTCAATTTTCATCTCTCTTCCCCCCCCAACCCCACCTCCCCCCAATCCCCCCCATCCCCCCCCACCCCTCCCTCTCACTTCTCATAGCAAGAACCCGAAAAGCCAAAACGACGCGGCCCCAAACGAGAGGCGGAGGAGCACCTGCGGCTGAGATTTATGGCATCCGGAGCGCAGGTACAGCGCAGTGCCCCGCAACAACGCCCCGCAACGCACTTCCCCTATAGGCGACCAACTTCCTTCAAGTCCTTTAAGGCTCCCAAACCGCAGCCCCATCGCCCTGCAGGTGAATTATCCAGCGCCTATAGATCCCCCTCGAGCCCTTTCATCCCGGTCCCAAATCTTTCCCAGCCCACCCTTTGCCGATGGACGTCTCGATTTTACAACAATCAAGCGGGAGGCGAAGAGCGTGGCAATTTCTGCTAATCGATTTTCCATACAATGGGCCCCAGATGATGTTTTAAAATGTGAGAAACTCAAATGTGTTGGTTTAAATAAGACTTCGGCAATCGATAGCTCTTAAAAAAAAAAAAAAAAGAGAGACTTTGATACCGCTTCTTGAAGGGGGATTTTTCGAAAGCTTTCGCTTCCCGGACAAAACCAGGCAGGAAAATCCTAAAAATAAAGGAGAGAGAGAGAGAGAGAGAGAAAATAAGAATAAATAAATCCGAAGTTCCTCCTGGCTCCGGAGTTCTTCAACAGGGATAGGGGGAAAATGGACTCCGACCCGAAGCGGAGCAGCGCAAAAGCCGCGCAAAAGCCGCGCAGTTCCGCCCCGGGGCCGCGCAGAGCTCTTCCTCCTCTCTCCCTCCAACCCGTTTGTATTTTTCGGTGTCCCCCTCCCCCCCCTCTCCCCCCACGATGTCACCGCTCTGCGTTCGGCTTTCTGGAGTTGCGGGGAGGAGTGGGGCGGTGGGGAGAGGGGAACCTCCAGTCCTTTCCTCCCCGATCATTTCCTCCGTCCCAAATCCCCTCATCCCCCCCCCTCCCCCACCCCGAGCACCCCCCACCCCTCCCACCCCGCACCCCCCACCCCTCCCCCAGTGCCGCCGGCATTGTCGTTCATTTATTTCCGTATTTATTTCTGCATTCATCGCTTCGAGACGGTTTTCTTTTAGCCGCAGGTTCAGGCCCTTTCCACGCTGCTCCCGGTTCCTTTCCCTTTCGGAAATCGGCGGAATTCGAATTCCTTCTTTCGGTGGATAATTTCCCCTCCTCTCACAAACACCACCAGGGCAGAGGGGGGCAGCCCTGGGGGTCGTCTTCCCCTCCCCCCCCCCCCCCCCCCCGGGGCCAAAACCCCCCATGCGTTTCTTCTCCATGGGGCCACGTCGGAAAAGGGGAAAAAACCCTCAACGAAGGGGGGAAAGAAACCCGAGGGGGTGCGGGCAGAGCCGCCCCCCCAAACCCCCACCGCTCTCTGCCCACTTTTCTCGTTCTCGTTACGAAACTTCGGAGCTGCCCACGGCGAATTGGGGCGGGGGTCGGAGCCGCAGCCGATATCCCACCGAGGGGAGCTGTGGGGGAGGGGGATGGGGTCGGTTTGGGACCCCCGTTCTCTCTTTTCGATGTCACACGCGGAGATTTCCACGCGGAGCTCCGGGACGGGGACGGGCTCGGGACCCCCACACCGTGACCCCGGGGAGGAGGGGGTTGGGGGGTTCAGCGGGGACCTCCGGGAACCTCTTCAATCCCCGATTTGTTTTCAGAAGTTCACGGCGGAGCAGCGCTGAACTTTACACCCTCAGAGCGGCGCGGCCCCGTCGGGGAAAAGCAAAGAGCAGCGTTCGGATTTCGCCACGATCCGAGGTGCGATTTTTTTTTTTTTCCCTTTTTTTTTTTTCCCCTCCTTTTTTCCCCTCCTTCCCCCCTCCTCCCCCCCATACCCCTCTCCTTTTTCCCTTTTCCCCCCCACCCCACTCCGCTTTTCCCACGCTCGGCCCGTCCCGAATCCCGACGAGGATTTCAGAGCATCCAAATGAGAAACGCGGCGATGTCGGGCGCTCCGCAGGGTGCTATCCCCCCCCCCACGACCCCCCACCCCCAAACCCAACCCCGACCGTCCTGGTCCGTCCCCACTTCTGCCTTCAGTTCGGTGCTCGGAGTGGGGGTGGTCCCAAATTTCGGTCTTCGTGCTCTGTGGGACAGCAGAGCTCAGGAGAAAAAATAATAATAATAATAAATTAAAAAAATAAGTAGAAATGTCCCCCCCCCCCCTAGTAAAAAATAACAAAGCAGAAGGGCGACGTGCAGAGCTTCAGGGGCCGAGCAATCACCGCCACGTCCCAAAAAAATCGGGATTTACCCAACACGCGTTAATCGCCCATCGTCCCCCCAAGGGCTGCGGGTCCCCCCCACCCCCCTCGAGTCCTCCCCCCCACACACACACAGTGTGGGGGGACATCTCGGGGTGTTCGTGCTGTGGATGTGGGTGAGCTCACTCCTCCGCGTTGAAGCCGCGGCCGCTCCGTGCGCTTCTTTTATCCGGACGGACACACGCGCGACGTTCTTTCCACGCACCCACAAAAAAAAATGTGTATTTATTTCCTCTGTGCCCGGGTGTCTTTAGACAGACGTCTCCTGTCCGTTAGCGGCAGGTTTGTTTTTTGGTTTTTTGGTTTTTTTTTTCCTCTTGCAGCAGAAACTCTGCTTTTCCGAACCCCGATCTTGGAGATTTTTCACCCCAAATCCCACAGCACCGAGGTACGGCAGCACCCCCACCCCCTCCCCGGCTCTGGTCCCACTGGAGGGGACCGAGATGGGGAAAAGAGGGAAGGGGGGGACACTGCCCTCGATGCCTGCGGCTCAGAGCCCGCAACAGGTGGCCCCGGTCCCCGGGGATGCCGTAGAGGTGGGGAAAGGAGGGGGAGAGGGGGCAGGGATGCGGTGAGGAGGGACATGGGACAGAAGGGACAAAGGACAGGCAGGGGTGGAGTGAGGAAGGACAGGGGACAGGCAGAGATGGGGAGGAGGGACGTGGGACGGAAGGGAAAAGGACGGGGAGGGATGGGGTGAGGATGGACAGGGGACGGAAGGGACCGGGGACAGGTAGGGATGGGGAGGAGGATGGGGTGGGTGTGACTCGATCAGGACAAGGGATGGGGGTGAGGAAAGGATGTGAGTCGGGGATGGGGACAAGGCACGGATGAATGCGATGCAGTGATGGGGACGAAGGGGGACCGGGACAAAGCAGGGATGGGGAGGAGGAAAAATGGGAGATAATGCAGATACAGACGGGGACGGGTACAAGGTGGGGATGGGGACAAGGCAGGGAGAGAGATGCAGGGAAAGGGAGAAGGGAGCAAGGGGAAATGAGGCAGGGGGCAGAGAGAAGCAGTGCCGGGAAAGAAGGCAAGGCAGGAACAGCGGCCAAAGCAAGGACAAAGACAGGCAGGGACCCACCGACACCGGGTGCCCTGGGGTGGGGCCCTGGGTCCCTGCAGGGTGGGTGCAGTTTTCACCTAAAATGACCAAGAGCAGCTCCTAGCTCTCAGCTACTGCACACATACACACAGACACACACACAGAGCTGGCCACCATCGATCCCCATCTCACAGAGCCGTGTATGGGAGACGTGCACCCCAAAGTCCCCTGCTGCCCCCAGCACAAAGCCACCCCACGGCAGTGTCACCCCAAGAGTGAGCCCGGATGGGGCACGGTGCTGTGGCCCCTCTCCACGTGCCCTCCTCTCTCCCACAGCAGTAATTGCGGCCGTATTTATCCAAACGAGGAGGGGGTGGCAGAGAAAGACTTCTAAGAGTAATTTTCCGGGAATTCTCCTCGGTGTAATTGTCTTGATAATAAATCCAGACGCTTAGCCTGTGTATGAATTGCTTTTTACCATTTTCATTTATTATTGAACACAGTGGGGAGAAGGGGAAACGCAACAGGGCTCATTCTTGTGAGAGAGAAGGGGTGAAGGGGCCGAGGAGATGATTTCTCTGCAGATCCGGGAAACCTGGACCTGTTCATCATCATGCTTTTTTTTTTTTTCTTTTCCTCTTAATACATAGTCCATTTCCCCATCCCCCTCTTTTTTATTTTATTTAAGGAGGGGGCGGGAGGGGAGGGGGGGGGGTATTGAAAACTAATTAAATAACCCGTTAGCTAACACGTTAAATTAAGATCCACTCTTGGATTTAATGATGTCTACGGAAGAATTGACAGAAATGTGAAGACAGTCTGTCGATAGATTCCTTCTCCTGGTTACGCCGTATAAATGTGATTAAAACAGATCTCCAAGAAGGGTATCCCAACGCGATGCCCATGTGGGGATGGAGCCACTGGGGCCCCCATTGGTCTCCGGGGACAAACATCACTCAAAGCCACCGTTGGGTGGCACAGAGCGGGGCACAGTGCTCCCCTTTGAGGTGTGTCTGGGGATGAGAAACCACCTCCAGATGTGAGGCTGAAGCAAAGCCCTGGGCAGGGTTTGTTCTACTGAGGATGGGGCCAACGTCCTCTGCCACCCCCCCGTGTCCACGCAGCTGGATGATCTGCTCCTTCAACGGGTTAGGAGGTGAGGAGGTGCTCTGTGGATGGATGCAAGGATGAGCCCTCGCTCTGTCCTCGCTCCAGCAATGCAAACACGGTGAGCATACACCCATTGCTTTCTGCTTAAGCTCTCAGGTAAAGGTTACCTTAGCATCCAGGCTGAAAAAATCAATGGCTGATACAGCATGAGACTCAGAAAGACAACATACATCTATCACTTAGGGATTCGATGGGCTTAGAATAGTCTTGTCAACAAATGATTGTTTAAACAGAATATCTCAACTGTTTATGGCACCCTTAATCCATACATCTAACTACCCCGTAACGTGTCGTGAGCATGGATCACTCTGCAGAAACCTCTGTTGTTAGGTCCAGGGCTGCAGAACGCTTAAGCACGTGCTTAAGTCTCTTAGACTTCAAATTAATCATGTGCTTAAGTGCTTTGCTCACCTAGGCCCAGCCTAAGAACAGGGAAATACCTGTCATGGTGTTAATGGATGAAGTTTTTGTTCCCTGCCCTCCATTTATATGGTGTGCAAAGGGTTGAATGCACACGGACATGACATCTTCTGAGTGGTTTCTTCAGGTAGTGCTCAAACAGAGCGGCGTCACCTGGATGTGGAAGGGCTCCATAGGCTGCATAAACCCACAGAGTGCACTGTAGACATGGTGGGATTGCAGGGAGGTTTTGGGGCAGGAGTTGTGAGGTAAATAATGCTGAGGTGCAGATGGAAAGGACTGGAAATAGGACAGAAGAGACCGAAGAGAAAAAGGAGAATGGAAAAGCAGCTCTGACCCAGAGCAACAGCCATGAGATCCTTGGGATCTGGGCAGGGGAAGTGGGGGAGGAATGAGGCTGGAGATCCAGCACAGCATTGCAGCCCTGCTCCTAGCATGGCAGGCTCAGCCAGCACCCATCAGTTTTCTATTTCTCCCCCGAATAACCACGGCTTCAAAGCGAATTTGAAAAGAGATGTTCAGGTGTTTGGGGTCCTGCAAGAAATCTCAACTCAACCCAAGAGGATGTCAAACCCAGAGGGGGGGGTGTGTGCAGAGTGCCCCTCCGGTCCTCCCATGTCACCCTCCACCTGCAGAGATGGGGTTCATGCACAAGAAATGAGCACCAGACACAGGGGCTTCTGCAAACACAGATCTGCACGACGCGAAATACAACAGCGAAGACGGGAGAGGGAAAGAAATGAAAGAGCATTAAACCACGTATCAATATTTCTCCTCAAAATGTAGAATGCATTTTCTTTTCTGAAAAATTAATAACCTCTCTTTGTCAATTGACTCTCTCCCATCTCCCCTCCCTCCTGCTTGCCTCCACCTCCTCTTTCTGCCTCTCCTTGTCTGCAGAGGGTGTTCAATGGAAAAGAAGCAAGGATAACAAAGCCGGTTCGTCCCCAGCAATTCTGTATTTGAGATATTCAGTGCTTGTGAAGAGTTCGTCTCCAGGGCCCCCAGACTGTGTGGGACCAGCAGGGAAGGGGGCCCCTCCCCACCTACTCTCTGCAGATCAGTGCTGGCTCCTGGAGATGAGTTTTCTTTCAGCCCAGCACCCCGTGTGCTGTGTTTGGGTGAATCAAAGTGTGTGGCTCTGAATTCCCACAGCCCGTGTCCCCACACAACCCCAGGGCAGAGGGAAGGAGAGGTCACATCGCTGCTGAAAGATTTAGGGTCATCACCAGGTGCCAAGTGTCCATGTGCACAGGGTGCTGAGGGTGATGCTCATTCTGCATCCTAACAGCAAGCCGGTGTTCACATGACAAACCCACTTAGGGGTCGTGATGGGAATGGGGTCAGACACTCCATCCCTTCCTTTTTCCCCACATCCATGCCCCAAGGCCAAACCCAGCAGCCCAGGTGGGTCCTGATGTGATGGGTTCCTCCTGCCCAAGTGGTGCTTGGAAGGACAGAGTCCTGCCCAGATCGGGGACAGCAGTGTCCCCTCAGGACTCGAGCATCCTCACGGCTCCGACTCGTGAGGGCAGAGATTTGGGGTCCGCAGGAGCTGTCCATCAGCACCACCGCCCTCACATCGCAGACCCCATTGGGACCGAGTGGAACAATGGGATCACACCGAAGAACAGGAATATTCTCCCAAAGTGCTGCTCGGATCTCGGCAGCGAACAGGGCCGGCGGATAGCTTGTCAGATATCGAGCAGGCATGTCAATGCTGCAGGCTCTAAGTGAAAGCTAAAAATCAGTTAATGGTCTGCCTGAGCCGTCCTCTTGGCGTGGGCAGTTCTCACAGAACCCGGGGCAGGCGACCTGCGAGGGGGTGATGCACTGCTTGGCAAAGAGATCATTCAGCAGCCATTAACGTGAGGAGAAACCAAAATATCAGGGGGAAAATGTTCCCATGGGAAGAGTAGAGCGTTGCCCCAATTTGAGGAAGCATCGCAGGTCAGAGCCTGCTTAAATCCCCCCTGGAATCTGTAGAAGAGTTTTGGGATTCGACAAGTAATGGGTTCCTTGCTCTGTGGGTTTTAATTTCTTCCTCCTGCTCAATTAGCCAAAAAAAAAAAAAAAAAAAAGAGTAGTGAGAAATAAAAAGAAATTGCAGACATTGTCGATCAGAGGAAGTGGACCTGACGAGCTTTAAAATAGTAGCAAAAATTCAGCAGGGGCAGTTTTTCAAATGCCCATTTAGTGTAAATTAATCACAATTTTCAAGTGAAATAGAAATCACGCAGGGCCAGGAGAGGAAATGATTCCTTTGGGAAATGCTGAAGTGGGGCAATCTGATGACTCCCACTCTTTTCATTTGTCCAACACGACGTTTGGAAAGGGAGATTGAATGGAACAGCTGATTCTTTTTTTTTTTTCTTTTTTTCTGGGTCGGGAATGAATTTTGATGAAGTAGCATTTTTCAGATTCTCAGAACTTTTGAAGTATTTCTGATTTCTCCTGAATGGAGAATGGTTGAGGTTGTTCCTCAGAGCAGAGCCAACACCGCAGGGCTCGCCAGAAGTTGTGCTTCTCCTTGAAGCTCAGTGCCCACCTTCCTCCATGGGAAAGGGGAAAAATTAGCGAAGCACATGAAAATCTTGAAGAAATGATTGCTGGGGAAGGGAAAATTGTGCTGGCACGATCGCTGTGAGGTTCTGCGGTGATTCTGTGTTTCGTGGCAAAGATGCTCTCTCCTTTTGGGAGATGACATTCATCTCCTCAAGGAAAGCTGGAACAAGAGCTTGTAGCCATGCCTGTCTTGGGCTGGGCTGCATTCGGCTCCTCTACGTGAGATGAAACCACAGCTATTTTATTTTAATATCTATTGCAAAGAAATTGTAAAATGTAATATATACTTCAAATAAGATTACAGCGTGTCTGTTCTCCAATATTTCCTCCTTGGCTGGAGGAGATAAGGTCAACCAACTCGTGCACAGCAGTGGGTGACTGTATGGAATATGGTTAACAGAATGAATAATGCTAAGTAGTATTATAGATATTTTACAGATGGAAAGAGACAATTGAACTCAAGGAAGGTGCTCACCGTGTTCTAGGCTCACGGTAGGAAACTCCAAAGGAACAGTCTACAGAAAGAGATCCTTCCCCAGTGGTGGTCAGCCCTTAAATGGGGTCTTGGAGAGGTAGAGTCAGACTCCACTCCTTTTGGTCACACAGGTGCATTGCCTTCACCTCAGTTGCCTGAATCAGTGGTTCAGGCCGTGATTCAGCCATTCCCATACAGTGACACGTCAGCCCAGGGCACACCATTGTGCCTCCAGGGTCCTGGGCTCCATCAGTGACCCAGGTGCCAGGCAGGTTGCTGTTGGCTCATCTGTTCATCCATCCATCCAGAATGCACTATAGAGCCCCAAACGACTCTGAGTGGCTGCAGCAGAGAGCCCCAGAGCTCCGTGTTGAACCCTGAGGAGGGCTGACCTGGTGACAGCACAGACATCCCAGTGTGGGGGGACCGGGATTAATTGGAGGCGAGGAGAGTTGAGAGCAGGGCTTGGCCTCCTCCTGGGAAGCTCTCTGCGCGTGAATTACCCATTGTGGGGCTTGGGCAAGTGGCTGGCTTTGCTGACCTCGGGGACACATGGCTTTTGCAGAGCTGATTGGTACTTGTGGAAGGGAGGCCACGTGCAGGGGGTGTCTCACAGCGGTGCTGGCACTTGGCTTCGAGTGTCCACTTCTGAGCACTTGTGTGCTGGTATTAACCCCTCTGTCCTTTCACCGTGTAAAGATAAGATAATCACAAACTGGGGATTATAACACTCTCGTGCTAAGCCTTTGGGATTGAGATAGAGCATCACCTGGGGACTGTAGAGAAAGACACACAGAGAAGAGACGCACGTCTCTGCAGAGGGAGGGGTTGAGAACAGGATCAATATCTACACAGGGAATGCTTGGCAGCACCTGGAAAACATCCTCCCCACCTCCAGTGGGTGGAATTGGAGTGAGTCCTGGGCACTGCTTTGGGGATGATGCCAAGGGAGCTGTTGTGGCAACAGGGGTTTGCCTCATTGGAGAGAAGGGATGGACCTTGTCTACCTGCAGAATTGCGAGCCAAAATTGGTCTTGTGTAGACAACCTTAAATCATTTTAAAGCAGGTTGGTATTGGTTTGTATAATTCGATTCCTTTACCAAAGCGAAGCGAAATCGATGTAAATGGGGTTTACATTGATTTCAGTACATCCGCACAAAGGTTTTGCCCCAGTTTAATGAAATCAGTTTACAAACACACCTTTAGCTCAGCCCTAACTTTGTGTCCGGCCAAGGTGAGAGGGAAGGGCCAGGGAAGGAGAGGCAGCAGAACCTCATGGAGAGGATGGGAGAGCCTGGAGCTGCGCACACGCAACGAAGCCCTACTCCAAGCAGGCTGCAGTGGCACCAAGCGATAAGGAATGGGTCAATAGAGTTTTCTAAAAGATTTTTTTTTCTTTTTTTTTTTTTTTTTTAACAGAAAGGTTAAATGTGAGGCCGGATCGATCTTCCCCCCATCACCATCCCTCCCCACCGCCCGCAACCGTCCTGGAGGATGCGGCACAGCCTGAAGTGGCCAAGTGACCACGCAGGACCGCGGGACCCGAAGATGCCGCTGACCAATGGCCGCCCAAAGGAGCCCCTGTTGCTTAGCAACCCAGCTGCAGAGAGAGAGGGAGAGAGCGCAAAAAGATGGATTTTCAGATTGCAGCAGCCAAGCAGATCAATTCTGCAACATGGGCTACAGTGGCCAAGCGGAATCTCTCTTGCTCCCAGCAGGTATTGATCCAGCCATGCTATAGGCATTGAATGAGCTCTAATAAGTCCTGAGTAAACAGGAACAAGGACTTAAGTGATAGCCCAGCAGTCAAACATCAACTCCCTTTGTCTTCTTCTTCCTCTTCTTTTTCTTTTTTTTTCTTCTTCTTTTTTTTTTTTTTTTTAATTGCTGAAACCTTTGCAAGAAAATGGCAATAAAGTTTATTGATGGAAAAATGAAGAGTCAGAATATCACTTTCTTTGTAGACGGGAAGGGGGAAAAAGTCACTCCCTCAAAATGCAGGCAGGTGACCACGGCCACACGTCCCTGAGCATCCCTTGGGCCACCGCTGGGCACATCCCAGACTCAGTGATGCAGTTCTTCAAAGCGAGTTTTGCTGGGAGCACGCATGCCCAGCACCGCCCACCTGAGGCAGATGTGGAGGAGGGAAAGCTCAGGACCTCAGCTCAGGCGATGAGACACCTCCAGATCTCCATTTTAAACAAAAAGGTGCCAAAGTTGTGTGATTTTAAGGACTGATCCAATCCAGACCCAAGCATTCTATGGTTCTGTGAGCTTGATGGTCCCTTCCAACCCAACCATCCCGTGATTCTGTGCTCCTCAAGGCTTTGAAATGAGATCTTTAAACTGACAGCAGAGAAACAAAACCCAGACTCTCTTTCAGCAAGGGACAGGAGAAGCCAAATCCTTGACAACACTGCAGGGAGCAAAGCTGGCTCTTAAACGTTGCAGTATCTGAAGGTGTCCAGAGATTCAGAATGCTCTGAAAAGTAAAGGAGCAGCTTCAGGTTTGGTTATGGGAGTGCCTGTCTTTGCTTTACAAAGATGGGAGATATCAAAGATGAGAGAAGAACTGTAAGGAGGAGCCTGGACTGCTCTAGGACTCTGACGTGAGCTCAAGGATGTCAAAGAAAGGGGCACAGGGAAGTTTCTGGGGGTCATAACCAAGCACATGGCTGAGAGCAAGGAAGAGCCTGAGTACATTCTGGTGATAAAAGAGTTGACTTGTTGGCTCCTGGAGACACAGCTGGGTCGAAGCTTGTGCCAAAACCTCCATCACTTTGGGGATGCACTGATCAGCCCCTCGCTGACCAAGGAAAATAATACATCGAGTCCATATCCAAAGCCAGTCCCTGTCCCCTCATCCTTCTGCTTCACTCCCTGCTCCATCCCCACACCTTTCCTCTGGGCTACCTCCACCCCCAACTCCCTCAAACCCAGGACCCTCCAGGGCTCCTGAAATGTCACTGGACAGCTCCGTCTCCAGCAGCAGCCTTTGCCCAGCTGAGCAATCGTTGAGATCTGGGGAGCTCAGTCGCTGGCAGAAGGGAAAGGCCCCCATCCAGAGGGCTGCATGCAGCATCGCTGGAAATTCCCCAGTGACACCAATTAAATAAACGGAGCTGCTCCAGATTTATGCCTGCGTAACCGAGATCACAGGGCAGGCCTGCCTCCAGCGGTTATGGGACGAGGGAAATGAGAGCTCTTCACTTGCACTCTGAGATCTCTCAGCCCACATTTCAGCAGCCTCCGTCATAACAGGGCTGATAATTAATTGATCCGATATTAAGGCGGCTGGCTCCCGAGCGACGGAGCTCCCTGCTGCAGTTTAACACCGGTTAAATCAAGTGAGTCCTCAAACCCCGAGCGAGTGCGGGTAGGAGGGGACCTCCGTGCTGCAGTGAGATGAGAAGGGACGACCAGGTGGGCACTGCTCAGTCCCCATGTATCTGTATTTGCCATTTTCCAAAAGGAGGGGAGATGCCGTGCCTTTTTCCGCAGGTTTCTGCATTTCAAAGTAATATCAGAAGGGCTCGGGGCTTAATCTGCCTTCCCCAGGAGGCTGTAGGAGTCAGGCAAAAGGAGAAAAAGAATCGAATCGATACGGCAGTATGAATTTATTCCCTGGTGTGTGTGTGGGGGGGGGGGACAGGGCACCAATGTATTTTCTCCCTCCCGTTGAAGGCAGAGCACCAGCCCCGCTCAGAGCCCTTCGCTGGGAGCACAGTGGGCACCCCACACTGGGGATTGTGTTGTGTGACGAGGACCTTCCCCACTCTCTGTCCCTTTCTCACTGCTCTCAGCCCACCTTACACCACGGTGATACGGCCACGTCAGGGACAGAAATCCCGGGAGGGTGAACAGTGTCCCCTGTAGGGATGGAAGGAAAACTCCACGCTGCTCTGCTACGGCGAATGGAAGCAGTGGTTTGCAAACTGCTGCTTGCATCCCCAGGCTCTGCTGCTGGATGCGAGGTGTGGGGAGGGAGGGAGGGTGGGGAGGTGGGTGCTCTGCAGGTCCGTGGGGGTGATGGGAACGTCTCAGCGCTGTGGGGTCTCTGTGGTGATGGGTTCAGCCTAGTTGGGTGCCCTGCAGCAGAGTTTCAGCATCCTCAGTGGGGGAGAGCTCCATCTTGGGTCCGGGTCTCCTTGGGATGACTGTGGGTTGAGCATGAGAAGGAACACTCCAGATACATCCTTCCCACCTGGAAAATCTCCTCCTGCAGACACATCCTTCTCCATGCACGACCAGAGCTGGGGCAGAATCTCTTTGCTCAATCCATCCTCACACCGAACCCGGAGCTGTGGGATGGGGGACGGTGTTGGGGGGCCGGGAAGGAGCGAGAGGTGCAGTCGGTATTTACAACCTCACAGTGCTCCCCACCGCGATGCCCAATCGTTCGAAATTTAAAACAAAATGTAAAACAAGGAATAATGGTAACAAAAAGGGCTTAATTAATTGAAGTAAATTGCATCACAATAGTGATTTCTCAGTAACACGGCTAAGTGCCCCATTATTCTGATTTCACTCAGTATTCATGGATACTAAATAAATCACGGGCCCTCCGCTCACAGCCTGCACGGAGGGGCCGGGGGATGGGGGTCCTGCCATCTCCTTGCTCCATATGTCAATAACCCCAGCCCTTCCCGCGCGTCCGCCCTAAATGGCAACCAGAAAAATTACCATCAAAATAAATGAATTCTCCCGCGTGGCGTTGGTTTTTTTTTTCCTCCTTCTTCTTTTTTTTTTTTTTAACCTTTGGAAAAATTTCCCCTGGAGATTCACGAGGAAGTGTTTTTTCCTCCCCCTCTTGTTTCCCTACTCTACCGCCCTGCTCTGCTTATCAATATCCTATTAATACAGGGTTGTTTGAAATGGTTTGTTTTCCCACCTCCCTGGAACACCGGCTCAGCACCTGGACATCGTTTTATGGGGTTTTGTCACAGGGGATGGGCAAGCTTGCTCCTAGTACCCAAAATTATTATGTAGACAAGATTGAGGAGCACATGAGTGAGTTAAACAGAGATTTGCTTGTGGATTTGCTCTTTATGACAATGACTGTTTTTTTCCAGCAATGGTACGTGGAGACTTCCAGCGAAAAACCCCAATGGAAGAGCACCAATGGGAGATCCCAATAGGAGATCCCAATGGAAGACCCTCAATTGGCGACCCCCACTGGAAGACCTCCAATGGAAGACCCCGACGGAAGGGAACCAATGGAAGAGCACCAAGAACAAAGTGGGAGATGCCTAATGGGAGACCTCAAAGGAGGACCACAATGGGAGATCCCAATGGGTGACCCCTCAATTTAGGGCAAACTCCGGGGTTAGGAAGGACAGCCCTAAAGCTGCAACAAGGGGAGGCTGCTGCAGATGGGGTCCCAGATCCGGGCATCCCCACTGACCACGTTGTGGTGCCCAGGGAGGATTTCTTTCCTTACCCTGTGTAATGAATCCGGGTTGGGAAACGCTGTTGGATGCACCAAGAGTGTGCAGCCCTAAGGCATCTCCTTCAGGAGCCTAATGATGGAAAAAATCCCTCTGAGGTCACACAGCCCATTCCTCCTCCCCATCAGAGCAGGGCTTGGTACGGCCAGCATTGATTTCAATAGCGAGTCGATTGGAATCAGAAGAGGGGAGGGACGGAGGGGGGGGCACAGCCCCTGCGACAAAGCAGCTTTGCCTGCCCCACTCCTGCAAACAGTCGCACCCTGGGATCTGTTCTGGGGGTCCCCAGTGGTTGCAGGTTGTGTTGTGATATCCCCAGTGGGTGCTTGGGATTTTTGGGTAGAAGGGACCTGGCTCTTCCCCGGCAATGTCCTCTCGCTTCTCCTGAGCACCCTCTGTGCCCCTGCCTCCAAATCTCACCCAGCTGCTGCACTGCAGCTCCTATGGGGCGGCCGCTGCTGAGAGGGGCTGGGAACGGATGAATCAATCACCATCCAGATCCCAGGGTGTAATCATAATTAATGTTCAGCCCTGATTGATCACAGTACAGCTTTGCCATGCTCGCTGGGATGACAAAACCGACCGTTTTGTGGCCGTTCTGCAGATTCCCCTCCATCCCCTCTCCCACAGGAGGCGACTGATCCCCCCCCAGAATTGAAGGGGACATCTCAATGGGTCGACACTCAGCAGCTGTTGGTGCACGGGGTGTGTGACGATGGCACCCACAGCCAAGGCAGCAGCACCCAACGCGTGGCCAAAACCCCATGGGGAGGTGGTGGGGAGCCCTCATCATGTCACAAACCGCGCGTAACTAGGCTGGGATCAATCCATCAATGCGCAGCGGTGGTTAAATAGTGCTGTGCTCACCTCCCTCCAATTAAACTATCATTTCTGATAGATCCCTTTGTGTCTGCGTCTCCCCGCCGGGCCACTCCGCTGTGGGCAATGTGCTGAAGGATGCTTCTTCCTCCTGCTGGACACGTGTTGGTGGGAGGCAGCACTGCTTCCAGTCCTACTCTGGTACCGGTGTTGGGAACCCAAGAGGGGATGAGCCCTAAAACCATCCTGCAGTGCACAAAGGGGCAGTGGGGTGCTGCACAACCAGAGCGTTGCCCCAGCATCGCTTTGCTGCCCCACCACGTAGAGTCCCCACTGGTTCCAGCACTGACCCCCATCCCTGTCCCCAGTGTGAGTGTTGTGGGGACACGGGGCACGCAGTGGGGCCGCTGGCCGGCAGAGCTGGCGGGAGCCCGCAAAGCAGAGCTGGGTATTGATTCGCCATCGATCCCATGCAACCACATTCTGCAGCGGCTGCTGTCCTACATTTCAATCCCACACCTTCGCCTCTGACTTTAATGGGCTTCATCACAGCCCAAAGCTTTATTTAACCAAAAGTGGAGGGAGCAGGGAGGCGGCTGCCAGAAATCAGAGCAGCCCGGTCCCGGAGACAACCACATCCTCGGGATTTCTTGCAGCAGATGGGCTCCCCGGGGGGGTTTCTGTGCCACGTAGACCCCAGACCCATCCGTGATGGGAGAATGCTGCAGGTGATGGTGATGGCTCTCCAGCAGCTCCTCCATCTCGAGGTCCCTCTGCAACCTGAGTCTGCCTTCAGTGTCGTACCCACACGACTCCATCTTCATAACAAAGGGTTTCAGGTGGTCTTGATTCGTTCTCCTTCCCCCCTCCCTCCCTATCTCATTTCTAAGACTTAGACCGTGCTCTGTTGCTCGGATGCAAGAAGACTCAATCATCCTTTTGCACCAAAAGTGCTGCACACACTGAGGCCCCACAGATGCCCACATGTGAGATGAGCAGTTTCATAGCAAATCAGTGTCACAGAAATCCCAAATCCTGGGATTTCTGTGACAGCTGTGGGGACAGGCAGCAGGGAGACAGGGCAGGCAGAGAGAAACAGGCACGGATGGGGGCACACGAGGGTGTAAAGGGCATGTACTCCAGGCAAAACCCTCTAGGAGAGACACACTGAGAATGGGAGCAGGAGGGATGGAGGGCCTGGGAGGAGGGCAGGTGGAGAACCTGGGAGCAAGACACCTACTCCTTCCAGGCCACACCTCAAGGAGTATTCTAGCACCAATTTCAACAGGAAAAGCTCAAAGCCAACACCAGGTTCTTACAAAGACCCCCCCCCCATTGGCATCCCATCCTCCCCCAGCTCTGAGGCAGCTCAGAGGGGCCAGGGGACGTCGCTGTGGGGCCAGCTCAGCATCTCTCAGCCCACGTGCCTGTTCTCTCCCTGGGGCAGAATATGGATGCAGTGTTTATTTTTGATTTATGCCAAGCCGAAAAAAGAAATACATTTTCTTCAATTATTAATCAGCGATGTGTGAGAGGGGGACATGAGCTGGAAATTAACTCTGTGACCTTTAGGGGTGGGTTTTTACCCCCTCCGCTCTTGAGCCCAGAGTGTTTTAGCAGTCCTCCAAGCAGAAACACAGCTTCTCCCACGAACAAGCTCCAAGCAGAAGCCTTCAGGCTGCTGAGAATGTTCAGGTAATGAGGAACACAGGTGGCCCTGCCCAGGCTGTGTGCAAACCCAATGCTTTTTGGCCTCGTGGCATTTTCCCATGCCTAAGTCTATAGGATCTCTCTGAGGCCGCCCCACTTTTCTCTCTCTGCTCCATCACAACACTCTTTTTCTGGATGCTTCTGGGCGCCTGACTGGTCCCCAGGTCCTCAGGCAGGATAGGACACCCCAACCCCACACCTGCTCCTGCGCAGGGCTGTGTTAAGGAGCAGCAATGGGTTCTGCAGAGCTCCCCACACTCACCTGGGTGCCCTCTGTGAGCTCCAAGCCAGGGAGCAGCCCAGCCCTACATCTCTCTCTTTTATCTCTTTCCTTCTGCCCTTAGCTCTGGATGGATACGAGGCTGTGGGCATCTGAGGAGGCTTTGGGAAGGAAGCTGCTGGCCAACAGAGAAGAAGGCTTTTAGATTGCTCTTCCACCCTCCTATCTTGAAAACCTCCCTTGAGCCAACAAGGGAGGCTGCAGCTCAGCCCGTGTCCTACAGGAGGCAAGGTGGCCCAGAGGCCAACGGATGGCAAGAGGTGGCCCCAAGGAGAATGCAGATTTGGGACGGAGATATCCCAAGCATCCTCAGCACAGGCGTTCTCTCGCCTCCTTCCTCTGCCTCTCCCTCCCTTCCCGAAAGCAGCACTGCGGCAGCACACACCAGCAAACTGATCGAGGCGAAAGGACTGATCAATAGGCATATTGAGCACTTTTCAAGGTACGGTGATTTTTGCGGATTCAGTGCTAACCTCACGTCGGAGCCCCCCGAGCTGCCTCCTCTCCCCCAACACCATTGCTGCCTCCTCTCCCCCAGCACCGTTGCCCCACAGACACATCCTGGTCCCACATCGTTTCTAAGAGCGGGGTCACCCAGTCTGGTCCCACCATAGAGGAGACAGCAGGGACCTTGCAGCTGGAGATGCTGGTGGCACTTCCAGATGGAGGAAGAGGGGAAAGCTGACATCCCTTTGTGGAATTGCTTCACCGTGGGTTCATCCCTCAGGTTTGGACCACGTGGCAACAGGAGGTATAGGGGGGTCCCTTCAAGTTGTGAGGTTCCCAGGGATGGAGATGGGAGAGCTGGGGTCATGGTGACATTGGGAGGCTGAGGACATCCCTTATCCACCTGAGGACATCCTATGGTGGGACCAGGTTGAGTGACCCCACTTGTGCAGCTCATGGGGCTGAATTAGGGGTGAGCATGGGGTGGAGGAACCCTCCAGCAGTGCATGGGTGGGTGCAGCACTCTGACATTGCAGGAGATAGAGCTGGAAGCTCTGAGTCCACAGGAAGGGGACAGGGAGAGCCGTATCAACATCGCCTGTGCTGAGGTTTTGATGGAAAAGGATCTTTGCATTCAGCATCCTCGTGATTGCTGACAAGGGGAGGGATCGGGAAGGCAGATAACTGGGAATGGCTGATAAGGTGCGTGGAGAGATAAAGCAGAAATTAAGCAGAACTTCACGTTGAGAGTGGCTGCTCTGAGCACGTCCTAGCCCCTTTCCTCCTGACATAGGGGCAGCATCACATCGCACCAGGTAAAAATAGCACACTTAATGAAGCTGGGAAAAGCATCAATTGGATCTTAGAGAAATTACAGAGCCCTCATTTCCTCATTCCTCGTGAAAATGCTGCGTTGTTGAGAGCCTCAAAAGTTGGTTCACCAATGCTTGGGGCGAGAGAACCCACCCAAAAAATGGCTGCTGTCCCACATTCCCAGCTGTGACCTCTTATCATTATCACAACAATTTTGGGTTTTGGTCATTTGGAGAAAAAAAAAATGCAGTTCTTCAACTATGCTGAGTTGAAGATTTGCCATCTAAACCTGATCCTGTTCTTGTGCTGTCTCGGATATAGGGGAAATACGTGTGGAGAGGGAGGAAATGTCTTTACTCACACTAACCTGGAGGGGAAGCTGTGTGCTGGCCCACATCTTAGGGTTGCTCTGGGTGGATGGCAGTGGTGTGGATGACAGAGGGGGGAGAGCAGTGGGGCGGGGAGCGGGATGCGGCCGAACGCCATTCCATTTCACTTAGCAGCACTCCGCTCACGCGCTCTCCGATACGCCCATCCGTCATGCCCCTCGTTAGGGAAAATCCATGTTAAAAATCTCTAATTTTTATTTTAAAGTCTAATAGAGCTCGGTGGTAATTTTCACTTTAAGTAACGATCACACACCTCGGAGCACGACGTGCAGTGGCTGTGCAGGAGGGCACACGGCTGAAGTTGGAGAACCCCAGCCCCATCCAAGCACCAGTGTTAGGGAATGCAGTGTCCATTGCTGCTCGCAGAGGGGTTTTGCTCAGGGAGCATCTCCAGGAGCAAAGCAGCAGAGCGCGAGGACTTCAGAAAGCAGCAGGAGTCAGCTCCCATCGGACTGCACTGGGGAAGAGAAGAGAAAAAATCCCTCTGTGCCGATGGAGGAGGAAGGGTTTCCCAATGGGAGATGGAGAGAGGGTTTTCCAACAGGAGATGCTCTGCGCTGTGGGAATTCTCCAGCTCAGAGCATCCTCTGCCCAACTCCGGGGAGGAAAACACCCAGAGGGTCCGAGCTCTCTCAGAGCTCTGCACATTTCCTCTATAGGCCAACAAAAGATCATGGTAGGAACTGGACAGGCTTCAAACGAAAGGGGCTTTGCTGGAAACAGGGCTGTCAGGAGCAGCTCTGAGCTCTGCCTCTTCCCTCCCCTGCTCCACTGCCCGCTCGTGACGTGGGGTCTCATCCCACCTCCCGCCCCCTGCGCCAGTCCATCGCCCAACAACCCAACGCCGTCCATCCCCACCCAACCAGCACCCAACATACAAAGGGGGGGCTCCGCCAACCCGCCCGGACAGCGAGCACAGAAAGAGATGCAAGGATGGAAAATTCCCCTTCATAATTAATAAATGAAGAATATTGTTGTTAATCGATGTAGCTGTGAAGAGGATATCGATCCCAGCCGCATGCTATTTTTTGTGCGGCTTAGATTTTTACACCTCATTTAGAGGCAGGTCTCCCCGGGGACCTCTTAACACCAAAAGATATTTGCAAGAGTCCGAAGTGAAAGGGAAGAAAAGAGGGGGAAAAAGATTAATTATTACCAGAGCGGGAGAATTATGTGTGCGTCCTATTGTGGCCGACTGCAGCGCTGATTTGAATATTTGATTAATAACGAATTATAGCTGTGGTTGATAACTTATCTCTGTGCTGGCTATTTAGTAAACAAGTGGGAGCCATTAGAAAGATTTTTAATATTAATCCCAGGAAATTATGGTTATGAAGGAAGTGCTTAACCCTTCGTGTGTCAGGGCTGGGTGGGGAGGATGCTCCACTCTCATTCAATCCCATCCAGAAGGGGTTCAAGCTCTCCACGCCTCAATTTTCCTCTTTTAGGATGAACGAACCTTGAGCTGCACCACCGGGGTCTGATCCCAGGTCTTGGGAGAGATTTTGGTTCACGAGTCTGGGAAGGAAGAGGTGTTTTGTGTGTGTGTGTGTGTGTGTGTGTGTGTGTGTGTGTGTGCACATGGTGGGGAGATGCACGCCTCTGTGAGTGCATGAGGAATGATAAGAGCAGATCAAAGTGCTGCTGAAAGCGGCCGCGTTCCTGCAAAAACTCGTTGCTGCCTCCATGGTGAAAAGCAAAAATCACATCCGAGGGATGGGATGGAGGGATGAGAGTGACTGGCATCCTGGTGCAGGCTCTGCAGCGGGGATGTAGGGCCAGGCATTGGGATGGGAAATCAGGTGGCAAAACCTCCAGCACTGCAGCCAGCATCCCTGCAAAGCCTAAGGAAGGAAAAACAATCCCAAAGGAGGAAAATAAACCTTGGGCTTGTGGGCCCACTCAAGGAATGGGGTTTTGTGGGATGCTCGGAGCAGCTTTGGGGCGCATAGGGTTTTGGGGCACGTGGGGCTTTGCTGGGGTATGAAACAGCAAAAAGAACCCCCCAAAAAGCAGGATGTGGTTTGGGATGCCCCCAGTCCCTGCCTGGATCCAGGATCAGGGGGCAGGATGTGCGGTCAGGGCTGCTGGAAGCCGAGCAGCCGTGCTCCCTCCTCCTCACATCCATCTCCTCCTCCACCTGTGATAGGCCCCGGTGCTGCGGATCCATGCAGATCAATGCAAAATTAATTAGAGTAATCAACTCAGCTGTACCACAGAGATCATACAGGCAGGGTTTTAGGTGACTAATTGGTGGAAGCTGACAGCCAGTGTCCCCGGTGTCTTAGAGGTATTAACACTTTTTTCTCTGTAGATTAATTACCTTTTTCCACCTTTCAGTTGATCATGCAGCGCTGGGTGAGGGGGTGGGAGCATCCTGTGCTGTGTGGGACCTGGTCGGGGAGCAGGGGGGGGTCCCATGTTGCCTTTGTGGTTGTGGCTTTGGCCACAAAAGCTCAATCAGGGGTCCCTGCAGCCCTCCCACTGAGCTCTGGGGCATGGCAAAGGGGAAGGATGGGGCCATTCCCTAAATGCCAACATAGAGGAGGGTTTCTGCTTGTAGATAAAGACCTAATGAGGCCCTTGGATTCAAGCTAAGGATGAATGCTATTAATAGGAAGGGTAATTAATCATCAGCAGTTATCTAGCGCTGAAGATGGGCTCTCCATCACTTGGGCTCCCAGTCGCCACTGGGCTCTTTCCCTGCTCTGACACAACTGAGAGCTGCAGAGGGATGTATGTGCAGCAGTCCACTGCACTGCTCAAGCCCCTCACATCCTGCACATGGGGAGCAATGGGGAATCTCCTCTTGGCTTCTACAGACCCTGGGCAGAAACCCATGCATCTTTGGGTAACCAAAGGGTGAATCGTGGAGGAGATGTCCGTTCTGCATGGGACTCCTCCTGGTCCATAGAATGGACCGTATCCTGCTCTGTAGAAGCATACACCCCATGCACACCTATTTCAACCAGGTAAGCTCTGGTGCAGTGCTGTTTCAAAGGGCAGGAGTGCTTACCAGGGCTGAAAACCCAATGAGCTGAGCCCGCTCAGTCAGGTCAGCCTTCCCCAGCCAAGCTACAGTCTTCTGCTGCCCAAAAGTGAGGTGCTAAATCCAGCCCAATCCCCATTGCATCGATGGCTGGCAGAGATGCTTTGCCACCTCCAGAGAGCCATCTGTCCCTTCTGACGGCCTGTGTCCGATACGCAGGATGAATGGTCCTCTCGAGGAGGCTGCGCTCCCCATCCAACCCACCCAGTCCTGCTCAGGCGATGGGAGATGGATCCTGCCGGCATCGATCACGGGCTCAATCTCTGAGGCAGGCTTTATTGGCAGAGAAAACGGGGGGATGTGATGGAAAACACCGGGGAAGGCAGAAAGATGCTCGCTTCAAGCAGACCTTGCCTGAGCAGTGCAGCTTTGGCTGTGTTCCCCACCTTGCTGGGTAGGTCACATCACCGGAGGGCTCGGTATCCCCATCAGCACCCATCACATCTGGATAGTCACAGTCAGTGAGTCACAGTGAATGGGTTCAATCCAGTCAGCTGCTGGTCCTCCGTGGTGTCCCCAGTGCTGTCCCCAGTGGTGTTCTCAGCGGTGTCCCCCTCCCAGGGCTCAGTATTTGTGCCAGTTTTGTTTCATGTTCAGAATGTTAGGAAGGACCTCTTCATGGAGAAGGCAGCCAAGCTGCCAATGGAAGTGATGGAGATGAGATGTGCAGGTGACACTAAGGGACAGGACCTAGGGATGGGTCTCGGTGGGTCAGGCTGATGGTTGAACTTGGTGATCTTGAAGATCTTCTCCAACCTCAGTGAGTTTCGGTACACAAACACCTATTCCCAAACCGTCACCAAGATCTGTGACCCTCACCATGCGGCGAGGAACTCGAGTTTGTCCTCATCTCGTGCCACTGACCACAAGCGACCCTCCCACCGCCTCCTGAGCGGGCAGGGAGCTGCAGGAGGGGGATCATTCAGCGCTCAGCTCCCAGCACTTTAGAGCGCTTTCATCCCTGAAAGCTTCGGCGTGGAAGAAAGGAGAATGGACTGATCCCCCAACAGCACGGTAAGTGCTTTCTTTTTTTAACAAAGCATCAGAGAGTCGAGAGGGCGGTGGTGGGGGCTCGGCAGCACGACAGCCGTCCAGAAACCCACACAGTGTTGGGCACGACCCCTCCCACCAGGGGTTATCGGGATTTGCTGAACCTTAAAAATAAATCTTCCCCTGGCTTCCTTTTATAGGGCCTTTCAAGCCGTATCCCCCAGGTTCTCGTGGAGGGTAATGAACGCGCAACGCGTGCCTTAGAGCTGCTTGAATTATTCATCGGGAATAATATTTGTTGCCCTTTTCTTCTGTTGGGGAATCAATGCCTATTTATGGCCGAGGGTCCCCATTACTGGGGGCATTCACAAAAACTGGGATGTGGGCATGGAGATCCTCACCTCACCCATGGGGATTTTGATCGCTGTTGGCCAAGGTCAAGGTTGACCATGGGATGGGCAACACTGGACCCAACCTGTCCCACATGGCCCTGGATGAGCCCAGCATGCCCCAAAATATCTCCTCACCTCCTCACTCGGTCATTTAAGAGCTTTGGATTGATGGAGTGACTTAAGTTTGCCAGAGAGCTGCTCTAGAGGCATGGAAAGCAGCAAAGCTCTTGTGAACGCTCTGTACACGTCGCAGCTTTGCAGTGCCTCGGTTGGAGCTGTTCCTCTGCGTGGTCCCCCAGAGCTGGATCCTAATGGGAAAATGGAGTTGTGGCACAAACAATGAGTTCTCGACCTCTGGACCTGGGTTTGGTGGTACGGAGTGGAGTTTTTCTGAGGGCAGAGCATGATTTTGCTACTCAGGGTCCCCACCACATGAACCACACCTCCCTGGCACAAAGGATGGATCCCACTTGGGCAGGACAAGCAGCTTAGAGGTGTGTTTCCAAGAGCTTATTTTTGGGGATCTGCAGTTCTGAAGGGCCCCGCATCTTCTCCACCCCAATATACACAGGAGGGTCTCCCCATTCCATGCCCCCACCTCCTGACACCCCAACGTGGGCTTCAAGTTCTTTACCAGCCCCCACTTGAAGTGATGGAGAGGGGGTGACTCTGGCTCATTGGGTGTCATGGTGTCACACAAGCGCAGCCCATGGCCTGGAGGAGATCTCTAATGCGGTTTTGACAGGAGGCCACCGGTTAAGTGCTCAGCGTGGATATTTTTCCCCCTCTCTATTGTTTGTTATTGGAAGTTACAAGTAGCTAAAGACCTCCCCAATTATCCGGGAGCCACTTAAGAGCAATTGAGCACCTGTCACGAGCTGAATGGGCTGCATCGCCCTAATGACAGGAGCGGAGAAAAGACGCTGGTCAGCAGGGATGGGGCGATTTACTGCGCTGCAGTGCCAGCTCCGAGAGGGGCTGCAGAATCTGAGAGGTAAAGGGAGGAAAAGAGCTGAGACCTCCTCCTCTGGGACCCACAGCTGGAGGTCACCCCTTGCTCCCAGAGCTCTGCATCCCTATGGATGTGGAGCTGGACGTGCTCTTGGCTTTTCTGTTCAATGAGAGGGGGGAAAAAAATACGAACATGAATGTGTTGATGGATATGATAGCAATCTCGTGACAGTTCTTTAGGGCAGCAGGAGAAATAAGTACCTCTAACAGCAAAATCTGACATGGTGCATGAGCATGCGAGCCAGAAATCTGCACATAAGACATGAAAAAAGGAAGAAGAGTTTGCACTCCACCCCATGAAACAAACCCCCCAGCAAATAAAGCCCAACAGCAGCTTCTGCCCCTGGGTTGTGCCCGAGGCGGATCTCCAACTGCAAACCACCTGCTTGGGAAGGGCAGAGAAACGTGAATGAACGTGCATGAAAATGCAAGTGCATCCAAGCACACGGAAGCACACGCATGCACACAGCCCGTCTCCTGCAGACAGATGCAGCTTGGGATGCAGATCCTCGTCCCCTGCACCTCCGTCCATCCCCGTGTGAGTGCCACCAGGATGGGACCCAGGAGGCGGTGGGGGGAAGGTGCCAACCTGGAGAGGCTCATCAATAGAAACATAAAATTAAAATAATTTGCGTCAATTCTGCTGAGTGGCTGTTAGGTCTAATTGTTATTGACTCGGCGCTGTAATTATGAAGGCTCACACGGATCTCAGATGATGGGGGGGGGGTGGTTTGGGGCCCCCCCAACACACACTGTGTCTCCTTTCTCCACGTTGGGAGATAAGGTTGAGGAGGGGATAACGGTGACCTCGGTGGCACGGAGACCTGTTTGCTATGTGCTCTGGGAGATTAGAGCTGGCACTCCCCCGACCCCAGTGCTGCCCACACAAAACCCTCTTTGGGTCCCTTAAAAGTGTCCCCAGGTCTCATCTCAGGCATGGGCACATGGCTGTGGCGATGACCAGAACACAGCCAAGGGCATTTTGTGTGGGTGATGACCCAGCGAGAAGAGAAAGGTGAAAAGGGAAGAGGGAAAAGAGATGAACGAGGAGCAAACAGGAGTGGGAAAGGATGAGGGGACGGCTCTGGAGAGCCCCCGCCAACGCTGCCGGTGCTATTTGCTCGGTACGGCGCTGGGTAATTTTCTCCCCTCCTTCCTCCGGCCTTTGTTTCTGCTGCCAGCACAGACCCCGAGCAGCAAAGGAGCCTGATCAATAGGAACACGGTGTTTGCATGGATCATACATGCGAAGAGCACGTTCCCGGATCAATGCCGAGGTCTCGCAGAAGAGAGAGGAAGGGGGAAAAAAAGAAAAAAAAAAGAAAAAGAAAAAAAAAAAGAAGAAAAAAAACCCCACGCTGGGATGCGCATCGCCACAGGATGTACCGTTTCCATGGCAATGGGCTGCTCTCCCACCAGCCCGGTCCTCCCAGAGCTGCAGCAGTGGGGTTGGACCCCGTGCTCTGGATGAGACCATCCAATGCGATGCGGTGAGGAAAATCCTCGTTCTGTGGGCTCTCCACTCCATGGCCCATGGAGGGAATCTCAGCTCTGAGCTGCTCTTGTGCTCAGAGCACCCACTGCAGCTCCAGCTCCATCCCATCGCCACCTCCTTGCTAGAGAATGGGAGGAACGATCGAAATTGCATCTCTGTGAGCGGAGAGCTGCAAGCTGCACCTTGACCCAGCCAAGGGTGCACGTCCCCTGCTTCATTCCCATGCAAGGAAGCACACCCCTGCCCTTATTGCCCCCAGCCACCCCTCAGGGTGCTGACCATGCCATGGGCCCCTTCTCGCCCGCGCTGAGCTCCACCTGTGGCTCCTATGCAGCAAAACCAGCCAGTGCCTCTCAGCCAATAAAGTTATCCAAGAGCAATCATTAAGCCCTTACGAGCAATGCAGCCTGCAAGGAGCTGGGGGAGACAGAATGAAATACGGCTGCAGACGCCCTTGCAGAACGCTGCTGACCTTGGCACGGCAGTGCAGGATTTGGGGACGAGGGCTGCAGGTTTTCCCAGCAGGAGTTGTAGGGATCGTGGTGGGAATTGTGTCCAACCCACGCCTGGAGCAGCTGGGTCCCACCTCCAGCAAGGAAAGGTTTGGATGGTGTAGTGGGACGGAAGCACATCTGATCCTAAATGGATGATAGCATTAATCACAGTGGAAGTCCCTATCTGTTCCACTTCAGGAGCAGCTCCTGAGCATCACCCTGAGCCTGAATTCAAGAAGCTGCTCTCCACGAGGGTGAATCCCACCCTTGGTGCTGCTGGAGCTGCCACAGAGAGCTTCCCTTCCTTCAGTGCACCTCCAGCACCGGCAGCGCAGCACCTCGCAACGGCTTACAGCATTTATTTTTAATCAGCAAGGAAGTAAATTAAAAAAGTTGGCTGTGCAGGAATTAGGCCTTTTGGCTGATAGTTTGGGAAGCATCTGTCTCCATTGTCTGTAAATTAGTCTTCCACAGGAGAGTAATCAGATGGTTAATGCGGCCGCAAATGAAATCACCCATCATTAACTATTCAAAACAAGAGATCTGGAAGGGATGGGTGCAATAAATCCCCCTCTGGAGCCAGGGAAGGAGGGCAGCAGGGTTGGGGTCACCTCCTTAAGGTGGTGATGGGGACAGGGGGTTGGAAAAGCCACACTTTGACAGTGAGGTTCTCACCTGTCTGAAAAGCGCACAGAGAGAGGGACATCTTCCACAAACCGAAGTGCAGGTGGTGTATTTGGAGTAGAGATTCTGGTCAAAAAAAAAAAAAAAGGCTTTTTTGGGGTGGACGAGGGGTTGTTGGGCCCTGTGCCAGCCTCCCCCCCCCCCCGCAGCCCCTACAATGGGGGATGAAGAGAGGCACAGATTCAGGCTGGGGAGGATTTTTGGGGTCTATCAGTAGAACCGTGCTTGGGTTGGAGCCTGGATGATGCTTTGGGAACGCATGCCGAGAGGGCAAGGAGCTCAGTGCTGCCCCTCCTTCCCCCAGAAAGGCAATTTCTGTCTCACCATCAGCACATAGCAGGCAGAGACCAATATTTCCCTCTTTGAACAAGGCCAGTGCTGAGGGGATGGTCTGTGTACGCCCAGGGCTGGTGCCCTTAAAGAGTAATCCCTTAAAGATGACTTTATTGCCAGAGAAAGGGAGGAGATGGAGGGAGTGTGAGAGCCTGCGTGCTGGAGGAGTAAGTTCTTTGTTGCCTAGAGCTTGTTAAATCCATACATTGAAGAGAAGAATAAATAAAAAATCAAATCTCTACTTCTGAAAAGCGTTTCTGTGGGGAGCTGCTTCCCTGAATCTTCCAGACCCGGCCTCTGTCAATAAATCAATAGCTGATGCAGGTCGGCTGCAATCGGCTGCAGGAGAGCAAGCGTGTGATGGATGGACAGGAGAGAGGCGAATCTAAGAGATAGGGCAGAGGTGATGCTCACCTTGAGCTTTATTGTTTGCCACCGCAAGACAAGGCAGCGTGGAGGCATTAACCAAAGTGCTAACAGCAAACACCCTGTCCCCAAAGCCCTCATCTAGAGAGCTCATGGTGCCTTCTCTCTGTTTCGGCTTTTGTTTTTTCCCCCATGTCCTGAGATCATTCTTGATGCAGAGATGGGTGAAGCAAGGGGAGAGAAGGAGACGAACAGTGCTCCCAATGCCTGGAACAGAGGGATACCCCTTGGACACCTGCTCAGAGGTACAGAGGGCTGTAAGGATTCCCAGGTCTGGCTGCAGAGGGGTTTCCATCTCTGTCTGCTCCACTGAATCCCAGGAGGCCTCTGTGACACTCAGCACGTCCCACTTCCCAGAAGCAGATGCCTACATGTGGTCTATAAGCAATAACAGGGCATCGCCCGTGCTGAATTGTCTCCTCTTCCCTCTAGCATCATGACACTGAGCTGAGGACGCATTGGCCATCCCACGTAACCGCCCTTCAGGGGCTACTCTGTCTCTTCCAAACACTTTGGGTCTCCACAACCCAGATTGGGGAGCTCCTAAACACAACAAAACACTGTTTTGTCCCCGATTTGGGGCTTTGTCTCATCCAGCTCTTTTTTCTAAGAGTAAAGCACCATTTCCCCTCTTCCCCGCTCTGCTTGGAGCCTTCAGAGTTCCTCATATGTCCCTTTATGTCCCCGCATGCGGGTATCAATGCCTCTCCTCGTTCAGCCCAGAGCATAACTGATGGGAATATCGAACATGGGCACTCTATGGATTGACACAGGACTGTAATGACATGCTCTGATTTCTCCCCCGTTCCTCTCTTAATCATTGCTAACGTCCGATTTGCCTTTTTGACAGCAGCCAAACATTGAGCTGACATTTCCAGAGAACTACCCACATTAGCTCCAAGAGCTCTTCCCTGAGCAGTAATAGCTAATTTGGAGCCCATCGTGGTATGTAGGTAGTTAAGGTTGTTTTCCTCATGTGCATGACTTTGCATTTATCAACACTGTATTTTATCTGCCCTTTTACTGCCCGATCTCATCGCATCTTTAGATCCTTTCCCACTTGTTCTTTGTGTCAACCAGCCCCAGCGTTTCTACCTTACTGTTTTATTTCCTCTTTTAATGAAGATTCCTTACGACCGTGTTGCTCGGAGTGGGTCCCAGCTCTGATTCATGAGTCGAAGTCCTCCATGAAGCCCAGAGGCTGCAAAAATGACATCCAGGCATTCAGGAGGGGAAGGCAAACACGTTCCCCTAAAAGGGGAAAAGCAAGGGGAATCCAACTCGGTGCATTTTGCTTTGTTCCTCCCTCCAACTCATTTTTGGTTGCATTCAAAGCAGCTTGGAAAATGATAGCCAAAAATCAAGCAGGATGCCAGGAGGGCAGCGGGGGGAGGATGCTGCCCACTGCTATGGCAACTGTGGGCTCTCTGCCCTGCTGTGGGAGCCCGAGCTGCCAGTTTGGCTTTATTTCCTAGGATACTGTCTCCAACTGGCCCAAAGAATGAAGCCAATGGGCCCATCCTGGGGTAGGCAAGTTGGTGTCGCACCCATGGGTGCCACTTGGGCACCATGGGGCGACCAGAAACAAGACAGATTTGGGGCTGCAAGCTTTGAGGCTTGGAAGTTTTGGTGCTGGGGATCCTTCTGTGTTTGTGAAGAGACATTGTATGCAGTCACAAGCACAAAGATATCCTGGTGTGTCTGAAAGTAAACGAGCCAAACACAGAGTGCCCTTACGGGGAGGGCATAGACCAGGCTCAGAGGATGCAAGCAGATGAGACGTTCAAAGGATGCAAAACCAGATCAAAAAGACAGAAATGGTGTAGAGTAACGACAGCCCAGACTTCTCCATCTGACTTCAACTTCTCATGGAGGTGAATGGTTGAGGCTGAAGCAAGTGAGATGGGTGTGATTGGGTCTGCCTGGTGGCTCACCTCACCACCGGCACTCATTGCCCCTTCAGGACCTCGGCCAGCATAGCTCCATCTCCTTGAGATATGGGGAAGCCCAGACCTCCCAGAAATGGGTAAGGAGGGTTTGGTGCTCCCTGTGGGTCTGGGATCTCGTTCTGGGGGTGCCTTGCTGGGTTGCTTACCCAAACTCTGAGGTACCCCTGCATGTAGTGCCTGCTTCTGAGGACTCTTCTGGCTTCTTCCAACCTATAAAACCAGAATATAATAGGTTTTAGGAGCCATCGTAGGTCTGCAGGTCCCCAGCACTGAAATGCCATGGGTCCGTTCCAAAAAGGAAAACCTTCAGTCTTGCTTTTTCTTCCTAAACTGGAGCTTTTTAAAACCTCCTATGAAATAAAACCAGGGAATATAGAATTAGACTAAAATCTAGTAACTTATTAACTTACTCTGAAGCATTATAGGCATCTTAACCTGGGAAATTAAGTATCATTTGAAACATCCTGTCCTGGCAGGTCAAAGTATTTAATTTCAGCTTTTAAATGGCATTTCCTTCCGCAGCTTTTCGCCATACGCTTCATTCAAAGTCAGCATCGCTCCCGGTGTTCTCCTGATGAAGGAATGGCCACTGCACAGGTTTCTGAGCCCTTTCTGTTCATTGTTTCTTTGATTTCCACATCAACTTTCCCCAGACCAAGCAGCCCGGCTCCCTCCTTGCCATCTATTTAAAGCCCAAGGTCTCGAGTCCCTGGCACGCTTACCCAGTTGGATTTGTCCCTAAACTCTTACCCTGGCATTGACATTTCCTGAGCACCCAGGTTCCAATTAAGAACCGAGCAGAACACCGCATGCTCCAATTTAAGGAGCAGAGACTAATTTAGAAGCAGCAGCCGAATTTGGCTGATTCACCCCAAAGTCCTGACAAAGGTAACAGGGCTGTACAGCAGAACCAAGGCTTGGCTCTCTTTGATCTCTGATTATGGTCAGCACGGCCCCAATATTTGGGCTGCTGACAGCTTTGGGAGCCCTACCATCAGGATCGGGGTGATTTGTAGGGTTCTGCTCAGCAGTAGGCTTCACCAATGCCCCACAGCCCTGCAGGCCTCATGGGCTGGCTGAAAACCTTTCCTTTCTGGGGAAGGATTAGAGCAAGTTTAGACTACAGGTGTCTCAGAAAGAAATTAAAGTGCTAGAAATGGAATGAGTCACTTTTGTTTTCCTTTTGGTCCTATATAGCTGCTGATGCCTCTCAGCTCCTGCTTGAATATTTTCTATAACTTATCCCCAGAGCAGTCTCAGCAGAGCCCTGAAATCATCTCCACCTTCCACCCTGGAGGCCCATAGCTACCTCAAGGTAAGGCTGGATGGTTCTCATGCTGGTCCTGTGTATCCCTTTGGGGTGAGCTGGGCTGAGTCTGCACCAGTCAAGAGACAACATGGGAATCTGCTTCCTTGTGTCCCTCCGTGGTCACATCTGATCTCCCCAGCCATGTTCAAGCTCCCCATGACCTCCAGCCATCACCCTCGAAGTCGCTCAGAGGTGTTAAATCCTTGTTGTCCTCCTCTATATGGGACACAGCCCATCTCCAGCATCTCAGGTTAGCTCTGCTCACTGGTCCTAGGCTGGGTGGGACTGATGGCTTGAAGACTCAGCAGTGCATGGGAACCAACGTGGCTGGTTTGGCCAGAGGAAAGGATTAGTTTAAAGATGGTGTAATGAATCTCTCCCATGACTGGAGATGTGAAGGTGTTTCCGACACTGATAAACTTGGACACACAGCACGAAGGACACTGCAGGATTGTCATCCATGGAAGCTTCTCCACATGCACATCCACACTCAGCTACTGCAGGATGAGGATAACCCAGTGGGACTGGTGCAGCCTGGGACATCTCCAGCTCACTGTGGTGTCCAACTGCTCTGGGGAAGCACACATGGGACATCTTGTTGGAGTGATACGGCTGTTGGGCCACTTGGGGAAGGTTTTTAGAGGTCCCATGGAGCTGAGCAAAGAGAAGCAAACCCAACAGCAAAGCACTACTGGGAGGGTAAAGGGCTTTTTTGTCCCCTCTTACTCCTTGCAGCATCATCCCTGGCTCAGGTCCCTCTATCCAACCAACAGTGCCACGACCTGACCCCAGACAAAACCCCCACACCATCTACTCCTCCTGGCTGTCACCGTTCACAGCGGCGAATCCCCGGTTCCTCTGCTTCGTCCGGGCTCTGCACCTTCCCCGGCTCTCAGTACAGTATCTCCCGGCCCCCTCCCTGCTCCTCGGGCTTTGTCAAAGCACATTTCCCAATTAGAGGATAAAAATATTCCATTCCTGACTCCGTGCGCTATCGATTTTGCCTGTAGCTGTGGAGGGGGTGAGGGCGGGCGCACGCGGGGTAGGGAGAGGTGAAGGGCTGTAGGCACGAAGTGCAGCTGCCTCCCCCCTGCCCCTTTATTATTATTGTTATTATTCATCACTGTGAAAAGCACCTAGCAAGACTGGTTAGCTCAGCTGACCACCGATAGAGAACAGGGGATCGATACTTAATTGACACAGGCTGGGCAACTGGAGCAGGGATTGGAGATGGGGGAGGCTCCTGCGAGGAGGGAGGGGAAGAGGAGAGAAGGAACAAAAGGCAGGGGAAGGGAGGAGAGGCAGAGAGAGGGTGGGAGGAGCAGGGAAATAATGAAGGAAGAGGCAAAGAGGAGAGAAGGAAAGGAGAGGCGGGAGGACAAAGCCCCTGGGAGCTGCATGGGTGGCTGTGAGGTCCAATGGGGAGTGGGGAGGAGAGGGGCCTGAGCGTCTGCATCTGTGTTTGACCGCAAGGTGTGCGCCCTGGAACTGCTGCAAGCGCATGTCTGCCCTGGACCAGTGATGCTGAATTCCACCCTCCGTGGCCAGGTGTATGAACTCTGCAAGCAAAAGAATCGTAGAATCACTAAAGGTGGGAAAAGACCTCTAAGATCATCTAGACCAACAGTGAGTCCAACCAAAAGTACGTCAACCAGCACACGGGCCGTGATCTCCTGGCCTTTGATCTCCATTTCCACCACGGTGAGGTGCATCTGCACCTCCTTCTGCTGGCAGGAGGCATCCCTCCCTTAGCAGCACTGCATGGTGCAAAGTATCCTAAACTCCCCAAATCTCTGTCTGCCCTCCTCTAGAAAATGCTCCCCCCAAAAAATGTTGGGAAAATGAGTAATTTTGAGCAAGGCTAGACTTAAATAGATAATTTTTCCTTTCTTATCAGTCTTTTGGGTCCTGACATGCCCGGAAAATAGAGGAAGGGAGTTAAGAGTACGGATGGTGGCAATGGTGGTGCAAAGGGCAACTCACAGTGTGCCCCAGGAAACCCAAGCTGCCACCAGACAGCGACGTGTCACTGGTGGTCTGTTCAGTCCCACACCTTGAGGCAAGGAGCCAGCTCTGAGTGCTGAATGGAGCCCACCCTGTCCGGATTTTGAGGGAAAAATAAGATGTTTGGAGGATGTGGCTGTTGAGGAAGGGCAGAAGGCAGTGAGTTTGAGCTCTCCAAAAGTGAGAAGACGTTGTCAACAAGGCTGGTAGAGTAGGAATCCAGCTGGTTTCTTTTCCATCTCTACTGAGGGGGAGACAGAAGAAACCAGGTGAGGTTGAAGATGAGCTCCCATGCAGGAGGTCATTGTTCTGGAGAGAACGAAGGTGATATTCCTGCAGGAGTCCAGAAGACGTTGGCAGTGGTACGGAGCTCTGGAAATGGGAACTTTGACCAGAAGGACAGAAAATTACTAAATATCTATAGCCCTTGGCTGCCTCAGAGGAATGGGCAAGTGATGTGTAGGACTCTGCTGGGCCAGGAAGGGGACAGCCACCACATGCCTAGACCTTCAAAGCCCTACATATACCAACCCATGGGCTGCTCTTCCCTTTGAGCCCAGCTGGGCTCTCGGTGCCAGAAGGAGAGCCAGCAGGACTCCTTTGAGCAGAAGGCTCTTCATGTCAAACTTTAGAGTAAAAAAGATGACCTTTCCCAAGCCAGAAGTTAATTTTGCTCTTTTGTTTTACTCTGGACATTTTCAGCTCTCTCTCCCATCACCTCTAAGAGGACAGTCATGCTCAGAGTATCTCCAGAACTGTTCTTTCTGCCAACATTCAACCCCATCAGCATGGCAGCACCTGGCTAGCCTTGGGCAGAGCCCAACAGATCCATTGGCTGCTTCCAAGTGGTCGGAAAGAGGAAGCACCCTCCAGACACCTTGTCCTGCTCCAGAGGATTTCAACCCACAAAGGGCATACCAGTGTGGAGACACACATCAACTGCACCCTGCTGGGAGCTGTCTGGATGGGAAACACTCAGATCCTCTTCCCATCCCCTGCCCATTGCCTGCAGATGGGAAAGGCAGATATATTTATCTTCTCTTGGCACCAGCCAAAAAAAAAAAAAACAGCATTGAAGGACGGAATGAGGTGGTGGGAAAATGGAGCTTTGATTTTATTTGTTCCTTTTATGAACTCTTAAAGGTACATGCTGGCATTTGATCCTTGTTGAGTCATGGGACCCAATGGGCCGTGGCACAGGGAACCTCGGGCCAGGACCCGGCCTGTCACTCTTGATCTACAACATGTCAGCCTTAAAAGAATTCTCTCCGTCTCCTTAAACAATATATTACCGCTGTCCATCGTTCCCATTAATGCATAAAAAATCATTAGGCATTTCTATGGAGACCCATCGCCATAAACACAGGCTTCCAAATGCACTCCGGCATTAAGCGGCCAAAGTAAACTGAAGGCGATTTCTGCCGTAATACCCTCTCATCACGCATCCCCGTCCCAGCCCTCCCCCGTCCCCGCTGTCTCTCTTCCCTCGATCAATTTTATGGTGCTTGCCTGGGGTTCATTAATGTTTCCGGAATCTCTTTCTGCCCTGTTTAAAAATTCTTAATTAAGCAAGGTTTTTTTGTTTACACTTGAACTAATTACACTTTTAAACCCGACAATAAAACATCAGCTCTGGGCCATTAGGGCCCGCTGCGGCCGGGCAATTCAGGAACTGCCACGCTTTGCAAGGAGATAGGAAGGCCAGAGACGCAGCCGTTCTGCCTAGCTTCAGTCAAGAGGACGCCAGGATCTTCACCTGGCACGTGGAGATGGGGGCCAAGGGTTCGAGCAGCCAGATGTCCCCTTTTAGCTCTTCCTTGTTGCCTCCGGATGCGCGTCCCCCAGATAAGGGCTGGCAGAGCGGGTAGCAGCAGACCTATCTTCTCCCAGTGCCCATCGTTGTTTGCCACGCATGGGTTCTCCATGTAACCGGGCCTGAGGGTCACAAAAACTGGAATTGGTGGAGGTCTGGAGGTTGGGTCTTCATGGAGGATGTAGGCCTGGGTGGGTTGGGCCTTCTCCAACAGATGGCACTTGAATGTTCTAAAGGAGGTTCTGCTCCGTCTGAAGGTACATCCAAGTGCTCAGAATGACCTGCTGGAGAACTTCCATCCAGGAGAACCCCCTGGGACAAGCCCAAATCGCCTGTTGATGGGAGCACCACAGTTCAGGTGCTCGGACTCAACTTTTCACCACCGCGAGTTGTTTCTTCCTGCCCTTTGCCCTGGGCTTTCCGTGTCTATACTTGGGGAAAGGAGCTACAGCAGCTCTTGGGATGGAGATCCTTCAAGCAAGAGGTTGTGGGGCTGGTGGCAGACACAAGGCCCCTGGTGGGAGGGAGCTGACCACCACTGTGTGAGCACCCTGTGACCACAGCGGTATGGAGGAGCCAGAAGCTGTCCTACCCTATTCAGCACTGGGAGATTCTGGTCATTGCTTCATCTCCCACCGTAGCAGTGTCTCTTCAGATGCCATTTCCAGACTGGTGTTTCCTGCTTTCTTTCCATCCCATCAATAGATAAGCTCCATTACACCGGGATTTACAACTGGGATGGCACCATGGAGTTGTTCCACGGAGAACAATTTTTATTTGTATCTTTCTGCAGAAATCCACACACAAATCTTTTTGGGGGAGAATGCTGTAAATTTTATCTTAAGAAGAGAAAAAGACAAACCTGAAATCTTTGGGAGTCTAATTCTTAAAGAAAGCGGTGGATTTGCGAGGAAGGGAGGGAGAAAACAAGACTAAAATGGTCTGCCTAAAATATCAGTCTTTCCTTCCTCTTCTCCAATTTGAAGGATGAAATTTCCCACTTCGGGAGAAAGCCCAGGAGAGCAGCGAAGAGCCCAGCAGAGGGGCACTGATCCCCTGAGTTTGGACCCTACATTCAGCCCCCATTCACATTGGCCCCTACCTCAGCTTCACTTCTTCCTCCCAGATGGAGGGATCTCGCTCCTCTCCTTGCTGCCCCCATAGCAGGGCAGGGGGTGGCACATTTGGGGTCATGTTGCCCCAGTGGGCATTCAGGCAAGGATGGGACTCATGAGCCCATCTCCCCACACCCCACTCCCATTATTATTATTATCTTTATCTATTATTCCTATAAACGTCTTTTCACATCAAAGCACGGAGGAAAACGGCAGCTACTGGAAGTGCAGGGCAAGGTCTGCTCTTCAGGGATGAGGGGTGGGGAGATGGGAGGGGAGGGGTGGGATGGGGCGGACTTCCTGGCAAGAACAGCTGTGGGACAACAATGGGAGAGAGGATGCTTTCTCCCCTGTATCACCTCCACCTCCAAAAAATAGCTTAGGAACTGCAGTGGGTTTGGGATGGAGACAGCACTTTGCAGCATTCGTGTCCCCTGCACCAGGCTCCCCCCTCTGCTCCCTGCATCCCACCTTTTCCCTCTCCATTTTCCGCTCATCACCGGGCTGTGTCCAGGCTGCAGCCTCCTCCCCGTGCTGCTCTAGCCTTGTTTCAATTTTACGAGCTTTTTCTTGCTATAAATACGGTTTTGAGAGCCCATTTATCAGGTCCCGCAGCTCTGGAGTCAGCCTGCTGAGCTGCCTATGACAGGTCAAAATTGACTCGTATGATATTAGAATTGCTATTGATCCCTTCGGCACCTCGTAACGCTCCCGGCTCCGTGACCTGGTGTTAGGCTGCGTGCCCCCCTTCCCTGTCCCCCCCTCCTCCAGCTCATCCTCCATCCACGGCCAGGACAGTGTCCTGTGCTCTGTGACACCATCAGAGACATGGTCACACCGTTCTCCCACAGCCCTGTTTAGCCCAAGGCAGCATCTCTCTCTGTTTTACCAGGTGATGCTGAACAGCTCTGGGCGAAATCCAAAGGGAAACCCTGCTCCAAGCTGGCTGAATTTCAAGGCTCCAAGCTCTGCGCTCGACGATTTTGGTGCTAGGATGGCTGCTGCATCCCAGATCGGATGCCCCGTGCCTCAGTTTCCCTGATTGCAAAGTGGGCATCTTCCCAGCCTTCTTCTTTCAGGTTTCTGTACCAAAAAACAAGGCTCTGGTCTGTGCGTTGCAGGATTTGCACCCAAAAATGCCAGGCATGCACAACCAAGTCCCCACAGCTCACCTTTGGCCCCAGCAGCACAACATCCCCACTGCGGGGATCATCCTTTGGCCTTGCTTTCACCCAAGTGGATGAACACCACCAACTATTCAAGCTGAATTAATCTTGGTACCGAATCTTGTTTTCCCCTGGAGCTGCATGTGATCACATGTGGCTGTGCACGGTCAGATACGGCCATGCATAATTGGCCACGGTCATGCACTGTCCTGCATGGGGGTGGATGGCCACGCAGAGGGGTGTGAGATCACACTTGGCCACGTCTGGTGATGCCCAGAGCCACATCTCTGTGCTGAGGACACAAGGATGCTGCCAGCTCACCGGCTCCATGAGATTTCCAAGGAGCTGACTTGGAGGAGGGCTGGCCATCAACCAGGGGGAAACTGCATCCTCCCGAGCAACACAGGATTAATTTATGCTTGTCTGAAAGGGGCTAATTAAGCCCGCTGAAGAGAAAGTTGACTTTAATACCGTGATCTAGCTGATATTAAGAAGTTGTTGGGGAGAGCTGGGAGCTGATATGGAGCTCTGCCCACATGGCCCCAGCACAAGATCTGCTGGCACCCAGTGGCTGCAGGAACAGGAGCACATCCAACCCAACCCGGGCTACCAAACGGGACAAAAAAAATACATATATATATTTATTTTTCAGTTGGTTATCGATTTCCCATTCCCCCACCACCACCTCAAAAAATAAAATAAAATAAAAATAAAATTACACAGGAGTAATTTGATTTGAAATGAAAACCAATCTGAAATCGTTAGCAAGTCGAAAGTCAGCAAAAAAAAAAAAAAAAAAAAACGATAGTTCCCGATGGCACGGCATGTTTGGGTTTGATTTCAGGTGTCTGAGTGATGCGGGAACGTTTTAAGGTCAAATAGGAGGAAACTCTTTGGAACAAAGTTGCTTCGGTCGCAGCGCTTTGGGAAGGTCCCATCCAGAGTTGTCCCCCTGTGTGTCCCACTGCGCTGTCCCCCTCACCGTGCTCTGGGCACTGCCAATGGTTTGGGGACGTGGACATCAGTGAGGACATGAGCCATGAGGACAGGGACGGTGCTCATCAGCCGGGGCAGAGCGACATCCATCGAGTCAACAAAAAAATCTCCTGGCAGCTCCATCTCTTTTTTCCCCCTTAAAGCAAACATCTTCATTACAGCTCGGAGTTGTTTAAATAAATGAATTAATATTGACAAACCATCAACGAGGCTAATAAATGATTAGTTAAAGGCATACATACATCACATTACGGTTAGCATTAGCCGAGGCTTAATTACTTGTGGAGAGGATCCCATTAGAGTAGGTGCTACGTCGCCGTCACCCTCTGCAGCCCTCCACCCCTGTGGGGCTCCTGCTGCACCCTCAGCCCCACAGCCGGGACCTGCAGGCTTAGGGATGCGGGGTGGTTGGGGTATGGGATGCCCCAGGATGCAGGGATGCTCCAGGGCACAGCGATGCTTTGGGATGAGGGATGCTTGGGGATGTGGGATGCTCAGAGATGCAGAGGTGCTCAGGGATGCTCACAGGCACAGGAATGCTCAGGGATGCAAGGATGTTTGGGGGTGATCTGGGATGCGGGATGATCAGGGGTGCAAGGATGCTTTGGGATGCAGGATGTTTAAAGACCAGGGATATGGGATAATCCAGGTTGTGAGGACGCTCCAGGACACAGGGATGCAGGGATGCTAAAGGAGTCTCAGAGATGCAGGGATGCCCTGGGATGCTTAAAGACTGGGGAATTGGGATGCTCATGGATGTGGGGATGCCCAGGAATACCCACTGATATGGGAATGCTCAAGGACGTGGGGATGCAGGATGCTCAGGGATGCTCGGGGATGCATGATGTTCTGGGACACAGGATGCTCAGGGACATGGGATTCTTAAGGATGTGAGATGCTCAGAGACAAAGGATGCTCAGGGATGCTCAAGAATGTGGGGATGCAGGATGCTCAGGAACATGGGGATGCAGAGCACTCAGAGCCTCAGGGATATTTGGAGGTTTGGGATGCTCAGTGAGCACAGGATGCTCTGGGATGCAGGATGCTCAGGGATGATCAGTGATGTGGGAATGCTCAGGGCTGTGGGATGCTCAGGGATATGGGATGCTCAGGGCTGTGGGATCCTTGGGGCTGCACGATGCTCACTGACACGTGGATGCTCAGGGATGTGGGGAGGGGAAGCAGCAGCACCTCAGCAGAGGACACCTTTCCCAGGCTCATCAGTGTGATGAGTGTGACGGGCTCAGCCCAGGCAGCTTGGCCTCTTGGCTTGCACAGGTTGGCGAGGCACCCAGATCCAGGCGGCCTGTGAAAAGAGACACGGGCAAATAAAATAGGCAATAAATAATAATAACAATATCATAAAATTTTCAAATTTATTGAAAACCAGTCCATTCTCAGAATATTGGATTTTTCTATTATTTACGCAGCTGCTGATTTTCCGTAAATATTTAATGCCCCATGGATTTGTATTTTTTATTTCTTTTCTTTTTTTTTTTTCTTTTTCCTTTTTCGAAGTACAAATCTGAACTGTTCCTAAATTTAAAATCTATCTCAAGATCCGACCCCTGCACGGACTGTGGGAGGAGTCCTTGGGGCATTGAGGTGCCCATGGAGGATCCCAATGGATGGTGACACTTTGGGTTGCCCCGTGGGTCCTCGGAGAGGACAAAGCACCACGGGGATGGCTGCGAGGGTGGCAGACCCCAAAAAAAGGAGAGAATGAAGATGAAAGGCGGCGGTGTGAGGAGCATCCATCTGCATCTCGGCTTCGAGAGGTTTGTTGGGACTAAAGAGGCGCTTTCATCCCTCTCCAAGGTGTGTAATGCATCCCCAGCTGGCTTTCATCTCCTCTGCCTGATTGATACTCTAATGAGCATGACGGGAAAAGTGGTGGGGGCCGCGGGAGGACCCCTCTGCAAAGGGTTCAGAACACTTTCTCTGTTGCAGCTAATGAGGGGAGCGGGGGAGAGGAGAGGGATGGGAGCTCTGTGAAGGCTGATGGGTGCAGCTCTCCCCCCTCCAGGACCCATCACAGCAGAGAGTTTACAGCCAAAGGATAACTTTGCTTCATGTTTGCGTTTGTCCCCAAAGCAGAGAGGAGGTGGCTGCCCTTCCTCTGCCTCCTGGTGCTAGTGTCCCGTTACCAAAAGTTCCATTTACTCCCTGACCTGCAAAGGAGACTAGATGAGACTTCGAGGATGAGACTTGAGCTAAGGTGTCACCAAGGAGGGACTGAGAAGGGCTGCACTTCAGGGCCACCAAGGATGTCCCCATGGAGCTGAGCCCCTCAGGTCACCCCAGGGAGGTGGCAGTGCCTGAGCTGGGGAGGAGCAACAAGTAGCAGGGAGGTTTATTTGCAGCTAGTTCATCTTGGGGCCGAGCAGACGGGCTCTTTAAATAGATCCAAAGGCAGCAAAGCACCTTGGCTTCATTGAATGGTGAGTGCTCCAAGCTACGACGCACTGGTGAGCTGAGCACTGCCACTGCCCTCCTCCATCCCTCTGCCCATCTATACCTCTTCATTTATCCATCCATCCATCCATCCATCCATCCATCCATCCATCCATCCATCCATCCATCCATCTGTTCATCTGCCACTCCATTCTTCCATCTATCCCTCCATTCATCTGTCCATCTGCCCCTCCATCCCTCCCTCCCTCCATCCCCATCTCCTCCTCTTGCCCTCCCGTTGCCCACGCAGCGTCCCAGCATTGCCCTGCAGCATCTCCAGCCAGGTGGAAGGGAGAAACCACACACACACACATACACACACACAAACCATTTCCCAGGGCACGGAGGATTTGGGGCCATCTGTGCAGGGATCGACCGCTTTGCACAAGCACTGGGAGTTCTGAGGCTCAAAGCAGAGGCTGAGGAGCACACAGGAGCAGGAGCGGCACTGCTGGTGCAGGGCTGGGAGATGCCACCGGGCGCTGGGGATGGGGATACTGCAGCACTTGGACTGCTGAAATTTCCCATTTCAGGCTCAGAGCCCTCTGCCCCACGCACGCGCACAGCAGCAGGCAGAGCAATCGATGTGTTTTTATGTTACACACACACACACACACACTCAAAACCCTAAAAAAATCATAATAACGAAAGGAGAGGGAGGAGAAGACGGCGTATGTAGTGCTGGAGCAGGCCCTGGTAATTGGCTCCGAGCGAAATGTCTCAATACGCAGCGGCCGCTGGACCTGGAGCTCTGCATTTTGCCCTCTGCAAACGCTGGGGCAGCCCTGAAAAATGCGAGAAATAGCCCCATTTTCCCCCAAAACTCCTTTTGGAAAGGAGCTTCCCACTGCCACAGACACCACATCCCGGGCTCCGTCCCCCTCCCTCCATCCCTGCCCCTCCACACCCCACAACCTGCCCAGGTTTGCGGGAGCACGGGGACAGCTGCTCCCCACTCTCTCCCCTCCCTCCTTCCTTTTCGACCATTCCGAAGCCTCTCATTTTCCAAGCCCAATTACACCAGCACAATGCCCCCCATTGGGCTGCGCACGCTCCGCTGCGTCCCCGCACTGCCCCACGCCCAAAGGTGACAGCGGGATCGATACGGAGCCCCGGGCTCTGCTGGGGAAGGACTCAGCATCAGGGCGAAGCTCTGCCCGAGGAAACACTTCTCAGCACTTTGGGAGGTGCACGGTGACTTCTCGGGGTCGGGAAGCGGAGCTGAGTGCTACGGTGCAACGATGGCACATAGAGGGACACACAAGATGCTTTTGGCTGTGGGATTTCCAGGCGCAGACACACAGCCACGGCCCGAGCAGATGTCTCTGATTGCATCCAAACCTCACCCAAAAAGCACAAAGCGCTGTTGGGTCCATCCCACCCTTTGGAACAAAAACGTCTCCATCGCTGTGCCCCTGAGATTTCCCCCCCCCCCCCTCCCCCCACCCCCAACCCTGCACGCTGATGCTCACACGTGCACCGAGCTGTGCCCGTTCTCAGCCCGCAGACCCTTCTCTCCCCGTCCCCTCGGCGGGGAGCTGGTTACAAGAAGGAGAGTGCTGGCTTCCCAAACAAGCCTCCCAGTCCACAACACATTTCCAGCCATACATAATCTAATATACGTTACCATAGCGCCAATCAATAACTCAGTAGGCCAGCTCCGAAATTATTCTCTTAAAGGGCCAGCACACCTCCCGCCCGCGTCTGCCTCCTCCGTGCTGCCCCAGACCCAGAGAACCCCTCACCCCCGTGTGCCAGGTGCTGCCCAGCAGGACACGATGCCAGCAAGGAAGGGGCCCTGAGCTGCATATCCCATAATAAACCCGTATGCAGCCTGAACAACCAGTGCCTTGGAGGCCCATCCTGTTCCCCAGGTGCAGATCGGCAGAGCTGACACCTCCCCAAGCCCAACCTTTCCTGCTCTCCTCCGTTATAAAGGGGAAAACGTTGCCCTGGGAGGCAAGAAGCAAACACCAAAAGCATCTCCTCAGGTGCCCACGTGGATCCTCGGGGCCTTCTTTGTGTGGTCTGGGCAAATTCACCCACACAGCTCCTCCACTCCTTCCCATTCCCTCTTTCCCATTCCCTCCTGGCGTTAACTCTGAAACCTAATGACAACAGCTCTGTTCACCTCCCTCGTACCTCCATCCCAGCAAAGCTATGGGAGAAAGAGGAAGGGTATTCACGCCCTGAGACCCTCACGAGCCCCAGCAGCCAACGGTGGCTGCAAACTGTCCCATGTGGGGTGGAATTCAGGTGGAGAAGGAGAGATTTCTGCAGGGTAGGTGCTTCTGTTTAATGTGCATCAGCACTAATGGGAATCGCCCACCTACACCGGGGTGGCAAAGGGCTGAGAGGGAGAAAAGGAAAAGAAATGCCTCTGCTTTCTCCGTGGGACAGTGGAGATGTCAGGAATGGCAGCAGGGTCCTCCTCACACCCCGAGCAGGGGAAGGAAAGGCATCGGATCGGAAGGGCCGCTGCCAAAGGGATGGGTTTTCCTCTCGGCTTTTTCTTTTCACCCACCTTCAAATATTTTGAAGGAAAATCCCCCTCCGAGCTGAGAGCTTGCTGCACGAGGAAGGAAATATATTCGTTGTTAAGGATGCAGTGCCCGGCTTTGGGAAAGTAACTCCGTGCACCACTGCCCCGACCCACAGCTCCGACACACGCTGCCCACGCACCCGCCTGACCCCAATCTCTCGTGGGGGATGGGGGGGACTCCCAGCGTCCCTGTTGTCCCCCCACACACATACACAACCTCCAGAGGCACAGAACCATCCGTGGGCCCCCGGCGGCACCGCCAGCTGCATCCCCACGGTCCCCGAAGGGCAGCCCGGCCCCGGCAGCGCTGTCAGCCAGCCCCTACGTCTTCCATTAATTCACTTCACACTGTCCATATTGATCGGCTCTGCTCTCTCCCGGCTCCCACCCCCTCCCCTCGCCCCCCCCCCCATCCCCCCCACCACCACCAACCCACCCCCCCCCCCCCCCTCGCCTTCCCTCGCCTGCCCTCCCCCCCGCCGGCTGCTGCACCGATGGGCAGCCCGGGCTGCGTGCTGCATGATCCATACAAACTCACTTACTCAGGGAAATCAATGGGCTCGAAAGAGCACACGCAGCAAGGCGAGGAGCCTGTCTGGGGATCGACCGCCCAGCAAGGAGACACAGAGAGCGGCGGCCTGCAGCCCGACGGCCCCTCCACCACCGACACCCCCCCCCCCAATCCCAGGGTGGCACCCCATGATGTGTCCCAGTCCCCTATAACCAATGGGGCAGCGGGAGCCCGAGGTTTTCTTCCTGCTTTTCCTCCAAATGGAGGGGTCGGAGATGCTCGCCGGTAGGACAGCTGCATCCCATTCCCAAATCTATGAGGATGCACCGCTCCTTCTGCTCCCCTCTCCCCCCTTGGCTCTGTCTCCAGCCAAGCACTGTCCCGCTGTGCCTCAGTTTCCCCGTGTGTACCCAGAAATGCGACGTCTCCCTCCCTGGGGACCTCGGTGCAGAGGTGACATTAGGATTAGGGCCGAGCTCCGCTTTGCAGCCCCACACAGCATGAGTTAACATCACGGGACCGAGGACAGAGCTAAAACCCAGGATTTGGGTGCACCCCACTTCACCACGGTCCATCCACACAGGCGTTCTGGGCTCAGCTCAGGGGGTCCTTACCCCACAACCCACCCCCCATGTGGGGCTCCAGACCCCCAAAAGAAAATCACTGCAGCCATACAAGCGGTGATTAATAAATCCTGCCGCCGCCGCGCCGAGTTTCCCCCCCATCAAGGGAGGAAATCTTTATTCATACGCATCCTATAAACTAATTTTTGCATCTTTGCAATAAATCCATCTCCCAGCCGTCAGCTCTGCTCTGCCTCCATCCCAATATCCCACGGTGACTGAGGGCAGCCCCCCCAACCCCACAACTCCGCTATGGGGCAGAGCGGCATCTTCAGGTTGGGTCCCAGAATGGGGATTTGGGGCGATGCTATGGGGAGCGATGCTATAGGGGGAGCAGTTGGAGCTGTCCTGAGATTCCTGGGATAGAGGTGGGAGCGGGAAGGCCCTGGAATGGTGCTCTTAGTGTCTGCCCCCCCCCCCCCCTTACTGGTAAATCCTGGAAATGCCCCTGTCTGCGGGCGACCTGGAGGAGGGGCGGGAGCCTTTTCCCAGCAGACCCCATCTCCGAGATGAGTGTGGTTGTGCACTGGAGACACTGTGTCTGTGCTCCACAGGCTCCAGCCCCCGGAGCTGGGGGGGGTCGGCGGGCAGCAGCAGCACAATGGGGCGGCCGATGCTCCCCCGTGCCCGCAGAGCCCCTGTGTTGTCCCTTTGGGGTCAGACTGGGGGTTGGGGAGGGGCACTTGGTCCTCTCCGAGCATCCTCTGCTGGGACGTGGTGGGCTGCAGGGCTGCACTACTGTGTCGGAGACGGCATTAAAGTGGAGGCTCCCAAACATCTGCACCCCAAATGTTGCCCAGAGCTGTTCCCACCGGCCCTAACTGAGGTCCTGCTCGCCATTTTGGGGCAGGATTCAGCACCTCATCACCCCACCCCCATCCCACCCCATCCATCCCACCCCCCCACCCCCTTGCTCTACCCCATCCCTATCTCCATCCCCACCCCATTCCCACCCCCCTGCCCTCAGTGAGGCTCTCCCACACACCCCACAGACAGCAGCTGGCATCCCACCGGAGCGATGAGTCTGCCGGGTCTCAGCCAGCCCTGAGCCAAGGAGGATGAGGAAGATTTGAGGCACTGGGGACGGAGGAAGGCTGCTCCCCACCTTCCCCCACAGCAGTGAAGCCCCCTTCCCCAATCCCCATCCCTGTCCCGCAGGATCAGGAACCGACAGAGAGGGCTTTTGAAAAGCAAACCTCCAGATCTCTCTTTCCCCCTCCCTAATTTTCTCCCCTCTCTCCCCGTGCTTTGCCAACCCGGGGCAACTCGTTACCAGTAACGAAGGGCTCTGTGCATAGCAATGAGATTGATTGACCCCGCTGACCCTGGCCAGGGCCAGGGCTCCCTCCAGGGCTCCCAGGTCACCGGCTGCTGACCATCACTCGTTGCCACGGTGACACCGGTGGTCCCCAGGGGGCTGAGGGATGCGGGGGGGGGGGGGAGAAAAAAGGGGGGGAAGAGCAGGTCAGTGTGTCAAGGCAAGTGCATTAGTGGGATGCGAGTGGATTTGGGAGGGCGAGGGTCGAGGGGTGGGACACAGAGGGTAGGTCCCCAACTGGGGCCGTCACCGATGGGGTGGGGGAAACTGAGGCACGGGGAAGGAGGGAACGGGGGGGGGGTGCTTGGGTCTGGGTGGGAGAAGGAGGGAGGACATGAGGGAAGGCGTGGGGTGCGGGGGAAGGGGGTGCGGAGGTGCGGGGGCCGTCGGGGTGCGGGATGGAGGACGGAGGGGTGCGTGGAGAGCATTTCCCCCATTCCTGAGCTCCCGCTGCCCTCTAGCGGGCAGCGCTGGCCCCTCGCTGTCCTTTCTCCGGGTCCCGCTGCCACCGCCGCTTCTTGGGGGGGTCCCGCTGCCCTCCCCCCCCCCCCATTCCCGTGCCCGCTGTGCTCCCCGTGGTGACATCCCCGGGGAAGACGCAGTCCGGCTGTGGGAGGGAGGGGTGTCCCAGGTGCAGCCCCTCGGTGGAGGGGTCGGGAGGGGCTGGAGGGAGAGGCGCAGGGTTGGGAGCACTGTTTCTGCCCTCCCCCCCCTTTTTTTTTTTTGGGGGGGGGGGGTGTTAAATGCACCCAAAACCGATGGTGAGCAGGGAGGTGCCAGGCGGGATCTGTGGGGGGGGGGGGGCAACAAGGGGGTCCAACCCCACACACCGGCGGGGGTGCTGCTGGGGGGCCCTAAATCCCACCTCCCCACCCCCACCCCGACCCCATCCCCCCCCCGCACGCAGCGGTCCCGCAGTGCCCCCGCTCCGCTCCCGCGTTGTGCCGCTTTTGTCCGCCAGGTGGCGACGTAAACCCCCCCGTCCGTCCCCAGAGCCGCCCCCGGTCCCTTCCCCCGATCCATTCCCTGCCCCCGACCCCATTCCTGTCCCCCAAGACCGCCCCTCTCTGCCCTGTGCCCCATCCCTTTCCCTGTCCCCACTCTCATTCTGTCCCCAAACCACTGCCCCGTCCTCCAGCCTAGCTTAGTCCCTATCACTGCCCCCAGCCCTGTCCCTGTTCCTGAGCCCTCAATGCCTTCCTTACCCACACCTCTGCCCTCCTGCCTTCCCAGAGGGGACAGGGACCTCCCCAGAATAGGTCCCACCAGACGGAGAGGCAGCTGCCAGGCATATGAGCATTGGGAAAAGCCCCAAAGAACGGCTGCTATTGCTCAGCATCCTTCCCAATGCGGGTCACTGGGAGCCGTGACCAGGACACACCACGAGGGCTGGTGGCCCTTGGGCCACTCGGTCACCGAGTGAAGGTTTGGGATGGGGACAGAACCATCACCCAGCATCCCACCGTTATGGTGGCACCTCCACGCCCACCCTGTCCCCCAGTGCCTGGGGATGGCAGCATGGAGGTTGGTGGGGAAGGGGGTTGATGGGGAAGGGGGTTGATGGGGAAGGGGGGAGGAGAGGTCCCCTCCTCCTCCTCCTCCTCCACCCGTTGCGGTTGGAGCCACGGAGTGGAAGTAACGCGCGGTGACACCGCTGCCCCAAAAGCCGCCACCAGAACAATGGGAGCGAGCATTGGGGACGCGGGCGGCCCAACGCTCAGCCCGGAGCTGGGAGCATCTCTGGGACACGCAGGACATCCCACGGCACGGGGCAGAACGAGGGCACCGGGGTGATGAGGAAGGGTTGGCACGTCCGACGGTGGCACCGGGACAGAGATGGGACGTGGGGGTCGGGGTTGGGATTGCAGAGCTGTCTGCGACATGGAGAAAGGACACGGCAGGAAAGGAACGGGGCGGCGGCGCCTTTAAAATAATGCAGCAAAAAAATTAGCAGCTCCGCGGTCATTAATATGCAAAAATGCAAAAATGCAAATCAGGAGGTAATTAAGCCGCAGTCCTCTGGAGGATATTTCCATCATAATGAATTCTATTGTCAGGGAAAGAGCAGCCAGGCGGATTTATGTTGCTTACATGAATATAAAATATGAGTATCGAAGGGCCGTCCTTGCTGCACGCTGCTGTCCCCTGCCCCAGGACAACGTCCCCACCCCATGTGCCATCCCATGGCACACAGACACCCGGGGATGGGGCACCCGTGGGGCACCCTCTGCTCCTCCATGCTGTGTAGCGACCAACGGGCATCACCCCGAGGTGACGCCAACCCCACATATGGTGCCATGGGTCTGCAGTGTGGGGCAGGAGCCCGGGGCCCTTCCCAGCATACGGGGACACAGTGCCTGAACCCCCCTTCCCCAATGCTGCCCCCTCCCACACTCCATAAACAGCACTTTGTCTGTCTGACCCCAGAGCCACAACGGGACAACGGGCACCACCACAGCAAAGCACGCGGGCACCAATGCGGGTCAGCCCCCATTTACCAGCTCCATCCCACCCAAGACCCCCCCACCCCAGCGGCCCCTGAACCCCCTGCTTTGATACAGAGGGGGGGGGAGGGGGGGGAAGGAGGGATGCAGCCTTCCCCTTTCATTCATGCGAGCGGAAAACGAACCGAAACGCACCCAAAACGCAATCGTTGGCCGCGTGCCACCCTGCAGCTGCCGTCTCCCGTCTCAGCCTGGCATTTTTCAAATGTCAGGAGAAAGGCTCGGGGGGCTGCGGGGGCTGCGGGGGGATGTAGGGGGAACGTAGGGGGCTGCGGGAGGCTGAGGGTGGATGTAGGGGGCTGCAGGGGGCTGTACGGGGACGTAGAGGGGTGTAGGGGGCAGTAGGGGGATGTAGGGGGGATGTAGAGGGGATGTAGGAGGTTGTAGGGGGATGGAGGGGGGATGTAGGGGGCTTAGGGGGATGTAGGGGGGATGTAGAGGGGATGTAGGGGGTTGTAGGGGGATGTAGGGGGATGCAGGGGGATGCAGGGGGGATGTAGGGGGTTGTAGGGGGATGTAGGGGGATGCAGGGGGATGCAGGGGGGATGTAGGGGGTTGTAGGGGGATGTAGGGGGGGTGTAGGGGGCTTAGGGGGATGTAGGGGGATGCAGGGGGGATGTAGGGGGATTTAGGGGGATGTAGGGGGATGTAGGGGGTTGTAGGGGGATGCAGGGGGGATGCAGGGGGGATGTAGGGGGATATAGGGGGATGTAGGGGGATGCAGGGGGGATGTAGGGGGATTTAGGGGGATGTAGGGGGATGTAGGGGGTTGTAGGGGGATGCAGGGGGGATGCAGGGGGGATGTAGGGGGATATAGGGGGATGTAGGGGGATGCAAGGGGATGTAGGGAGCTGTATGGGGATTTAGGAGGATGTAGGGGGCAGTAGGGGTGTGTAGGGGGGGTGTAGGGGGATATAGGGGGATGTAGGGGGATGTAGGGGGCTGTAGGGGAATGTAGGGGGTTGTAGGGGGATGTAGGAGGGGTGTAGGGGGCTTAGGGGGACGTATTGGGTTGCAGGGGGATGTAGGGAGCTGTATGGGGATGTAGGAGGATGTAGGGGGCAGTAGGGGGATGTAGGGGGGATATAGGGGGATGTAGGGGGATGTAGGGGGGATGTAGGGGGATGTAAGGGGATGCAGGGGGGTGCAAGGGGATGTAGAGGGCTTCAGGGGGATGTAGGGGGGATGTAGGGGTATGCATGGGGATGTAGGGGGCTATACGGGGCTGTAGGGGATTGTAGGGGGGTGCAGGGGTGGCTATAGGGAAATGTAGGGGATGCACGGGGTTGATAGAGGGATATAGGGGGATGCATGGCATTGTAGGGGGATGAAGGGGATGTAGGGGGTTGTAGGGGAATGTAGGGGGTTGTAGGGGAATGTAGGGGGTTGTAGGGGGATGCAGGAGTCTGTAGGGCATTGCAGGGGGTTTGTAAGGGGGGGGGACAGTGCCATGGGGGGATGGAAGGGTGCGGAAGAAGGGGGAAGGGACGCCCACAACCCCTGCAGCTGTCACTGTCACCGCTGCGGTGGAGGCAGCAGGTTTGGGGGGGGGGGGGGGGGGGGGAGGAAAGCGGCTTCGTCTTTGCACCTCTGTGGTCGAGGCAAGAAGAGGAGAATTTGTTGGGTTTTTTTGTTTACACACTCGCAGCTTTGGGAGCCCCAGCCCCTTCCCACGGCCCCACATCACAGTGGGGAGGGTGAGCAAAGGGGACAGAGCTGAACTGGACCCCATCCTGAGACACCTCCAGAGGGAAAAGTCCTCCCTGCTCTGTGCTGCTGGGGACGGGGGCTGGAAGGCAGTGCTGGAAGGGGACAGGGTGGGTGGCAGCTGCTGTCCTTGTCCTCATCCTCATCCTCCTCATCCCTGTCTTCATCCTTACCCTCATCCTCCTCACCTTCATCCTCTTCCTGATAGCCTTCATCCTCTTTCTCATCTTCATCTTTGTCCCTGTCCTCCTCATCCCCGTCCTCATCCTCATCCTTGCCTTCATCCCCTTCCCACGCTCACAGCAGTGTCTGTGTGCCTTTCTCAAGGCACAACCCATCACCCCCCCGCTGCCACACTTCCCTCCCCATCCCCCCCCACTGCACTGAGCCCCCCCACACACCTGCAGAGCCGGAAACCTGCACGTCCCCGCTGAAGCTGGCAGCGAGGTGGGGAGGGGGTGCAGGTGGGGGAACCTTGAGAGTCCCATTCCTGGAGAGAGGGTGCAGGCACACGTGGCTGTTGTATGGGCGCACGCATCCTTGGGGTCGTTGCTGCCGTGTGGGTGCGTGCACCCATGGAGCTTTCCCCCTCTTGGCAGTGGTGAATTTTGGCCAAGAGGGCTCAGCTCATCTCCTACACACCCAGAGCTGGAGCCAGCTGGGGGCAGAACCCTGAATTTATGACCCCTCCTTCACCCAGAGGCCGTGGGGTCACGGTGTCCACGCATCTGGGTGTGACTGAAGGGTTGGGGTGCTGGCCCCAAGGGAAGGGGGTGTCCTTCTGTCACCACCAGGAACCCCCCCACCCCGCCCTCCCCCTCGGTGGCAGCTCCTCTTGAGGTTTAAGGTGACATCCTGCCTGCTGCACCATCCCCGTCCCTGGGCCTCCTGGGGCAGGTAGGGAAACCACAGGGCACAGAGAGGGCAGGGGGTGCTGCAGGAAAATAAGGGACAAGTCCGGCAGCACGTCCTCCCCGCGTGGTTTTGGGGTAATAACACGGGGCAGAGCTGACAGCACGGAGCAGGGACTCCCTTTCTTGAGCTCCCCGTCCCCATCTCCTTCTCCTGTTGCAGGGAAATGAATGCCAATTTTGCTTTAAGCCATCAAGAGAGGGAAAGCGGCGAGGTAGGAACCAGGGGAACATCCTCCTGGTGGAGCAGGTGGCACTCTTTGCATTGGTGCTTTATTTTGGGGGCCATGGGACGTGTGGGATCAGACCCAAGCACTGGAGGCTGCCCCAGGAATCCCATCCGCACTACCCACAGTGCAGGGCACCCCCAGCAGCGTCCCCATATGGAGCTGGGGAGGGATGGTGCCTGCATCCCACCTCCCTTCCTGGGGGATGCTGGGGGGATGGGATGGGGATAGGATGGAGATGGGGATGAGGATAAGGGTGGGGATGGTGATGGGATGAGGATGGAGATGGGATGGAGATGGGGATGAGATTGGAATGGGATGGGATGAAGATGGGGATGGCAGTGAGGATGAGATGGGGATGGGGCGAGAATGGGGATGAGATGGATACGGGATGGGGTGGGATGAAGATTGGGATGGGATGGAAATGGGATGGGATGAAGGTGAGGATGGCAGTAAGGATGAGATGGGGATGGGATGGAAATGGGATGGGATGAAGATGAGGATGGCAGTGAGGATGAGATGGGGATGGGGTGAGGATGGGGATTAGATGGATATGGGATGGGATGAAGATGGGGATGGGATGGATATGGGATGGGATGAAGGTGAGGATGGCAGTGAGGATGAGATGGGGTGAGAATGGGGATGAAATGGATATGGGATGGGATGAAGATGGGGATGGCAGTGACGATGAGATGGGGATGGGGTGAGGATGGGGATGAGATGGGTATGGGATGGGATGAAGATGGGGATGGCAGTGAGGATGAGATGGGGATGGGATGGAAATGGGATGGGATGAAGATGAGGATGGCAGTGAGGATGAGATGGGGATGGGGTGAGGATGGGGATGAGATGGATATGGGATGGGATGGGATGAAGATGGGGATGGGATGGATATGGGATGGGATGAAGACGAGGATGGCAGTGAGGATGAGATGGGGATGGTATGGAAATGGGATGGGATGAAGATGAGGATGGCAGTGAGGATGAGATGGGGATGGGGTGAGGATGGGGACAGAGATGAGATGGGAAAGGGCTGCGGATGGGAATAGGAACCCCCCCCAAGGCCCCATGCATTAATGCAGGAGCACAGTGCCCCAGCACTCAGGGCCGGGGAAAGCCTTTCTCTTGGCATCCGCTTGCTCGGCGCACGCAGTGTGATGCAGAGATAAGATAAAGCTGTCTGACGGCTGCCAAGTTAAACTGAGGTCACGGCAAACCCCGTGCCCCCGCCGTGCCGGGCTACACGCACACAGCACTGCGTTCTTTAATTTCAGGCAGATTTCTGTCCTTCAACTCTAGCTTTGGTCGGAGATCCAAGCAGGGCTGGTGTCCGGATGGAGGGCCCCGTGCTGCTTTTTTGCTTCATCCTGAGCTGTGAGCAAAGAACCGTCCTTCTGCAGGAGAGCACTGGGGTAAACAGATTGGGTTTTGTGTCATGGGGTTGGTGTTCCCCCGGAGGCACTCAGTTTTGAGTAAAACCACTGGGGATCCCCCTAAATGGAACTTTCCCAAAACAGCAAATGAAGAGAAAGTCGCTGGGTGCCCAAAAATAGGGAGAGAGAGCCTGGGATTGGGTTGTCCATGGGAACAGCGGGGTTATCCATGGGATCAACGGGGACATCCAGGGTTCAATAAGGGTAATTTCCCCCCCCACCAGCACCCATACAAGTGCTCTGTGCCTGTACATGCCCCCAGGAGCAGGATGGGATGTAGAGGGCTGGGAGGGATGCAGGGGGGGTGGGGGAATGCAGAGGATGGATGGGATGCAGAGGATTTGGGGGGGGGAGGAATTGCAGTCGGTTCAAGCGGGAGCTGCCTGACAGATGGGGCTGCCCTATATTTCACCCGTGGTTGCAGTTAAGCCGCCTTTCTGCGCCCTCCCCCCCCCCAGCCCCAAAACACTGTGGATGGAGGAGGTTGGCTCAGAGGTGACTTTGGGGTGGAGGGACTGGGGGACAGCCCCCAACATCTCAGCCCTCCCAGGACCTTCTGCTTCTCCTGTTCATCAAAGTGATGTGAGCCCATGGGGTTCCCAGGTTCTAGTTTTACCCATGCTGTCAGGTCCCCACTCCCTCCTATGCATGTGTCGGCCCCGGGGAAGCAAAAGAGAAGAGGGCTGGGACAGTGGGGGCACAGAGGGACACAGGAGGGACACAGCTGCAGCCTGGCACGGTATGGATCAAGGGCGGGATCTCTATGCCCCACAAGGAATGATGTGGGGCCATGGTTTGTCCCCAGCACTCTCTGCTCCAAGATGGGGGCTCATGTCATGGCAGCCCACAGCCAGCATCAGCCCCTTACTGGGGATTTATTCTGTAGCCCCTCCATATGGGGTTTTGGGGCCGGATCCTGCTCCCTCTGCATCAGGGCCCTCCTGGGTTCTCCCCATCCCACGGCTGTGCTCACTGAGTGTCAGCCCACAGCACTTCGAGGTGGTTTCTATTCCTCCTGAAACCTGACATGAGAGCACAAACCCCACTCAGGGGGCAGCGGGGAAACCCCCCAGCAGGTCCCCAAAACCCGACAGCTTTGTGCTCTGCCCCCTCTACACCAAGGTGCCGGCATCCCCGTGGGGTACCTGGCTCTTCCCAGCTCTGGAGATCTCCATTTTCAGGCACTTTTCTGACCTTCATCCACTGCAGTGTTCTGATTTCCCCCACTCCAGTGCCGTGCTTCCCGTGGGGCTGTGCCCTCCCCCCCCCCAGGTGGTGTTCCCCCCAAACTCATGCCTCTGTTTCTCCATCTTGAGCATCACCTGGGTGCTCTGCAGAGGGTCTCAGACCTCCTCCCACTTCGAGCCAGGAGGAGGAAAAACATGAAAGCAGAGAAGAAAAGGAGTTCCTCACTCACTTATGCCCCACTTCGAGCCCTCACCCAAAAGTGATGCTCCGGGGCAGCAGAGATGCGGGAATAGTGATGTCAGCCTTGTCCCCACAAGCACCCACAGCCATCTCTGCATCCCCATCCCCACTACCCCATGTCAACCATCACTCCCCATCCATCCTTCTTCCTCTCCTCCCTTTGAGATCCGCCCACCAGAGCCCCTCCAGGCAGAGCTCACCACCCCAAAACACAGCACTGGGTTCCCCCCACGGCGGGGGAGGGTGCACCCTGCGGTTCTCCCCACCCAGGCGGTGCTGGGTATGGGGGTGCAACTTCTTTCCATTCCGAGGAGATTCCCCGAGCCCCCACGCAGGCGAAAGCACCGCGGGTTTCCTGCCTGTGGGCGGATGCTATCCTGGGCTGAAGGCACTGAGTGCAAGGGGGGGGGAAGGGGGGGCCTGGCGGGGCTGTGGGGACACCACATTTCCGCCTCGAAGAGCTCTCTCGCAGCCGTCTTTTTCTTTCTTTCTTCTTCTTCTTCTTCTTCTTCTTGTTGATTTGAAAGCAGCTTTTCCATCCCTCTGTGCGGGAGGAAGGACCAGGAGCATCCTTCCCCCCCCCCCCCACCCCCCCCAACCCACTGGCGCTGGGGGGGGGTGGATGGTTTCCCCACCACTGAAAGTTTGGGGTGAGGGTTTCCTCACCGTCATTTGAAAGTCACAGTTTGGGGACCACCCAACTCCGAGACCGCTGAAAAAACGTCACGGATCCATCACCCCCACCCCCCACCCCCCTCCCACCCCTCCCCGGGCCCAAAGGGGTTGGAGCGTTTGCCACCTCCAGGTCGGTGTTTTGTTGAAGTGTTTTTGCATTTTTCACGCGTCAAAATTCCCCTCTGAAGTTTCCATCCCCCCCCCCCTAGCCCCGCTCCACGCTGCAGCTGTACAGGGAGGGAAGGAAGATGAGGGGTGTGATGGGAGGAAGGCACCCATACCCAGAAATGGGGTGGAGAAGGGCCAGTGCTGCCCCACTGATGTCCTCAAGGGTGGGATGGGGTGGTCCCAATGGGATGGGGGAGGCCAGGGTGGGGTGGGGGACACTCTTGGGACAGTCACACAGGGCAGGAGCTGGGGACAAAGCAACTGGAATGGAGGGAGGGAGAGGCAGGGTTGGGTTTTGTTCTGTTCCTTCAGCCAAAAAGCAAAAAACAAACCCAGGAAGAAAAAAAAAAAAGCGTTTTGAGGCTTCTTTATTTTTTTTTCCCCTTCTCTCTGTTGTTGTTGTTGTTGTCGTCGTCCATAAATAATAATTAACCCCCCCGTTTCCAGCCCAGGCCACTTGTTTTAAATTTCCTGGCTAAAGTGATGTAACAGCTGTGCGTGATGCAACCCCATGTGGAATGCATCATTCAGGAAACCGAGCACAGAACCGCCTTTCTCTCCAAATACTCCGCATAGCTCCTTCCCGGCCCCCGCTCTGAGGGGGTCCAGGGGTGGGGGTCCCATCCTGCACCCCCGCTGCCACTCCCCATTTCTCAGACTGCTGCTATGCCCATGGCTTTCAGGGCGTGCCCCACTTGCTCACCAGCATTGCTGGACATCCCTATGTTAGGGTGGGTTTAAAACCCCCCCCTACAACAGCTCCCCGTTGCAATAGGGCAAATGAAGTCCCATCCCCACATCTCAGGTCCCCCCCCCAGGGCATCAATCCGCCTCGAACACGGGGCGAGCCTGAGGACGAGAGGGAGAAAAGGAGGAGAAAAGGTGAGAAAGGGAGGAAAAAAGGTGAGAAAGGGAGGAAAAAAGGTGAGAAAGGGAGGAAAAAGAGGAGAAAGAGAAGGAGGGGAAAAAAAGAAAAAAAAAAAGAGAAAAAAAAAAAGGTTGCAGTGGGAAATACGGACTCAGAGCTGAGGTATTTCGGCAGCCGGAGCTGGAATGTCTGACTCACAGTGTGACTAAATGCAAATATGAAGCCCAGCTCGCTGCTTAAAGCCACCGGGATCCAGAGTGAGCCCCCGACCCCATCGTCCCCTCCGTGTCCCCATCCCCTGGCCGCCTCCATCACGTCTCTCCCGTCCCCTCCCCGTTCTGGAGGGTACATCGGCCCCAAAATCGGCAGCTCCACGAGACACCGACGGAGGGGACAACCCTGGGACACGGCCCGGCCCCACAGTTAGCTCCCATCCACCCATGCACACGCTGCCAAAACCTAACCCAGGGGAATGCCCGGAGCAGAAAACCCACAGCTCCGCAGGGTGATGGGCAGCGAGCATCCCCTCCAAAACCCGAAGGCCGCTGCTCGGAGCTGCCGCCTTTAGGAGCAACCTCTGCTCCTCCGGATCCGCTCACCCCATAGCAGCAAGCCTTGCCCCCAAACCACGTCCCCAGCGCCTCGGAGCCCTGCAATGAGCCCTGCGGGACGGCTGCACACCCTCCTCCAGCTCCAGGGGTGCAACGTGGAGCAATGATTTGCCCCCCCCCCCCGACGGGCAGCACCCCGCATCGCAGCAGGACTCGAGAAAGGGCCAAACTTTGGGGTGGGAAAGTCACTCGGTGGGGTCGGGGGCTGAGGGCGGCTCCGAGGTTTAATCGCTGATAGGGAAACGATAAGAACGGAGTTGTTCGACGGGAAGGGTTCAACGCCCGACATCAGCGGCCGCCCCACGAGGACCCGACGGGCGAAGTGCGGCTGGGACACCCGAGAGGGGCGGCGTAGACTCGAGGAACCGCGAAGGGATGGGGCTGAACGGAGGGCTGAGAGATTGCGGGATGAACGACGACCGCACAGTTACGCCCGCCCCGTCCGACCCCGCGGGCGCTGCGGGCGGCGACGCGAACCAACGGCCGCCCCCGACCGGCGTGGCGCTCGGTGGGCGGGGCGTGAGCAGCGCGCTCTCTGGTTGGTTGCATTACCCGCCACTCAGCGCCGCGAGGCTCCCCATTGGACAGCACCTCGAGGAGCAAGGCGATGAGTTCGCAGATCCCTCCGCCGTAAAACATAGTCCCACCCCTCCCCCTCAGCGAGAACGCTCAGCCCTCAAAAAAACAACAAACAAACAAACACACAAACAAAGGTAAAATATCTACCCCCCCTCAAGCTCGTCCGCCGACCACCTCTTCCCAGCGGCCACCTCAGAACCAACCACAGCGGCGGAGGGATACAGCGGAGGGAGGAGTCAAAAGGGGCGTGGCTTCGCGGCGCCGCTCACTCGCGCGGAGGGAGGGACGGCGGCAAGGAGGAGGGGGGGAGTGGCGGCGGTAGCGGCAGCAGCAGCAGCAGCGCTGGGGCCCGGCGCGCCGGGGGCGGGGGCGCGGGGCGGGCCGGGGCGCACGCGCCGCCCGGGCCGGAGCTCAGCGCGCCGCTTCGCTGCGCCGTACCCCGCCGGCGGCGCAGAACAATAGGAGCCGCCGCCGCCCGCCGGCCCCGCACCGGGCCCGGAGCGGGCCCCGAGCTCCGCGGGACCTTCATGAGAGGCCGCCGCTCCACCCCGCGCACAACGCGAAGCGGGCGCGGTTCGGGCTCTCCCCCCCCCCCTCCCCTCCTCCTCCTCCCCGGAACAGGTAATAAAACGACCCGACGTTAATAAACGGTATTTAAGAAAAGCGGTCATCTTTTCGCTGTCCCCCCCCCCCCCCTCTTATATCTCTCCTTTCTCCCCCTCCCCGCGTTCAGCCGTGCAATGGGACGGCCGCCAACTTTGCCCCCCCCCCCCCCCCCCCCTCGGGCTCAGCCCCATTGTCCGCGCAGTCGGGCCGAGCCCCGGGTGGGGGGAACCCCTCATTCCCTTCCCCCCCCCCCCCCCCCCCTTTTCCTATAACCTTTTCGGGTCCCGGGGTGGGGGGGGCCGCTCCCTTTCCCGCAGTCCTACGCGGAGTTTCCCCCCCCCAATCTGTGGGAGTGTGTGTGTGTGTGTGTTGGGGGGGGGGGGTCGTCCCTGTGCTGCTGCTGGAAAGTTGTGGAGGAGGTGGGGGGGGGGGGGGGGGTGAATCGCGGCTCTTGTGCCCCCCCCCATATAATGCGGGGGGTTTAGGCCTCTCTACAGCTTCGGGATGATTTTTTTTGGGGGGTGCTGGGGGCAACACTTTGGATCCCCCCCCCCCAACACCGTGAGGGTCGGGACCTCCCACCCCAGGGTGATTTCGTAGGGATCTGGGGGGGGGGGATCCACACGGCGATGTGACGGCCTTCCTCCCTCTTCCCTTCTAGGCTGAGCCCCCTTCTCCCCCCCCCCCCCTTTTCTCAATTAGGCCTAAGGGAGCCCCGGCCCTTTGTGTCCCAGCACGGAGATCTGAGGCCTGGGATGGGGGGAGCACTGAGTGTAGCGCTGATGAGATGTTTTAGGGGGTACCTTAGAGCCCACCCCCCCATCCCCTTCCACTCCCACAGGGATCCCCCCTCCCTCCCCCGGGCTGTTCTCCGGCCTTTGTGCTGCTGCGGGAGCGGAGAGAGCCGGGAGAGGGCAGGGCTGGGCGTCCCGGGACGGAGCTGTGGGCTGACAACAGGGAAGAGGGGGGGGGGGGGGGGGTTAGGAGGGGAAAGAAACGAGAGGAAAATCATTAAAAAGCAATAATTAAAGAAAATAGAGAGGGAAAGGAGAGACTTTTTACGAAAGGAGCGTTGAAAAAGGAGAGATAAAAAGTAAAAGAGGAAAAAGAAAAACAAGGGCCGGCGGGGCCGTGCTGTTAAAAGTTGTCCGGGGGGGTCCTGGGGGTGTACGAGCTCCAAAAGTAACATCCCCACACGTTCTCCTTTAGCAAAACGAAACAAAAATCCCTTTTTTTTTTTACTTGATTTTTTCTTTCTTTCTTTTTTTGATATAACAGTGGAGGTTTTTCCGTGCTGGGCCGATCTCACTGGTTTGGTTTGGTTTTGTTTTAATCTATAAAACTTCATTGAAACGTGACGGCGGAGCCCGTGAGGCCCCACGAGCACTTCGGGCTGCGTGCAGTTGTCTCTTCTTTTTTCTTTTTTCTTTTTTCTTTTTTTTTTTACCCTTATGATTAATGAGTTAAATGCATTGGCCAGCTGCCCTTTATAGCCATGAATGAGTTCCTAAAGTGAGGGTGGGGAGGGGAAGGGGGCAAAAAAAAAAAAAAAAGAGATCTTTCATCTCCTCCCAGAGCTCTTCCTCCCTCGCAGGGAAATGTTTTTCTATCAGAGCCGCTCCGCCGAAAAGATCCATCTCCCTCTTAGGGAAACGACGATAATAACCTGTAAAATTCAGGAGGATGATACGTGCCGATTTTGTCAGGACTCTGTTTTCTCAGTCCTCTCTGAGAACTGCTTTGTTGGTTTGATTTTTTCTTCCCCCTCCTTTTCTGGGGAGGGCCGGGGCTGCTGCTGCTCCTCCCTGCCCAGGGCATCCCCGTGAGCCCAGCTGCAGGTGCTCAGTGACCTCGGGCCGGGGCCAGAACTTCAGACCTTTTGTTTTTTGTGTTGGTTTCTTTTTTTTTTTCCTCCTTTCCTCTCTCATTTTTATAACCCAGACTGGGCAAGCAGAAGCACGAGAACAGGGGGAAGCACAAGGCGAGCCGAGCCAGACAAGCGCCCGAGTGATAACTTGCCTGAACCCTTTGATAAACGAGTTGACTTTTTCCACCCCCCCCAACCTCCCTTCATTCGTTGCACGCCAGGAACAGAATTGGCCCAAACGAGTGGAATTGGCAGCAAAAAACCAACATCCAAGTGTGTCTGGTCAATAGAGCACTTGTTCCTGAGCTGGGCGCTGTGCGAGGACGCTTTGCTGTGCTGGGAACGTGCACTGGAGTTGTGTTTTCTTTCCCCTTTTTTCAGTCTCTCTGTCTTTTTTTTTTTTTTTAATATTCATCAATGGGGTGGGTGGTTGGCTCCGGTCATTAAAATATCTCTTCCCCTCCCCCTTGCTTTCTCTAGGACTGCCACTGTTGAGTCTGTGGGAGTATGAATCAGCAGCAGCAGAGAATGGCTGCAGTTGGGACAGACAAAGAGCTCAGTGACCTGCTGGACTTCAGTATGGTGAGCAAAAGCACCCGAAGGGGGGGGGTGGGGGTGGGGGGGCTTTAAAGGGCCCGGGGCTCTGGGTAGGGAGCTGCGGAGGGGAGGAAATGTGAGCCTGTAAATTGGACGTGATGGGTTTCAGATGTGCCGTGTTTGTGTGCGTGCACATGTGCCGCAACTTGTTTATTTTTAAGTTAAAACGAAGCTGCTGCCCCTCCTGGTCCCTCCCCCCCCCCCCCCCCCCAACCCCTGCTTTCCCCTCCAAAGCCCTGTTGTTTCCTCATGGGGGGCACTTGGAGGTGTTTTTTTTCTTTTTGGATGGGAAATTCTGGGGGGAACGTACGGCTGTGAGCTCTGCGTCGGTGCTTCTGCTGCAGAGGGCTGAGTGGCTGCTCCAGCCACCGTGGACACGGAGCTAACGCAGGGATGTAACTTCAGTAGCCAATTAATCAGCCTTTTTTTTTTTTTTCCTTCTCCTCAGCCCCAGACTATTAAACTTTTGCTCCTGCAGGTTATTCTATCTCAGTTTGAAATTTGTCCAAGCTCTCCAGCGCATGATTTCTGCAGGAGTCAGGCACTTGTGTTCCCCTCGCTATGCTCTTTTGTAGCCTGGAAACCTTCAGCTGCGTTTCTACCGCTGCTTTTCAAAGAAACAGGACCTAAAAGTTCCCCCCCCCGGGGTGGATGTGTGCAGCTCAGGGGGAAGAGAAGTCCCACGGAGCAGGGCCAGGGTTCGTGCCCGGCACATGGTGACGTGTGGCACCGTGCCACAGCGGGGCTGGCAGGTGTAACTGCGGTGGGGAGAGCTGTGTTCAAAGGAGAATGAACTCTTGTTGGGTTCCCGGGTCGTGGGCTGCACCCTCTCCAGTGCACGTCTTGCTTTTAAGATAAGCATACGTGCCGTGGAGATAGAGAAAACAGCTCTGCAGGAGGAGCGGCCTCGGTGCTGCTGCTTGGGGGGGTGGGGGGGCTGGGGGCACCCGGCCCCGGGGTGGGATTTGTTGCACCTCAGGGAGGAAGGGAGAAGAAGGAAGGGGAGGAAATAGAGGCAAAACCGGGGGCATTGTTGTGCCTGTGGGAAGTGCTGAAGCGTGGCAGCTTGCTGCAGCATGGGTTGGGCAGCCCGCTTACAGGGTGGGATGTGTACCTGTCCCTGCGGGGCTCTGTGCTGTGTGTGGGGGGAGGGTGAGGTCTCCCCCCCCCCCCACATAATAGCAATCTGCAGAGGCCTGGTTCTCCTCGTCCCGTTGGGATGCTGTCAGTTTAGCAGTGTGATGTTCTGGGGGTGTTACGGGCACTGTGAGAGCAGCAGGGCTGTGCTCGGGGTTTGCTGAAGCGCTGTGTGGTTATTCCTGTCCTCATCCTCGGGGTCCTGCTCGGGGCAGCACTCCTGTGCCATCCCCTGTGTCCATTTGGAGTGCTGCTGTGGGTCTGCTCTCAGGTCAAGCTGTTTTGGTTCCTCTCCTTTGCTTTTTCTCTTAGGGAAAAAAAAAAAAAAAACAAACCCTCAAATCCCACTCACTGTCAGAAACCCAAGGCTTTATTTCCAAATTACCAAACCAGCCTCATTTGCATGCTGAGAGCTGTACTCCGCGGAAAGGTCCCGACCTGTTCTCTCTGTATATGAATATTTCTCTTCTTGGAGACTAATCCGCAGCCAGGGGTTGAATTTGGGTTCCATTCCAGCCCTCCTACGCTGGTGTAAACCTGGGGAATGACCAGAATTTGTCCTGGGCTCGTCTGAGGCTCCGACGTTCGGGGGCGGCTGTTTGCAAGATCGGGGCCTGCAAATGTCATTTGCCAGCGAGCGATTTGAAGACAGTTCGCTCCCTGTGGGATCAGTTGGCCGCTGGGCTCCGGCACAGCCTGGAGTTAAGCCAGGTCTGCTTCACAAACCCTCAGCTCCACACACACGCACCCTGAGCCTGAGGAAAGGGAATGGTAGCATCGCTCCTGCGGGATGCGAAGCGAAGATGGCTGAGCTGCACCCCGTGTCCTGGGCTGCTGTGTCATTAGGATGCAGGATTTGGGGCCAGAAAGCTTGCTCTCAAGGGTGTGTATACCTATATCTGTAGGTTTATAGATGGTGTTTTGGAATAAGTAGGAGTGGGGTGTTATAAACCACTGATGCTCCGCAGTGGGGAGGATGGAGGAAAACTGGAGGCATTTGGAGAGGCTGGAGGAGTTTTGCTTCCAAGCAGTGCTTTGGTTCTGTGTTCTTCCTCTTGCTGTCCTGCTCGGTGCTGTGTGTTGAAGCTTTGTGCGGTTGGTTTGCATAAGGCAGGCTCGTAGCCTTGAGGAGACTCTTGAATCAAGACATTGGGTGATTGCTGAGCTGCGGAGCGCTCACCTGAAGCTCCTCAGCATCACCGTTTGACAGCAAGAGTGGAAACCAAAGGAATCCATGTCGTGGAGCAGGAGCCAGGCGTGCAGCTAGGAGCTCTGATCCCGCTGCTTCCCTCCTCCTCCTCGGAACAAATTGCCTCCTATAATTGCCCCAAAGTGCAGGTAATTTGTACGCTCGCTTTCACCACCGCTCCCTGGCGATGATCCAGAGCGGGCTTGCAAATCTGGAGGGAGAGCTTTGAGAAAGCCATCCTGCCTATGGATTCCGGTCGCCAGCTCCGTGGGTTGGTTTGTTTTGTTTTGTTGTTTTTTGCAGATGCTCGTTTGGGTGCGGTATTTTATTTTATTTTTTGTCTGTAGTTGCCAGGTTCTGTTGTGCTGCGTGGGGTGAGTGCGGTCGTGGCCTCGTGCTGCTGCTCTTCTCGTGTCCTGGGAAGGGCTGAGGGGTCCGTGGTGGGGATGGGGGTCTGTGGGGTGGGAAGCCTGGCTGCGGTGCACGCCTGCCAAGCTGGAGAGCGGCAGGCGGCTGCGTGCCAGCCTAGGTCTCTGGCAGGAGTGAAATACTGTTAACAGCCATGATTATTAGCAGAGTATTAACCATATGCTGAGGGATGCGGGCTTCTAACTCGGCGAGGAGCTGCAGGGTGGGCAGAGGGTGAGCAGTCGCCCGAGGCTGATCTCAGCAAGCGATCCAACCCCTGAGAGAGACGAGGGCGAACCCCAAAGCGTCCCAGCAGCTCCTGCAGCACGGCAGCAGCACCCAGTGCCCAGCCCAGGCTGAGGCACGGCATGTGATTAAAAAAAAAAACTGGTGCTTTTGTTCCAAGTGAGGTTTGCCTTACGCCGCGGTGGACGTCGGGGCTGCAGTCAGGAAGGTCTGTCTGGAATGAGCACGTCTGAAATATCCTGCTGGCAGCGTCCGCGAGTGTGAATTCCCTCTTCTCCCCGCCATCAGCAGCTGGATGCCTTCCACTCTGCAAAATAGATTTCGGGTTTGGGAGCTCAGCCCCCGAGGTCGGTGCAGCCCCGGATTCGGGAGGTGGGGAGAGCAGAGGAAGTGAGAACAGCCATTTAATTTGAGAACACCGATGCGGTGGTGGAAGTGCCCGATAAATGAAATGCCGCTCGGTGCTGCTCTGGCAGATTCCCTTTCCTTCTGAGTCCGCCGCTGGGAGCGCGGGGGCCAGGACTTCCTGCGTGTTTGGGTTTCCGTGCTCTGGCTTTTGCATCTGGGAGAAACAGAAAGGGAATGAAGGCAGCCTTTGGGGGAGCTGAGAGCTGCGGCGGTGTCAGACCCGGCTTGAGAAACTGCACACACTGGGACTTAAGATGGGGGATTTGACACAACCGCTTCAGTCGACGTTATTCAAATCCAACAAAGGCCCCCGTAATGACCCAATTACGGAGGCTGCACGGGTCCCCCCCCCCCTTGATGTGTGCAAGCTTTCCCCCTCCCCCTGTTGATTTTTGAAGCTGAGTTTGAAGCAGAAAGGAAACTCGCAGTGGGTGGGTGAACTTGGGCTGCGAGTGAGACAGGCGGGTGCTCAGAGGGTGCCCTGCTCCTCCACGCGGCCCACGCTGCGGTGGGAAAGCAGCTTGGCCCCCCAAAAAACAGAAAGGCGATGCCGGGAGCCCGCAAACAGCCGGGGTTCCCTCCTCCACAGTCCCTTTGAGGGGAGGACAGGAACGCGGAGGCGAGGGCATCCCTGCGGGCTGGGGATTGCCCCATGGGGGGGAAGGGGAGGGGGGGACGCCCCGTTTTGCAGAGCGTGGTGGAACAATGCTGCTCATTCTCTCCTCTCGAAGCTTTGCTCTGCCAGCACCAGCAAGTTGGGAGCAGAAACGCTTGTGACAAAGAGCCAGCGGTGCTTTCTGTCCTCGTTGTGTTTTTTTCACTGCTGGGGACTGTGATGTGTCCCCCGTCCCCCGGTGCCCACGCGTGTGTGACCTCCTCTTGGAAAAGGGGCTTCTGAGCACTTTGCTTTCTTGCACTGTAGCAGGGAGGGGGGTGGGGAGGGAGGGGCACGGGTTGGGGCAGCCGTGCAGGTTCTCCTTTCCATCCTTTCAGAGTTATTTGCAGAAAACCACGCCGTGGCACTGCAGAGGGAGGCAGCCTGCGCGCCTCGACGCTGTCAGGGTTGGTTTCTTTTGTAGCCCGACTTCCTGAGGAAGCAAAGTGTGTGTAGCAGTGGGGGGCTGGGCCCCCAGAGTTCCCCCCCGAGAGCTTCAGACCCCTTCAGCATGGGGCTGAAGGAGCCTGCTGGGAGCTTGGGTGTGCTCGGACAGCACTCACACCTCTATAAAAGTGCCTGTGTTTGTGTGATGCCCGCAGTGTGCGCATGCATACTTATATACGATCCCAAATGGCTGTTCTTTTTGCTTTGAGTGGTTGCTCCTCTGCTCCCTTTGCATCCCTACCATGTGTAGCCACTTTTTTTTTTCCCTCACCGGCGTTGATAAATGAGCTGGATCTGTACAAAGGAGCACCTCTGGCTGTGGGCAGACAGCAGTGATGTCAGGGCACAGAGCTGCCTTCTTTAACCTCCAAAGTGTCAAACTTTGGGAGTTAACTCAGTCGCTGCGAAGCTGAAAACAGTGCCAGTTCGAATGGCTGCTGGTGAAAGTAGCTGGAGTCGTGGAGGATATGAAAACGTGAGCGCAGCAGGCGTTTCCCACCGCCGGCTTTATTGGCTGCGGGGAAGAATCAGTTTTTCTGCCGCACGCAGGTGCGTATCAGATGTTGAACAGCAGCTTCTGAAGTCCTCCCCCCCCTCGCGCTGCACGTCTTCATTCAGGTTTGCTGGTGGTGGAAGCTCCCTGGCAGAAAACGGGGGCTGCAGCAGTGCAGTGACCAGCAGCCAGCACTGCTCAGTCTGCAGAATGGATTTGTGTTGCTCATGGTGGGTTAAATACTCAGTGCAGCACCTCCTGCCCCCAGCCCCAAATGAGCTGCAGGGGTTAGGAGGAGGTGGGAGCATTGCTGGGTGCTGCCCCTCACCCTGGGAGTGTTGTGTGAGCAGAGGTGCCCTTCATTGTGAGTGGAGGACTTGGGGAAGGAGCTGTGGGTTCTGACCGTGGCAGTGATGCTGCTTGGATGGCTCTCAGTCGTACCTAAGGAACCAGACACGCTGTGTACACAGGAGGAGTAGGAATGTGTGTGTGTGTGTGTATCTGCACGCAGCTGTACTGCTCTCCTGGCCCTCCTGCAGCTGATGTATGCAGCGGGGGCACGAGGAGAGGGAAGTTTTTTGCATCAGTGAAGTGTTCCTCTTCCCCCTCCCTGCCCAGCCTGACCCCCTCTTTGCGGCAGCGCAGCGAAACTCATACTGAAATCTCTTTTCTCTCTCATCTTTCTGTTTTTCTAGATGTTTCCCCTGCCAGTGGCTAATGGAAAAAACAGACCCACGACCCTAGCGAGCACTCAGTTTGGAGGATCAGGTATTGTCATCTTCCATTTTTATTTCTTTTTGTGTCTGAACAACGTAAAGTCAGTTGTAATAAATGTGTACTCGTTTCCAGAGCCCCAAACGGAGCGGGTTCGGTCGTTCTGTGTGGTTTTTCTGGTGGCTGTTTGCTGCTGTGCCTTGGGATGCTCTCTGTGTTGCCCCGTGCGTGTCTGGGCAGCTCTGATGGGAGCAGACAATGTTAAGCTGTTCAGGTGAACTCATGTTTGCAGATGAACTGAGAGAAAAGTCTTCCAGGGTGTATGTACACCACTGAGGAGATGCTTTGGTGGTGCCCCATTGGGGTGGCTGCCCTGCTCAGCTCCCTGCTGCAGGTATGATGGATCTCTCTATTCCCAGAGGTTTCTTTTGCAAAGCCCTTCTTGCCACACACCCCCAGCAGTACAGAGGTGGCAGCAGGGCTGTTCGGAGCTGCTGTGTGAGTCCATATGCAGGCACTGGGCTGCTGAGCCCGTCCCAGCAGCACTGAGCTGAGGCTGTGCTGCCCTGGTGCAGGGAAGGGGCTGCCTCCACCCGTCACAGGGGTTTGGGAACCCACCCAGCTGTGATAACGGGTTTGCTGAAGGATGCAGTGCTTTCTCTGGGAGCGTGGTGGGGGTTAATTTGATGCTGAAGTGGGGAACCTGGGGACAGCACTGTGTGCCAGGCTTTTGCTGCCTGGAGAAGCTGTGTTGCATGCAGGAATCTGGGATGGATAGCACTTGACGTTCTCAGCCCCAGCTCCTCTTGAGCTATCCAGGGACCTCCTGGCCATGCCAACAGCAGTGCCCATGCCCACCAGTTCTGGCTGGGAGTGGTGATGGGGCAGCTCTTGGGAGCTCCCAGGGATGCCTCACTCTGCTGTGCCGTTGTGGCCGGGGAAGCGTGGAGCTTTCATCCTGTTCAGCTGCTTGTCAGGATGGCTTTGAGCAAGCCCTTTCTCAGGGAGGTAAGCTGTTAAGTGGGTGCTGGAGGAAATTCAAGGGCAGAAACTCTCAGGCTAACCCACATGGAAGCTGAGCTCCCCAGTGAGCGTTCCTGCACGTGTGGATGTGCCTGTGACTTCTGCCATTAAAACAATCCACCCAAGACACCCTGCATGAGAGAGAACAGCCCTGGAGCGAGCTCCCATTAATTCGTTTCCTGCTCGGATGCTGCTTTGGCTGAGGGCTCTGCAGGGCTGGCCAGAGGGGAGGCTGCAGGCAGGGCTGTGCTCAGCAGCCGTGCGGTGTCCGGACCTCCCTCTGCTTGGCTGGGCAGGCGTCGAAACAACACAAAATGTAATTTTTTTTTTTCCCCCTCTCTTTTCTTTCGGGTGAGTGAAAGGTAATGTTGACACCACCCTTCCTCTGGGCTGCTGCTTTCTGAGTCTGGCTGTGAGCAGTTCATAAAAACAGAGGGTTGATATTATACAACAGCGGTTGCACAATCGCTGCCGTCCCGCTCTCGAGGCCGTGGGACAGCTCTGTCCTGCAGGAGAGCAGCCTGGCTTGGGTTGCTCCAGCCCACAGCGTTACCCCTCAGCCTCTCGTCCTTAATGCTTTGGGGAGTGGAAGCTGTGTCTGGGACTTGCCTCTTACCCTGGGTGTTTGAAGATGGATTTTTGCTGGCTGGGGGGAATGGCTGCAGTGAGGTGCCGATGAGATGTGCTGGAAGGATGCACGCTGTCTGAATGAGCTCCTAGACAGGGGCAAGGGCTGGTTTTCATAGTTTGTGGGTTCTGGTTCCACTTAATTTAGCACCGCTATCTCATCATTACAACAACCCCAAGATAACAAACTGATGTTATCTGACGTGCCAGAGATAACGATGTTTCATGCTTCTGCCCACCCTTGGAAATGGGAATCCATGGCCATTCACTCTTCATCTCCCTCCTCCTCAAGAAGTCCTGGTGCTGTTATTTCCCCCCCTCCTGAGGATCTCGATGCTCCAGGCTGTGCCCCTGGGGCAGCAGCTGGTGATGAGAGCAGGGCACTGCTCCCTGCCCATCACCATGTCCCGCTTGCCAGGAGAAGGCTCACACATCCTGAGCCCAGCTGGTCAGTAAAGAAATGCTTCGATTTGAGACAGCGCGATGAGAAAAACCGCCCCAAGTTCAAATCCTCTCCAAATCCCAATTAATAAGTGCCTTGGCTGCACCAGAGCACGTGGGTGGCCCCACGAGGGGGACCTGCTGCTCTCCGGAGCCAGGAAACTCAAAGTGTTAACACAAGCCCTCCAGCTCTGAGATCTCTTTGCTTTTATATTTGTCTCCTGGTTTTATTTTAAGCTCTGCCACTGTTTCCCTCATTTCTGTCCTCAAATGCACCAGGGAGGAACTGGTTTAGCTATCCCGCTGCCTGGACAATTCAGCACCTCCGCTCTGCGCTTTTTTGGCACGACACGAGCCAACAATTGCCACTAGGATGGAGCTGACGTCATGTGGGCCACGGCCACAGCATTTATAGCATGCAGGTCGCTGCGGGGAGGTTGGCCTTCCTGAGGCTCTGAGCTGCAAGCAGCACTTTCCAGCCTTGGCCGTGCTGTTTGCTGCTGGCATTTTATTTTAGCCCTGGCTCTCAGCGTACGCCTGTCCTCTCACTCCTAGAAGGACGAGGATTTGTCGTCCCTGTGCCACATCTGTGTCCCCTGTCCCTGTGTCGTGGTTTGCAGAGGACCACCCTGAGTAGAAGGGTTCACCGAAGCAGCACCAGGGAGCTGAGTGTGTGGAAATAACCATTTCTAATCGACTTTTTAAGACAGAAGGAGCGATGAGGTTGCCTCGTCTCTTTTCAGTGCCTTCCTCGCTTTGTGCTGTTAGGAGCTCCCGTGCCCAAGATGGGTTTGGAGGGGTTGGTTCTCTCCTGGTCCGCACCGGAGTTCCACCCCCAAGATGCATTCAGTGCCTTTTTGCTGGGGAGGCTGGGAGATGAGGCTGGCTGTTAGGGAGTTGCTTTGATCGGGGCAAGTTCATAAAGTACATCTGAAGCTGGCGAAGCAGAGAGCTTTTCAAAGAGTTACAAGCTGGTGCATGTAACAGATTTTAACTTACAGTCTCCCGAACAAAGCCAGTGCGTTCTCCCTGGAGGCAGGTGAGTCTGCATCCCCTTTGAAAGCCCGCTTTAAACAGCAGTCGAACTTGGATACCTGTGGCAACAGAGCCGAGAGTAATAAATCCTCTGGAAGGTGAGGTTGTCTCCGTCGTGGGTGCTACAGGTGAGCTGCTGGAAGGTGTAACGTGGGGGTGTGTGCACACACAGGGTCAGGGCTGCAGCGAAGGCAGCGCAGAGCACTGTGCTGGTTTCAGGCTGCAGAATGGCATTTGCAGCTCTTTGCCATAGCGAGGAAAAGAGAAAGCTTTTATTAGTAAGGCTGTATCACGTTTCCCTACAAACCGCCTCGAGTTCCCACATGTTTTGCTTGTGCTGGAGTGGGAGTGATGGGGCTGCGCTTGCTATTTTGATAGATGATGGAAGGCAGACGTGAGGGATGCAATATGGGGCTTGCTGTTTGGAACTGGCACTTCCCATTGCAGCCCTCGGGCTGCTCGTGTATGTCGTGTGCGTGTCACCAAGCCAGGAGCTGCCACCACGAGGAGTCAGTCACAGAGTTCTCTGGTGGCATCCACCACGTCTTCCAAATACAAATGACTTCTGGCCGTTATCAAAGGCAGAACAAATCCCTCACTGAAGACGAGTCGAAGCCTGGAAAGAGGGGATTGTTTGCTGCTCGGTGCTGCCCAGGAGCGTTTCCATGCCCGGGTGTAGGAGGGTGCTGAGGGCAACACCCCACGTGCCCAGCCCTTCCAGTAACGGAGCCCAGAGGACTTTCAAGGGAGCTCCCACGTGCTGCAGGCGCTGCTTTGAAGGGCTTTCAGCTGTGCTTTGTGTTGTGTGTCTTCACGAGGCTCCTGCTCTCACCCCGGGGTGGATCAGGTTAGGGATGCAGAAGGTAGGGCTTGAAAAACAAACAGGATCCCCCCTGTACCAGGTGCTCCTCTGCAGTCTGCAGCGTGACAGCCCTGTGGGTTTTTGTTCCCTCTCTTCAAAATCTGGTTTTGTTTTTGTTTGTTTTTTTCTCCCTCGAGTTTTCTGTACAGGGATTGAGGCCGTCCCTCTGCAGCTCAGAAGTCTCACTCGCTCCCAGTCTCGGTATGCTTACCTTTGGGGTGAGAGGGGGCATGCTTGCAGGGGGAGGAGATTTTTACTCATCTCCCACCCCAGGGAAGAGTCCTTCTGGCTGGATTTGAGATGTCAAACTAGGAAAGAGCCCGGGGAATGTCAGAGGTGCCAGAGAGCCAGCACCGTACTGAGATAAGCGACGGCTTTGTTTACAAGCTGCAGATGTGACACAGCCCTCGTTTAAGCACTCAGCTTTAACTTTGCTCAAGAGTTGGAGCAGTGCAGCCATCTCCTGCCATAGAGCTTTCCCCTTTGCAAGATGAGCCCTGGTGAGCTGTGCCTGCTAAAGGGATGTGGTGGGGTGGGTGCTCCTGTCTTCACCTGGCACGGAGCTGGGGTGGGTGTGTGCCTTCTGCCTTTGAAAAGAAGCTGCACCTGCTTTCCTTTAATAAAAGGAGTTGGTGCCTAATGCTCTTGCATTGCTTAGACTGCTGTTGCCTCGATCATGAGGGCCGGGATCCCATTAAAATGATGTCACAGTGAGCAGCACGCTGGGGGTTTGGCGCTGGGATGCAGCAGCTCTGCCTCAGCCCGCCCCACATCTGCTTGAGCATCAGCCTGAGCCCTGAACTTCTGTATTTGAGAGGGGAAAAAAAGGTAGGTGCCAAACGCAGCCATGCCTGGGGAGCCCTGCCAGCACTGGGTGCTCCTCCACCCGCTCTTCCTATCGCGTTCTGCTGGTGGGAGTAGGCAGAAAGCTTGCTTTTGGCTCAGCATCCCGGCCCAAAGCCTTCCACGCTTGTTGTGCCCTTTCCAAAGGGGAGAGATGGCTTTGGAAGGGGCCCAGCAGGTCTGGCAAGCGTTTCTGCTGGACCTTGCTGCTGCTAATTTCGAATTCTGCATGCTCTGTAGGGTGCCCTGCTCCAGCACGTGTCCTGCGTGTGACCGGTCACTGCCTATCCCATCCCCATTGTTAATGTTTGTATGCAGTTAAACTCAAACTGGAATTAATGTGGGGGTTTTTTTTATTATTATTTGTTTATTTGAGGTAGCAAGCGAGTGTCTTCAGGGGACAGATTCAGTGCAAGGTGCCATTTTATTACTCTGGATGGGCTCATCTCTGATGAGCTCTGTTACCTCCACAGTGCTAACGTGGCTGGAGGATGTTGTACAGGCATCTTCTCACTGACCTCCAGGATCACTGTTAAATGCAGTGTGCTTGCTGCTGTCCTAATGCGTGAGCAGCCTGAGCACTGCAGGGTGATGGTGCTGTTTGCAAGCACCGTTTTCTCCAGCAGTGCATCTTACTGCTTCACCTGCAGGCATGCAGCTTTGGTGTGCGTGTGTTTCTTGCCTGCTGCAAAGCCTGGACCTGTATGCATGGGAAGAGACCGTCGGATAAGGTTGGGTTGGAAAGAACATGAAAGATCGTCCACTTCCACCCCCCTGCTGAAGGCAGTGTCACTGCCCACCACCACACCAGGGTCCCTGGGCCTCTTGGGGAGCACGGTGTCTCCTTGCAGATGCAAAGGGATGGCCCAACCCTGGGCTGGAAACCTGCCTGGTAGAGCAGCGAGAGGCAGGCTGTGCCTGGAAAGCTCTTGGAACAGGCTTGGTACCTCTGCCCCGTGTCACGGGCATTGCAGCAGGAGAGCACGAGGTGGCAGCTTGCTGGCAGTGGTTCTCTTTCTGCCTTGGCTCTTGCTGCCGTGCTCAGCCTGTTCTACCAGCTCCTGGTGCTGCCATCCGACGCAGCTGTCTCAGTTATGCCAAGAAGTTTGCCCACATCTGCCTCTTGGATTCCCAGCCGCGTGGGTTGGGATTAGCCTGCCCTCTCCCAGTGCCTCCAAATAGCTGAGACATCCCAGGAGCACGGCGAGGGGGTGGCAGCCTCAGCTGCCTCCTGGGGAGCACTGGCTGTCCCTCGAGTCACTGTGCAGCGAGGGAGAGGGACTTGGGCAGCATTGAGGTGCTGGGCACGTGCATTTACCCAAAGGTGATGGGTTTGGGGCGTGAGGATGAGCCAGGAGGCTGCTCAAGCAGGAGGTTTGAATGCAGGAGTCTCCTTGAGAGTGGTGTGTTCTCAGGGAGAGGTGGCATTTTAATGCTGGATTGCATTTCATACGTTGCCCAGAGAGCTGCAGGTGTCCCCATCCCTGGAGGAACCCAATGTCATGGGTGGGCCCTGGGCAGCATGAACCCAGCACCCAGCAGGGAGTGGGACTGGGTGTCCATGGGGTCCCTTCCAACCCAACCACGCTGTGATTTTAGTGCTGCTGGTTGGTTGATGAGCCTGCATGGAGATGATGATCTCACTGCGAATCTCAGAGACCCTCCTGCCGGAAGGTTCCCAAGTATTGTGCAATTCTTGATTAGCACATTAGTTTAAACAAATTGAGTTATATGTGCCACACAGGGAAGAAAGGTACTGCACTCCTTCAGTGTTGACTTAAAGTTTAATTAATTTTGTTGCCAAATGAGGCATGAAATACGGTGTGAAATGCATTGTGGTGCTGAATGCTTAATTGTACGTGGGGCCGGGAGCGCAGCGAGCGCTGGGGATAAGAGATCACCGGAGGCAAACACTCTCGTGGCACCAAAACTGAGTCTGGCAGCTGTGGCATGGCTGTGTTTGTGCCCACGGTGCTGAGCTGGGCTGGAGGAGGGGGGGGGACAGTCCCCAGCAGCTGCTCTGGGGGTATGGGATGGGGTCAGCCCTGTGCACAGCCCGGCTCTGCCCTCTGTGTGGTGCTGAACACAGTGCAGCCCAACTTTGGGGTCGGATGGGGGGGGGTTTCCTCCTGATTGTGGAGGATTCTGGGTTTGTGGGATGGAAGCACGTAGGGGAAAGTGTTGAAGGAGGAAAAAGGCGAGCAGGGAGCGTGGGTTTCTTGGTTCGTCTTCGGAGGGTTTTTGGGGAGGTTGTGTTGGTGCCCTTTAGGATGCTGTGATTGGTGTTTGTGGAGGGCAGGAGTCTTTGCAGCAGCTTATATCACCTCACCTCACTGCAGAGCAGGCGGATGCTGGGACACCTGCCTTTTTTATTTTTTTTCCCCCCTGAATTTTTCAGTTATCTCTCTCCAGGTAGCTCAGCTCCAAGGCTAACAGGAGCTAAATCTGAGATCCTCCTGTCCATCTGCTGTGAACCCCGAGCAGCACAGCCCCACCTCCCAAGTGACCGGAGGCACCATCTCTCTCTAAATTTAGCCCAGAGATTGCGTCAGGAGCAAGAGGGAGGTGAAGTTAACGTGGCACGAGCTTATTTTCCAGCAGGGAGCCTTCGTGGTTAGGCAGGGACCGAAAATAAATGAATGGCGTCGCTCCAGGTTGGCACGAACCAGCGTGGGTGGGTGGGTTTTGGTAACAAGCAAAGTAAAGGGTGCTGTCTGCAGGACCACAACCGATCTTAAACAGGGAAACCTTCCAGGAAAGCACGTGCTGCTCCCTGTGTCCTGCCTGCAGGTAGTGCTCTGTGTCGGAGGTGATGCTCGTCCCGCCTGGCAGCCGGGTTTGTGACCACCTGCAGCCATCCTCTCCTTCTCCAAGAGGTTTTGAATCATCTTTTGCTCGCAGGGATGGGGAATTGCTGCCCTTGCAGCTTCTGAGGGCTGTGCTGGGCTCTCACAGGGTGCTGCAGGGCATCCGGGAGTGCCATCAGGGACAACCCAGCGTGGCCCTGACCCAGGGGAGGACACAGCTGTGCTCCTGCAGGACACATCCAGACAGCGAGCCCTGGAGGATGCAGGTGTTGCTGACCACTTTTGCTTTCTCCAGTGGCACGGGGTCCCTGCCCCACTGTCCCCATTGGCAGGGGACAGTTGTGTGACAGTGAAGTGCCAGGAGGTCCTGGGCCCCTTCTGCTTTTCTGAGGCTCGTTTTTAAAAGTGAGGTGGTGTCTCCTCCAAAGGCTTGTTAATGCCCCATTAACATTGTTATACAAAACAGCAGTACGCCATTTAATTAGGAAAAATACTACTAACCTCTACCATATGTTGCTCTTCTCCTCGTATTTGCATTTGAAAGTCCAGCTGAATTTCAATGTGAAACTGGATTTTATCCAAATGATGAATGGCCTGAGAGGCTGCGGGGGAAGATGGATGTGCCTCCCTATCAAATGTCGTGGCTTCTTGTTGGGTTGGTTTTTTTTTTCCCCCCCCTCTCTCTTGGAAAAAAGAAAGAAATGAGAGCAGGGGATGCCTCCTTGCACTGCAGTTCGACCTGCTCACACCTTTCCTCCCAACCCTTGCTGGTTTTGCATCCCCCAAGTGCTGGCAGCAGCTGAGCGAAGGAGAGCGATGTGTTTTGGGTAGGGCTGCTCTCCCCTCGTGGGTTTTGCCATTGGTTGACCTAAGGAAGGTGATACTACCTAAGGGGGCACAGCTTCTTCCAAAGCACCGTGCCGTGCAGCACTTCAGCTCTGCAGCATTGCATGGAGATGCCAAGAGATCTTTTGCTTTGTTTTCCCAGCCCGGACCATCGCTTGGCCACGAGCAGCAGCTTTGGGCAGCACTGCTGCGGGAGAGCAGAGCTCACAGCTCTGCAGTCGTGAGCCACAGTTTGGTTGTCCTCTGAGGTCATTATCTTGCTGAGCCGTGTGCTCACGCAGCTCTCGGTGACCTTTACTTCTCCTGCCTGGCAAAAAAAAAAACTCAGACAGAAAAACACCTTAAAAATCAGCTCCTGTGCTGCTACCCTCTCGGATCTGTGGGTGCCACAGGGCTCTGACTTCTGTTCTCCTTTCCCCTGGGTCCCTCAGGTCCGCTCAGCCCTTAAGACACTTGGTTGCTTTTGTTGTTGTTGTTGTGGTTGTGTTCGTGCAGCTGAAGCAATGTGATTACATTTCCAGATTGGGGTGATGGAATAACAAGTCAGGAAGCTCTTTTTGAACCATTTTGGTTTGTTTTTTTTTTTTTCCCCTCTTTAAAAAAAAAAGAAGGGGATATGTCACTTCCGAATGATCCACGTCTCCAGTTGGGATGATCTCTGCCTTGCTGGGTTCCCTTGGCACGAGAGCTCTGTGCCTGAAGCACCCCGCTCCTAGGGTTGTTGGGTCCCCAAAAGGATGAGGGCATCTCTTCCCCATGAAAATACAAAGCCAAAAGGGTCACACCCACCCCCCCAGTGCTGCGTGCCACCCCCTCTCCTTCCTTTCCCTGCACTTTACCCCGGCGTGAGCATCTCCCCGCTCCTCTCACCGACTGCTTCGCTCCCAGCTTGCACTTTGCAAAACAAGACCCCGACGATCCTCACCGGATCGTCTCACGCTGGCGACTTCCTTCCTAAAAAGAGGAGGATGTTTGTGGAGTTGGTGGCTTGCCATCGTTTTCCCCCATCGCATCGCTCCGTTGCCGGGCGCTTCGTGGTGAGCATCACCGCGTGCTTTGGGCTCCCGGTGAGCCGAGGTGCCAGCACAGAGCTCACCCCAAAGCTGCAGCATTTGCCCTTCTCTGGGGCTGTGTTAAGGGGGGGGGGGGGTGTGTGTGTGAGTCACACAGAGCAATAGTTACCCCGCTCCCATCTCGCGTTTGTGTTGTGCAGCCAGCAGGATTATTTATAACTTCGCCAGCATCCCGAGTCTATTGTTTCAGCAAAGAGCAGGAATGACTGGATGACTTCCTGAGGTTTTTTTTTTTGGGGGGGGGGGATGTTTTTTTTGTGTTTTTTTTTTTTTTATTTTACCACCTCCTCATATATTTTATTTTTATTTTTTTTCAATCTGCTTTTTCCTTCCAAGTATTATATTCACCCGTTGGATGCTTTCTCCCCCCCCCCCCCTACACTCACACACATCTTCCTCTCCTGATTGTGCTGACAATCCTGCTGGAAGTGGGGTTTGTGCCTTGGGGGGGGTGGTCAGAGCTTGTTGTGGAGCTCATGCTGGCTGTGTTCCAGCCCAGATCTCCCCCCCCAACACCCAGTTTGGAGCACAGCCACATCCCAGCACCTTCCCTTTGCTGCTGAGTGCCTGCAGGAGCATGCTGGGGGCACAGCAGCTGAAGAAGAACTTCAGCTTGTGGTCAGCAGCGATCCTGAGCGGGTCCTCTCGGTTTCTGTTAACTCAGAACTCAAAACTGAGCCCTGTGTTTATTTTTAAGCCTCTTGTTTCTGGCCGAGGTGCCTGCGAGCCTTTGGTTTCCCTCTCTTTGCAGCCCCTCTGGACCCTTCCAGGAGGGGGCCATGCCATGACCCAGCTCCAAAAGTTGGGGCTGATGACACAGAGGTGCTGCTTTCGTGTCACTGCTCTCCTGGTGCTGCCTGTCCCCGTAGAAAAAATCATGAAGTTTGTCCAGGCAGAGCCCCGCAGCTCTGGGAACGCTTCTTGGAGGTGAGCAGTAGTGGGGAAACGTGTGGTGAGTTCTGCCCTGCGGGGTTTTTGTGCTCTTTGGGGCTCACTGAGCTTCTCCACTGAGCATCGGGTGCAGGTCTGACCCAGCAGTGCTGTGCATGGGGCAGGGCTGAGAGCTGTTGGTAAGAGCTTATCCCACACGAGGCGTGTTTGGGTTGTGCAGAGCCACATGGCAATCCAGGAGGGTCCTTGCACGTGGTCGTGCTGCTTTGCTTCTCCTCTTCATCCCTCCGAGGCTTTGGGATGGGGTTCCCCAAAGCAGAGCACCCCTGTGCTGCCTCCATCCCACCCCACAGCACTGTGAGCCCGCTGTGAGCATCGCTGCCTCTTCCATCCCCAGCTCGCTTCGTCCTTTTCAAAGCTCTGTGGTTTTTCGTTCTGTTTTCTTTAAATAATGTTCCACCAAGCTGAAACCATAGGGCTTTTTTACCCGAAACGAGAAAACTGAAAGATGAACACGACCTCGTGGTTTGGATGGCAGCGTTGGGCAGATCTCTGTGCTGTGCTCTCCAGCTGAGTGGTCGTGGTGGCAGAGCCGGGTCAGTCCATACAGGAATTCAGGGGATGGGATGATCTTTGCGTTGTGCCATAGGGCTGCGTCAGCTCCAGACTCCGCTGCTGCGTTTCCAGGGCTGCCCTGATATTTTTTTGGGCAAGTCTCTCTATACGTACAATAGCTCGAGAAGGTTTAGTTCCCTGGAGAGAGGCTTTGAGGTTTTAACATTTATAAAATGCTTTGAGATGTGCAGATAAAGGAGGGCGAGACAATAAGCAGTGAGCGGAGCCGTGCCAGACAAATCCCCCATATCGCCACAGCAGAGCCGGGCAGGATGGGGTGGGGATGGCTTTTGTTAGAGGGCAAACAGCAGCTCCAAAGCTGCCATGTGGACGTGATCGGAGGGCTGAAGCCAAGCCCTGACCTTGGCCATTCGCAGGGCTCGTGCCAAGGGGATCACAGCTGCGGGTAAGGGCACTTGGAGCTTTTCCCCCTTTGCTTCTCATTGCCTGGGGTGCACTCCTCGCTCACAGCTCCCCGGGGCAGGGCATCGTAAACCACCCCTTAGTAAACTTAATCCATGCCATAAACCTCGGTTAACTTTCTTTTAAGTGCCTCTGCCTGTCCTTAGCGTGAACTCCGCCGTCCCCAAACAAAGGCAGCGTTGGTGGGCAGGGACGGGGCGGCCGGAGGAGGAGCGTGGGGCCGGGACGCTGGGCGCAGGACTCCGGCTGTGCTGCGGACATGGCAGGGCCGTGTGAGCTGCACAAGGGTAGGTGCCCACCGTGGTTGGGCAGCACGGGGTTTGGGCTCGGGGTTGGGAGCGGTGGGAAGGAATCGTTGCCAGCGGGTTGGCAGGAATCGTGCTCTCGAGGGATCTGGAGGTGGGGAGGGGGGGCTCGCCTCCTGCCCATGTGTTGTGCCCACTGGTGGGTACCGTGCTGCTTTGGGGTGGGAGCGGGGTGCATGAATTCCCATCTTCTTTCTGCTGCTTCCTTGTAACCTCTGTCCCTTAAGACTGCTCTCAGCGAGGTGCTGGATGCAGCACAGCGGGGCTCCTGGCTGCCTGCAGACCCCAACCCAGGCACGATGCTGATGGTGCTGCCCGCCTCTCCGTCCCCTGCTGCAAAGGGCTGCGGTGTAGTTTCATTTCTGCTGGCTTTAGGAACAAACCCAGCCCCTGCCCAGCTGGCTGTGATGTGCGTGGAGGCCGGGCTGCTGCTGCTGCTGCTTGCACAGGTTTGAAGATCAGGGGGAGAAAACGAGCAGCGTTGAGCAATAGTCGGTGCCTGCCCAGGCGGTGCAGAAGGTGGCAACGAGTGGGGTCAGAGCAATAGAATCTGCTTTCAGGAGATCTGCGTGGGGCTCCCACGGAGCTGCATGGTGGGTTCTGGGGGGATTTTTGTTGGAGATGCTCGGTGACCAGCTCCTGTGTGCTGCAGTGCCCAGGCTGCGCCCAGGGAACGGCGTGAGATGCAGTGCAGGGACGAGTGCTGCTTATTCCCAGGCCAGCAGGACCCGTGCCACACACCGAGTGCCATCTGCTGGCACCTCCCCCTGCACCCAGGGGCAGCGAGGGCTCGGGAACAGCGGAGGTGACTTGAGAAGCAGGGCCTCCTTTGGTTGGGCCAGAGCCTGCAGCAGAGCAGCACTGATTTGCAGGAAGCTTGGGGTGATGCTCGGTAGGTCTTCACCACCGTGAGCATAAAACAGAGCTGGTTGGGTTCAGCTCTGCCCTGTGTCCTCTTGGCTTTGGGGGCAGGAGCAGAACGTGGGGCACGGAGTGCGGTTACGCAAAGATGTGGATTCTTAGCAGGGGAAGGGATGAACATCTTGAAGTATTTATATTTAAAGGGGACAGGGGATTGGGGGGAAGGGGGGGGGGGAATAAAAAAATAAAAAGTAAAAAGCCGTGGTTCTTGGAAACGGTGCTTCTTAGTAGCAAGGAGATCAAACGCAGCCCTTTTTAATGCAATTTAAATAATCGATGGTATATTCAATTACCGAAATATTTGGCAGAGCTCTAAATAGGTCACATCTGTCCTTAAACCGTTCTGAAGGTAAATATCTCGCTGTGATGGCTGAGCTGGAGTTGGTGCCCGGAGGCTGCACATGGGGTTATCCCCCATACTCCGTGCCTTGGGTGCTGCTTTGGGATCCCAAATACCCCAAGGAACGTCTATTGGGTGTGCTCCGGGGATCCCAGAGACCCAGGAGTGTGTATTTTGGATATAGAAGGTCCCAGTGCTGCATTTGCAGCGCTGGGACCTGAATTAGGCTGTTCCAGCATCTGTTGGGTGGTGGGTGCACGGCTACTGCTGTGGAGGGGGGTGGAATTTGGGGTCCCAGGGTGAGCCCCACGCTCAGCCGTGTCCTTTTGGAAAAGAAGGGGGGGAAAAAAGACCAAGCTTTGTTGTGGCAACGGCGGTCTTGAAGCGATTTGCAAACAAAAGCTGGAGCTCAGGGCTTCGCCTCGGCCCCGCGCGGAGGCAGGTGGTGTCGAGAACACTTTGTTTGGGAAAGTTTTTCTCATTGTGTCGAACAATTCTTCTTCGATGAAGCCTTCCTGTGGGCTGAATCATCGGCCCGGAGAGATCGCGTCGGCTCCGCGCATCGCATCCTGTGCGGGGTCGGGGCATCCTGCGTGGGGACTGGGGGTGCAGGGGGGGGGGGGGGACACAGGGATGGGGGGTGCGGGGATGGGGGATGTGAGGGATGCAGGGATAGGGGGTGTGAGGAATGCAGGGATGGGCATGCAGGGATGGGGGGTGAGGGGATGAGGGTGTGGGGGATGCAGGGATGTGGGGTGCAGGGATGGAGGTGCAGGGATGGAGTTGCAGGGACGGAGGGTGTGAGGGATGCAGGGATGGGGGATGCAGGGATGGGGGGTGTGAGGGATGCAGGAATGTGGGGTGCAGGGATGGAGGTGCAGGGATGGGGGACACAGGGGTGGGGAGTGTGGGGGACACAGGGATGGGGAATTCAGGGATGGGGGTTGCAGGGATGGGGGATGTGAGGGATGCAGGGATGGGGATGCAGGGATGGGGGGTGTGGGGGGTGCAGGGATGGGGGTGGAGGGATGGGGGGTGTGAGGAATGCAGGGATGGGGATGCAGGGATGGGGGATGCAGGGATAGGGGACTCAGGGATGCGGGTGCAGGGGTGGGGTGTGTGAGGGATGCAGGGATGGGGGACGCAGGGATGGGGGGTGTGGGGGATGCAGGGATGTGGGGTGCAGGAATGGAGATGCAGGGATGTGGGGTGCAGGGATGGGGGGTGCAGGGATGGGGGGTGTGAGGGATGCAGGGATAGGGGACTCAGGGATGGGGGGTCTGGGGGGTGCAGGGGTGGGGGGTGTGGGGATGGGGGTGCAAGGATGGGGGGTGTGAGGAATGCAGGGATGGGGATGCAGCGATGGGGGACTCAGGGATGTGGGGTGCAGGGATGGGGGATGCAGAGTGGAGGCTCCTGCCTGCTCCTTCCCCTCATCCTTCCGCTCCCCCCACACACACAGTCAAGCTCTGGTTGAAGACACGCTGTGCATTTTTCCCTCTTACCCCAAGGATGCTGATGGGGTGTGCTGCCACGTCCTTAGCTGCAGCAAATACACTTACAGATGATCCTCCCTAAGGAGGAGACCCACATAAACCCCCAAGGCTGCTCTGATGGGCTGCGTTTGGGTCTGTCTGATTTTTACACGCTGGGGACACATCCCATGGGTCAAACATGGAAGGATCCCTTCTCCTTTCATGCCTCCTCCCCCCCCCCAGTGGCCCATTCACCAAATCTGTGACGGTCAGGTGGCAGCAAATGGGCACTTGGGTCCTGTTGTCTCTGCAAGCAATGGAGAGCGAGTGGGAAAAGCTTCCCACCCCCCCCCCGCCACGCACACACACACAACAAGAGGTGGTTTCATCTCTGCCGCCCTCGTTTGATTTTACATTGCAAATGAAACAATGCTTGGAAAGATGCAAATCGGAGTGGAAACAGAGGGAAACGCTCCTCGCTAAAATAAGCCCGGGTGGGTGAGTGTGGGACCCAAAAAGTCGACGTGCACCGTCCCGGGGAGCACACAGCCATCCTGCTTCGTCCCTTGGGCTCAGCAGAACGAATTCTGTCCGTGGGCAGCGTGACGTGTCCGTGTCTTTCATGGGTTGGTAGTGAAGCAGATGAACTGGAAAGAGGGCTGCGGGTTTCCTCCCGCTCCCCCCTGCCCGGAGCTGTGTGTGTAATGGAATATAACGCCTTGCTTTATGAACGGGTTGTTGATCTGCTGGATTTAAGTCGTGTCGTGGGCACGGTGGTGATGTTGGATGCGTGGGATGAGGGAGGAGGGGAGCGGTGCTCGGCGGGTTGGGCTCGTGCTGAGGTTGGCTTGGAGCCTTGACACCTTGGAGGTGTTGTGGGCACGTTGTAAGGACTTTGGGGTGGAAAGGGATTGCTGTTGGCGCTGGATGGATGTTTCATTAGTGTCATTAGTCGAGCATTTCCAAACTGGGACTCCCTGAAGTCAGGCTGAAGGTGAAGGGCAGCTCCTTGGGCTGGCAGCAAAGCCCCACATGGGAGCCTGGTTTGGGGCAAGTTCTGAGCCCTTCCATTTTGGAGAGGGCTGTGTGCTTTGTTCCTTAGACCCCAATGAGCTGGAGATGAGGGGCACATGGGGTCCTCCTAGAGAGGCTGGGCTTGAGGGACGTGAGTAGGGTCCTTCTGGAGGGGCTGGAGATGAGGAGATGACATGGGTAGAGCCCTCCTGGAAGGGCTTGGGATGGAGAGGACGTGGGTAGAGTCCTCTTGGAGGGGGTGGAGAAGAGGGGACATGAGTAGGGTCCTCCTGGAGAGACTAGGGACAAGAGGACATGGATATAGTCCTCCTAGAGAGGCTAGGGATGAAGACAGGGTCTTTGTGGAGAGGCTGGGACAAGGGACACAGGCAGGTTTGTCCCACGGGCTGCTGGCCTTTGGGAGGCTCCGTGTTGCCCTCCGTCCCCTTTCCATGTTGTCCTCCGTCCCCTTTCATGCCACTCCTTTGTGGTGTTGTTTGGCCGTGGCCGGCCCTTTGTTTTTACAGCTGCTGGAAGTGTTTTGAGCTGGAAGGTTTATTTTCTTCCCTTCGCTTGTCGTCACAGGTTTGTTTTCTTTCTCCCCGTGGCATCTCGTGGCCGTGCTGGGCTCTGGGAAGCCCGGCTCCTCCCGGCTCTGCGAGGGAGGTCCACGGTCTCACTCGGTCTGGTTGGCTTTCATTCCTTCCATGGGATGACCCTGGATGGAGTGGCCTCTCTCCTCCGGGCAGGAGAAGCACACTGCAGCATTTTCCCACTGCTGCATCTCCCAGCCTGAACTAGGGCTGAACTGGGGGCAAACTCACCCTGCTCCCCATTACCTCTTGGTGACGGGGTCCCCATCCCTCCTCTTGCTTCCATCACCATCTCCCAGCCCGTCTTCCAAAAGACTGTGAGTACTACAGTGCCTTTTTTTTCCCCCTCTTTCTGTCTTTGTTCCGTCTGTAGGTTTCATTTCTCTCCTGCTTTCTCTCCATTTCTCATCCCTTGCCCAACGGGACGTGCATCGCTCCCCCTGCCCTTCGTGGTACCTCTCCCATTTTTTTCCCCAGCCCCAAATCTTTCCTCCAATCCTTCTCTCTTTGTGGACCAGGCAGAAACTGCTGAACCAGAACCCGCTGCCGGAGCAGCTGCTGAGCACAGGAATTAACGAGCACCGAAGTGGTGGCATCAGCTTTTTTTGTTTTTCAATCCAAATGATCCCCGAGCGCTCCTTCGGGGAGGGGGAGGTGACACCGGGGTAGGGGGTGGCTTTGGGTTCTTGGGGTTTCCATCATCCCAACTAAAGAGCTGAAGGAGAAGGGTTGGCTCGCCCCGAATCTATGGTTTGGGGGGAACAGGTCTCAGGACTGTGTTGATTCGTGTTGACCCATCCAACATCCTTTTATAAGACAGTCCCCAGCGATGGGTTTTGGGGTCGTGGATGGGATCCACTGACATTTTGCTTCCCACCAGGCAGCGTGGACCCCGAGCTTTTGCCCTCCCTTTGCATGCAGGACTTCTGCAGCCAAAATGTGGTCATTTTAGGGCAGCACAGCGTGTGAATGGGAGCTGTGCCCCTTGGGCACGGGCTGAGCGTCCCGAGCTGCCCTCCAGGTGTTCAGCACTGCTCACTCTGGGTTTATTTTGTGTCTTGGGGACGGAATTGTTTTCTCCAGCGCCGGGAAAAGGAAGTGAACACATTGTATAGTCCCATCCACAATCCACGTCCTGTAAACAGCCCACGACTGCCTTCCCTTCCAACCTGTTTGTTCCTCTGCGGGGCGGATGGGGCTGGTAAATAAACAGGGACACAGGGCTCTCCCCCGGCGGGGGCTTCCCCAGGATCCCGTGGCTCCTCAATGGCCGTGGGATTTTTCTGCTGCCGGGGACAAAACAGCTCCTCTGGTTTGCCTGGGACTAAAGCTAATTACTAGTCGACTAATTTTATTGATTTCAAATCCCTTTTAGCGGAGATTTTGCCGTGGGGCTGATCGCCAGAGCGATTAGGACGCAAAGCAGCTTAATTTGGAAGTGTTTATCAAGCAGCCTTCTGTCACCTCTGCTTCAAATCAAATCAGGGTGGAGCACCGTGGTTCTCTCTCGGTGGCATCCCACCTCCGAGGGTCGTGTTTGCCCTTCCCATCCCTACCAGAAAGCCACAGTGCCCTCTGGTCGTGCCCTGCTCATCCTCCAGAGGCTTCAGCTCAGGCTCAGCGTGGACGAATCGCTTCTATCCACAGCGAGAGCTGGGAGAGGTGGTTGTCTATCAGCTCTTCTGTGCCTCAGAAATCGTAAAGGATAAAAACCCCACAACTGTCTGACAGCTACATCTTATTCTATTAGTACGTTTTAATTAGAACACGAGCGAGAAATGCGTTATGAATATTCATGCCCAGGGTTATTAAAATGCACAATTAATCTGCGCGGTTTTTTAATAACTGTATTAATGGAGAGAAGGAGGTAGCTCCTGTTTTCCACTCGTTTTCTCAGTTGTGAAGCGTGCCCCAACCTGCTGGGCTGCAGGAATGGGAGTCAGCTCCGAGCAGCTGCGTGCACGTGTGGGTGTCCATGCACCCCATGCTTGGGGAGGGGGTGGGAGCTCAGAGCACTGCAGGGCTGTGCTGCAATCTCTCCCCGCGTTGCATTTGGTTTGTGTTGGTTCCTTTCTTTCTTTCCTTTTCACCCAGAGCAGGTGGGTGCTGTTCCAGAAGCACCTGCTTTTTTGGCTGACCTTCGGGGATGCTCGCGGGTGCAGCAGAGGGCGTTTGCTGCCAGATTTTAGCTCGTCGATGGTAGGAGGGGAGGGAGGAGCAGCAGCAGCACGGTGCTGAGCGTGGGGCAGCTGCCAGGGAGTGAGGTGGGCAGTGTGCTTTCCTGCTGGCTTCGACCCACGGGCACCTGAATTCCTCCCAGCACCCATGAAGTGTTCTGCACACACGTTCTGGTGATGGGGTGAGGCTTGATGCTGGCCCCACCATGGCTGTGGGGTGGCTGTCGGGGCTCCTTCTGACCCCTGTGCTGTCCCTGAGCTGTGCTTTGTTTGATGGTTGGGTGGTAGAGTGGAAACATCACTTGGGTTGGTCATAGAATGGCTTGGGTTGGAGGGGACCCCAAGGATCTTCACGTTCCAGTCCTCCTCCCACAGGAGGGGCCACCGACCTCCAGATCTGGTACTGGCCCAGGTTGTCCAGGGCTCCATCCAAGGTGGTATAGGACACCTCCAGGGATGGGGCACCCACAGCCCCTCTGGGTACACCTCACTGTGAAGAACGTCCCCCTGGCATCCAATCTAAACCTTCCCTCCCGGAGCTCAAAGCCCTTCCCCTTTGTCCTACCACTGTCTGCCCTTGTGAGAAGCTGATTTCCCTAATTCAGGGCGTGAAGGTGGTAAAGGGACTTTGGTTGTCACCAAGGCTGGCACCTGAGCCTCTCAGGCTCAGCTTTGGGCACCAGAACACTGCTCAACCCCTTCCTTGGGGGCACCTTGGAAAGGAATGGGAATATTTCAAGGTTTGGTTTTTTTTCGGTAGGATTTTGGGCAAAGGATTCGTGCTGAGCTTCCAGGCACCCAAAGTCCTGCACTGCCACACTGGTGCTCTGGCATCACTGGCTGCTGCCATCGGGGCTTGGCTCTGTCCTCGTGCCCTCAGCATGTGAGAGCTGAGCAAAGGGAAGGAGCAGCTCTGCCTCCTGATCTCCACTGGTGTTTGCGGGGGTATGCAGATGAATTGCTTTAGAAAAACACATTAGCAAAGCAAAAGTTTATTCTAGGAAGTAGGAGGTGGGAGAATTGGCAGTAATTCTCCCTAGTATCCAAGGTATTATTAGAGGCTTATCCCTGCTCTGCACAGTAATCACATTGGAAATTTTTGATTAGAAAACAAAATCTAAATGAGAAGTATGAATATTCATTAGGTGTGGAGATTAATATGCATAATTATGCAAATTAGACAGCAATTAAACACCAATTCTCTGGGGAAATGATTAACACAAAGGCACAGAAATAGAAGGATGTAATTTGAAAGAAGTTTCTGGTTAAATGAACAGTAAGGGGAGCGGAGGAGACGAATACCCGCCGTGTTTGCCATAATAATCAGCTTTGCTAAAATGGAAGGGCCCACCCCGGCTGCACCCCACGGACCCCCACACCCTACAGCTTCCGGGGTCGGGGGAGCCCTGCACGCCCCATTGGAATGGATGGGAGGTATGGGATGGGGACGGGGCTCAGGGCATGAGCTCACACCTTGCCGGGGCTCTGCAGCCCGAGAGGAGCTGGCAGCAGATGAAAGGAAAGCGATTCCTACCGCGAGAGCATTGCAAAACCCTCCTCTTGGTTCGCTGCCATTGCGGACTGAACCACCTTGACAAGAGAGGGGCTTCGGGAGGGCTAAAAACGACACGGGTGAGAGCGTGCCGTGCTCAGCCCCGCAGTGCCAGTCCCCCCCCCACCTTCACCTGCAGGGACACAGCAACTTAAATCAACATCCACGAGCCCCAGGAACGCTCCCCCAGCCTCCCATTGAGGCTCTCGGATGGAGAAAGCATCAGGCAGCTCTTGGCACGCTGCTCCCACCAAGCCAAAATCAGCAGCGGGGTGGGGGCAGTGGGTTGTTGATTTGGGGCAGTGGGTTGTTGATTTGAAGCAGTCTCGGACGCACGCTCCCGGGATGAAGCGGAGTCACAGTGCTCGTTTCTCCTCTTCCCCACCTCCCTCTGAGTTTTGAAACGTTTCCAGACTGCGGTGGGGTTTGCTTTGAAGCTGGTGGGATAAACTCCCAGCCGAGGTGGGGATGGAGAGGGGAGGATGGGTCACGCCGAGTGGAAGTGGTTTATTAATGAAAATACCGTTTTGTTTGCAGAAGGAAGAGTTAATTTTGCGAGAACACCTTTGAGGCTTTGCTGATAAAGCAAGAGTAACCTTTGTTCTTCCTGTTTTTCGGTAGGTTTGGATGAAAGACCGGGATCGGGTTCCTGGGGAACGGGAGATCAAAACAGCTCCACGTTTGACCAAGGAAGGGTAAGGATGGAGCACAAACACTGAGCTCAAAGGAAAATAAACGGGGCTCTGCCGTGCCTCTGAGAGCACGCCTTTGTGCCCAGGTCAGCCCTGACCCTTCAGCCACCTTTTTTGCCCCATTTTGGGCCCTGTTTATGCTCCTGGAAGGGGGTCAGCAGGCAGAGGGGACCCTCCCCCATCTCCCCAGGCTTTGCTGCCTGGAGGCTTCTCCTCCAAACCCTCATGCAGACCATCAGCCCCCCATTCTCCCTCCTCTCCCTGTGCTCAGATTTGGGAATGGGGAGAAGGGAGCTGGTTGCAGTGGGGTGGGAAAGATCCCCAAATCAGGGTGAGGTTGGGGAGCTGTGGAACACTTCAGCGTGAAGGAGCCGAAACTGCATCAGCACAGAGCTGGGGCCCGAGGAGGAGAAGAGAGAAAAGACATTAACGTAATTGAAATGGCGTTTTTTTGACAGATGCTCATGTTTTAATGGCTTTGTGTGATTCGTTTTCACTGTGGCACCGTTCCCTTCCCTTAGGTCAGTGGTGGTGGAACAGCACTGTGTCATTTCTCATTTTTATAGAGCTCCTCTTCCCCTCCGCTTGCCCTGGCTCAGGGTGGGGGGGATCTGGGGCTCTTTGCTCCTCACCTGGTGGGCACTGAGCTGCTGAGCAAGGGCAGAAACTGATCAGGAGCCACCAGCACCCTGTGGGTCCCTGCTTTCATAGTGCTTTGGTGCTGTGTGCCCTCCAGATGCCACAGCCTCCCTGCCACGAGTCATTTCTGTGTCCTCTTCATATGATGCTTTTGTCTTTCACCCTTCCCACTGCTCCCTGGCAGCCTGGCCTCTCTGGATCAGATCTGGATCCTCTCTGGATCCTCCTGTTGCAGCAGGCAGCATCCCACCCCATTCAATGGGGGCACACATGGGTACATATCCCACACTGCTCAGCATCTGGCTCAGCATCTCTGACGATCACTGTCTGTGTCACTTCAGCAGAGCTATGGTGAAGGCCCCCACTACGGCGAGCACCGGGACCTGCCGTCGCACAACAGCTTGTCTTCATCTCCATTCCTGGGACCTGGACTAGTGGGTGAGTGCCTCCTGCTGCCTGACACTGCGGGCTCAAAGCAGGGCCAGTCTAACAGCAGCACACCCTTCCTGGGAGCATTTGCAGTGGCCAGCATCAGTGCTGCTCAGAGCTGTGGTTAAAGCATCACATCAGGACATCGTGTGCACGGCAGCCCCTGTATTTATGGGCACAGTTATTTTTTCCCTGTTTCACAGTAGCACTTGAGGGCAGTAACAGAGATTGATGCTGGCTGCACTGGCACAGGAAGGGCTGAGTTTGCTCTCAAGGAGGTGGTAATCAGGGTTGGAAAGGCATGGAGAGGGGGACCATGGGCACGGCTCATCCTTAAGGTCTCACAACAGGCCCGTGGGGGGCTTTGCCATGCAGCCCTGCTGCCCCAGGCTGTGTGATCCCTGCAGAGAGCTTCCTGGTGGGATCTGGGGAACCTTGTCTCGTGTTCTGCTCAAGCGGAGCCCGCTCTGTCCACCCTTTCTGCCCCCTGTGCCAGGTGGCACGTGTGACAGCACGCCTCGCCGTGCCTGTGATGGTGCTCCTGTGTGCAGCACTTTACCCAGCTCCCTCTCCCTTGGAGGTGGAAGGAGAGATTAAGAGCAGAAAATATCCATCCTGAGGGACTTAGAGAGCTGTAATGGAATTAAGAATTGGGGTTAGTCCTCCCCACCTTTGCCCACGCAGTGGTGGGTGGAACCCTCAGGTTGGAAGCAGGGGAGTGAGAAGGGGGCAATTGAGTTTGAAACAGAAAATCCCCACTGGGCACGGTGGTTCCTCCTCTGGAGGAGGTCAGAAAGGGGAAGAAGAGCAAGGTGGCACTGGGAAGTGGCTGTCAGCGTGCTTCCTCCTCCTGCCTGTGTCTGGGGCACGGGGCTGACTCTCAGCCCTGCTGCATTTGATTGCCCTTCACCTTCAGAAGATGGCAGAGTGATTCTGAGCAGCTCCCGTCCCTGCCCCTCTGCGAGGGAGGAGATTCCTTCTTGTTTCCTGCCCCGGGAGGATGTAAGCAAAGCAGAAGAGATGTTTCTTCATAAGCCAGGGGAGCCTTGATGTCATGCAGCAGGGTTTGTTGGGGCACAAGCAGGGGCAGGAACCCTCCCATGCCGGGGGCAGAGGCAGCCCCGAGAGCTTCGAGGAGAGAATGAACTGCCTGGGGAGGAGCACAGAGCTTTCCCCTTTGATGTGTGCAGGGAGAGGACACGTTTGGCTTCCCCTCAAAGCCAGGGCTCCTGACGTTTGCCAAGCAGCACAGCTGCCAAGATGTCCACTCCCCAACAGAGCCTCTGTGCCCCAGTGGGTGACATCCTGCTGTCACCCATCACCCTGCGCTGTCCCCGTGAGTGGTGGCAGTGCCCCGGGCACACAGAGCCACGCCACCAAAGCAGGAGCAGGGAGAGAGCAGACAGGAGGGGTGGGGGCCTCCTGCCATTTCAAAGTGGCTTTTGTTCCTAAAATTGCATGTGGTTAAAGGAGAAAACACCAACCCCTGGAGCAGGCTCCAAAATAAATAGGTAGGTTTTGCTTCGCCCCTGCGCTCTCGCGCTGAGGAACGGCGGCGTGGAGGAAGACCACAGGTGGGGTTTTCTCTTCCTCTTTACCAAACTGCTGCTGAAAACTTTTCAAGTGGCAAAATCTTCAAGGGAAGATGAGAGGGTCAGGAAAAAAAAAAAAAGATCAGTCTTTTTTGCATACGACTGCAGTAGCAGAGTGGGAGGGAAGCGTGAGCTTTGGAGATGTCACCTCCCTGTCACTCCATGGTTTCCCAAAAGGTCCCCCCTGGGTGGCACGAGGTGGTGGGGATGGGTGAGGAGGGAGGAGGGCTCTTTTTGTTTTAAATCACCCATCTTCGAGATCAGTCACTCTTTTTACCATTCCCTTTTGGTGGGGGGTGGATGGCTGTGGGGGGGGGGGGGGGGGAGAAACGGGAGGGAAACTGATAAGCCATAACAGATTTCTTTCTAGTAATTATTTCTAGTAATTAGCTTCTTTTCAGAGGAGTGTCTCTATGATCTTGTGTGCATTGTGAGCTGCTGTGGGTTATGTTCTTCCCGGACAATACTTTTACTCTGCCTGCGGATGAGGCTGGTTGCTGCTCCCCTGATTTTTGTTACCATATCCCTCCCTCCCTCCTATTCCAGCCTGGACTTTGCCTCTCCTTTCTCCCCTGGATGAGTTCTGATGGAGTTACCAGGGCTGGGGCGATGCAGGGAGCCCTGGGAGGTACCTGGGTACCCAGGGGGTGTTGGGCAGTGTGCATCACCTCGCCTTGCACATCTGCAGCTGGGGTTTGTCTCAGGGAAAGACAAGGCAAACCCACAAGTTTACACAGTGACACTGCCCAGGTTGTTGGGGGTCAGATGCTCGTGATCAACCCCAGTGTCTCCCCACCAGTAGAGATCCTGGTGTCCTGATGTAATGATTTCTTCCCCAGCTTTCCATACTGTCCACCTCAGTACTGTCAGAACAGCAGGATACAGTCTCTTGGAGGTGACGTTTGGGGACATTCCTGGCGTGTTGCACTGAGAGCTGCTTCCGTCCTGCTCCATGCTGCCTTGTTGGGGTTTAGTCCCATTTCCTGCCCAATGCCTCTGGGTTGTGCCAAACCCTTGAGCATAGAGGTCTGCCATCCCTCCAAAGTTTGGCATTCCTCAAAGTTCATCATCCCTCCCTCTCTCCCATCCCTCCTCTCTTCCATCCCTCCCTCTCTGACACCCCTCCTTTCTTTCATCCCTCTTCATCTATCCCTCCTCTCTGCCATCTTTCTTCTCTGCCATCCCTCCCCTCTCCCATCCCTCCCTCTTCCATCCCTCCCTCTTTTCTATCCCTCCCTCTCCCATCCCTCCCTCTCTCCCATCCCTCCCTCTTCCATCCCTCCCTCTTTTCCATCCCTCCCTCTCTCCCATCCTTCCCTCTCTTCCATCTCTCCCTCTCCCATCCCTCCCTCTCTCCCATCCCTCTCTCCCATCCCTCCCTCTTCCATCCCTCCCTCTTTTCCATCCCTCCCTCTCTCCCATCCTTCCCTCTCTTCCATCTCTCCCTCTCCCATCCCTCCCTCTCTCCCATCCCTCCCTCTTTTCCATCTCTCTCTCTCCCATCCCTCCCTCTCTCCCATCCCTCCCTCTCCCATCCCTCCCTCTCTCCCATCCCTCCCTCTCTCCCATCCCTCCCTCCCAGCCCCCCCTCCAGCCTCATTTTCCCAGCAAACGAGATCCACAATCAGCAGAGATTTTCCCCTCTTTCCCCCTTTCTGCACGATCCCGGTGCAGGGCTGGGGGATGCTGCTTCGCTCTGAAGTTCCTCCCACCCTCGCCCCGCCGCTGATCAAAGCATGCAGCAGATTGCCAGTACCAGGCACGCTTTTGCTCCTGACACGAATCAAACGAGGCACAAAAGAACAAACATCAGATGAAAGCAGCAGGTTCAGGGAGAAGCACTGAGCAGACTTGACGCTCTCACTTTGTCCTACGGCCGAGTGCTTTCCGTGGTGGCTTTGGGATCGGGGCACCCTCGTGTGGGTGGGGGCAGCACTGGGTTTGCAGCATTGAGGGCTGCAGGTTGCTCGCCCTGGTTTCCCTCTGGTTCAGGAGCAGCCGTGATCCCCCTCCCTCCCCCCCCCAGTGACACAACCCGCGGAGCTATTTGTGTCACGCCGCAGCAAATATAGCTGCTAAGCTCTTTTAGAAATTAGGTCATTTAAGAGATCTGTCCTCTGACATCCTGACCTTTGTTTACTTAATGTTTAAGCCTCTGCAGCGAGGCGGTGGCGGCGGCGGAGGGGCCCCGCACGTCTGCCCATCGCTGTCCCTTTGGGGCTCTCAGGTTTGGCAGTGCAGCTCAGGGAGAACTGAGCTCACGTTCCCTGCAGTGCTGGGGGCTGCACACCGAGCTGCCCATCATGTCCCCATCGTTATGGGGGTGACTTGGGGCAGTTTTCTCCCCACTGTCTTCCTCTGCTCCCCGAGAGCTCTCGGTCGCAGTGCATTAGCCTGCATCTTAGGGCTTTAGGTTAAGCAGATTGGCCCAATCCTCCCCTGGCAGTTCTGCTCGTTGCAGCAGCCTGCAGGCAGCATGCCACTGGCCCATTTTGGAGAAGGGGTGTCCCCATTGTCACCAGTTGCATCCATGCATGTTCCCCACGCCGGGATGGGGCTGTCCTGCTGGTCACGGCCCTTTGGGCACCATCTCCACTTCTCCAGCAGCGCTGCTGTCGCTTTCTGCTGATGGGGGAGGAATCCCACCCCCCCAGCACCCATGGGTGCTGCATGCTGGGGCAGAGAGCTGACTCAGGGTGGAAGCATTTCACTGCGTGTGTTGGGTTTCCTTTGATTTTCTTTCCCCTGTGACAGCAGCGTTCTCAGTGCTGAGCATCAATAGAAGGCATCATGGGTGCATGGGGTGGGTGGGTGGCACAGGGCTGAAGCGAGGGGCTGGGAAGGAGGGGGAACTGCCCCATTGGAAAGCTGAGCCTGGAGCAAAACCAGGGGCAGGAAACAATCCACGAGGGGTGGGAGCCGAGCCCCACCGAGATGGGGCGTCCCGTTGTATGGGAAGCACGTGCAGCCTGCTCCTTCCCTCCTGGCTCTGGGACCGCTGCGCCTCTGCCAAACTCAGAGCTTTTCCTTTTAATACGTCTGGAGGTTCGTGTTGTGTTGGGTGTGTGTGTGTGTGTGTGTGCGCTCTGGCCTCCAACTGCCAGTTTCCATGGCCACGAGCACTTCCCCTGTTTGGGGTTTTGCTGTTTGTGGACCGAGCCCTGCCGCTCGCACTCTTCAAGGCGCTGCCGTGCTCGCAGCGAGCTGCTCCACGAGCTGCTCCACGCTGCTCTCAGCTGCTGCAGGCACGGGGAAGGGATGGGCACAGGGTTCTGCTCCCCCCTCACTCAGAGCATCTCTTCTGTTTGCTGTCCACCGTAGGGAAGAGCGGTGAGAGAGCCTCGTACTCCACGTTCGGAAGAGACGCCGGGATGCCGGGACTGAGCCAGGTAAGGGAGGAAGGCATGGAGGGTTTCGCTTTGTGGGAGCCCCTGGGGGCGAGCAGCGTGCTGGCAGCTTGGAGCCAGCTCCTGGCACGGGGTCCTGCGAAGCTCACAAGGGGCTGTGCAGCGTTGGGGGCTCGGGGGAGGAGCTGTCGCATTTGGGATTGGGGTCAGGGGCTTCCCCGGCCCACCGCCAGCCTTGGCACTGCTGCTTTCCCTGCTCCCATCCCGTGGGGCTGCTCCATCCCTAACACCTCCATCCATCAGCTCAGGCTGCAGGGAGCGGGGGGCACGTGCTGCAAACAAAAGGGAGCAACCTCCCCAATGGCCAGCACCCCAGAGCCTTCCAAAGGGTGAACCTGTGCCGTGATTGCTCTCTGTGCCATCACTTTGGGGGGGGATCAGGCAGTGTTTGAGTCCGTGGCCGTTCAGGATCTGCAGCTGATGCTCATCTCTGCAGTGGAGGTTGGGGGGGGGACAGACACAGCTCGGGACCAGGGAGCAGAGCACGGCGTTATCCACAGCCCTCAGCTGGACAGCTTCTCTTTTCCCCCACGTCCACAACGCACACACACATTTACGTGTTTTAATTTTACACAAATTTGTCATAATTTCCTCTTCTCTGAACTGAGGATGTTTCCTTTTGCTGAAACAGCTGTGCTGGCTGCCCGTGCCAGAGTGGATTTAATTTACCACTGAAGCTGCTAAAATAAAAACGGGACAGATGCCAAGCCGGGCTTTTTAATGTGATGGTTTTGCTGGGGTTTTGTGACGGGGGGGGGAGATATAAGGTAACAGACACGGGGTGGGTAAATGGGGCTGCAGGCACACGGGGCTGGATCGAGTGGCAGCGTGGGATGGGGGCATTTGATGTGGGGTGGGGGACAGGGTGGGGTTGCTGTCTGTTGTTGGCTGCTGGCCTCTCTTCTTTTTTTGGGGGGGTGAGGGGGGGTTCTGACCTGTTTGGGTGTTTTGGTTTGCCCCCAAATTGTCCTCAAAATGCCTTTGTTCCTCCCCACCGAGGCAGAAGTCTCAAAGAGCATCACCGGGGTGAGGGAAGGGGCAGAAAGTGCCCAAACCTCAGTGCCCCTGGGGGGTACCTGCCCACCCCCATCCCCTCCCCGCTCTGCTCCTGCTCTGCTTGGCCACGGAGCGTTGGGCTCAGAGGTAACATGACCGGTGGAACAGATTGCAGGAATGTCACCAGCTGTGAACACACAGCTCCTCTTTCCCCCCCCCCCCACCCCCGACCCCTTTTTGGAGGAGGCCGTGCTTTTTAAGAGCAGCACATTTTTCTTCGCCATTTCTCAAAAGCTTGAAGCCCTCCTTTCTTTCAGCTCAGCCCCTGAAGGTGCTTCAAAGGGAGCTTTTGTGGCTCGGAGGCCCTTTGCCGTCCCTGTGAATTCCCTATAAAGGCACAGGGCTCGGTCCCAGGGCCAGCAGTGGGGTCGGGCTGGGTGCTGTCTCCATCCCAAGGTCAGCCCGGATTAAAGCTCAGCACAGGGGCTCCTCCAGACTGTGCACCAACAGCACCTGCTGAGAGCATCCCTGGACTGCAGGGAGAGCACACAGCATGAAAACCCCTTTTCTTACAGCACACACATCTTTCCCCCCCCATACCCCAGCCCCCGCGTTTACACGTTTATTTCTCCTCCTGTGCTCGTTGCTTTCCCTCCTGGCTGACTTTCTGCAGAGGTGCTTGAAGGCATCCTCACCCGGAGCTTTCCCCCTCTCCTTGTTTGCAGACTGGTTTCCTGCCCAGCGAGATGGGAATGGCGAGTCCGAGCACGCTTTCCCCCACCGGAGTGAAGGGGGGGTCTCAGTATTTTTCTTACCCCAGCAATCCTCGCAGGAGAGGCGCAGAGAGCAGCATAGGTACGTCGCTTTTGTGTCCCACTGCTTTGGTTCTGGTGGGTGACCGCAGGGTGAGCTTCAGCAGTGCTGCTGCCGCCGCGGGCTCACCTGGCTGCACATCTGGCATCTGCTTTTTATTGGGTATTTGGTTTAATATTCCCCCCCTCCACCACCACCACCCCCGTCTCCAAAAAAATAAATGGGAATTTGGGCTCTCAGTCATTTGGAATTTCCTCTTTTCCGGTAAATGTCAGGTTGGGTTACAGATGCAGATGGCTTGAGGTTCTTCTATAAACACCTCAGGCCGCATCGCGCGTCAGTGGTCGTTCCTGGAAAACCTGGGGCTGCTTTGGGGAGGGTGTGGGGGCTGCAGTGTGGCAACCCCCCCATCCCCCTGCCCGGCTCCTGGAGCAGAGCTTATGCATGTCAGCATCCTCCTCAAAGCCCCGTGCTGCTAACCAAGGGTGCAAATCCCATTTTTAAATGACAAAGCCCTGTTCACCAGAATTCGTCTTTTTTGTCACAGTTCCTCCCCCCCCCCCCAAGAGTCTCTTCTTTTTTTGTGTCTCTATTTTGGGCTTTCCCCAACAAACGAAACCAGAAGCGACCCGGTGCTGCGTGTTCCTTCCAGTTGCTTTTCAGAAAAAAAGAAAAAGGCATCCACTTTGCTCTTGCCACGTTAAAACGGTGCTGGTCTGTGCTGCCAGCCTGGGAAACGATTGCTTTTTTTTTTTTTCTGCCTCGGTTCGTTCTGGGATGGTTTTTTTCCTTTCCCATACACCGCCCCTCAGCGGGGCTTTCCTTAACCGTGAGCTGAGAAACATCTCCTGGGATGCAACCGACAGTACAGTTAGGGGTGATGTATGGGGTATGAGCCTGGGGGGCTTTTCCTCACTCCCGTTACCGATCCTCCTCTGTGGCCACGGGACGTTTGGGGTCTGTGCGTCGTGCCCTTCGGTTTAGCCGGACCTTTGATTCCCTCCTTCTGAATCCCTTTCCCACAAATTCCATCCTCTCTTCTTCAGATGGGCAGCCCAAAAAGGTTCGGAAGGTGCCTCCTGGACTCCCCTCCTCGGTGAGTGATCGGGGCCCCTGTCCCCTGCATCCTCAGCACTGCCAACCCCCCCCAATCCCACACCCTGCACCCCCATCCCCAGTGCTGCCAACCCCCCCAACTCCATCACAACATCTGCGTGCAGAGGGGGGAAAACCCTTCCTCAGAGAAGGGCACCAAGGTGGGCAGGGGGCTCCTGCCCTCCCCCACCCCCTCCTCGCTTTGAGGTTACATCGCAGTGCCCCCGATGCAATGGGATATTGAGGGCGGTCGGATTTCAGTGCAGGAGGAGAGCGGAGCAGCTGGGGCTGCTCCAGGTGTGCGTGCTGCCCGCGCCGCTTTATGGGCAGCAGGAATATGTTAGCGGCTGTTGGAGGGGGGGGGAGAAAAGTGAACAATGGAGTAATGGGATCTGCAGGAAAGGCCGCTTTTGGATGGGGGGGAGGTAGGAGGGGGGGTGCAGGAACATAGGGGGCTGCAGTCCGGAGGGACCCAGTGCTCTGCAGGATGCAGCTCTGAGAGGGAAGACCTCGCTGCAAGAGTGTGAATATTTGGAGATCCCAAAGCCTGGCCCCCATGCGGGGAGGGGGAAAGCGACCGTGCTCCGACAAATGGCCCTTTGTTGGCCTCAGATTTCAAAGGTGCTGCCCCCCCCTCCCCCCCCCGATACCCCCAGGGGCTGCTCGGTGTTTGCTGCACCCCCAGCTATCCCAGCACTGCTCCCACCGCAGCGTTGGGGTTCAGCACAGCAGCGCAGCTCACAGTGCACCCCCAGATTCGAGCGGACCCCTTTCCCGGCCCTGAACTCGGCTTTGCTGTTTGAACTTCCACACTTTGAGCAGGGGTAGGGGGAGAAATCCACACCTGAGTGGTGTTGGGAAAAGGGGAAAAGGGGGGGGGGGGGAGGGACAAACGGCAGCGGATCAAAGGCTGACGGCAGCCCCACTATCCTACAGAACAAACAGGTTCAGAAAGCTTCTCCTTCGAAGCAAAGCTTTGATGCCGTGCAGCTCAGCAGCAGCACATGGGGACGGTGCCCGCGGTCACGGGGGACCCCATAGACCCCCCCATCCCCCCCATACCCTGGGGTTGGATGGGGTGAGGGAACGTGGTTCAGGGTGAGCCGCTGGGATCGGGGCTGAGCTGCATTGCAGTGGGGTCGGGAGCTCAGTGCTCATCCTCTGTGGGATCCCCGTGGTCCTGCCCGGCTCAGTGCATTTAAAGGGGAAAAAAACGAGAGGGGGGGGGAAAGGGAAAAAGGGCCGACGGCACCGAGCCCCGAGCGCAAGGCTCCGAGTGCCTTCAGCTCCTGCACAGCTCCTGCACAGCCCCCTCGCTGCGCTGGCAGTTCCAACTGGAGGAAATGACCTCACCTGGAGGTCCCCGAGGCCGACGCCGGGGGTTTGGGGCCGGGGGGTGGGGGGGGGGGGGGGGGGGTTTGTGGGGTTGTGGAGGGGGGGGGGATAGGGGGGGATGCTGGCGCTGATTTACCGCTTCCTGCGGCGTTTGGCCGCCGTTCGCTCAGCGCTGGGGCCGGGACGGAGCTCAGCACCGCCCCGGGGGATCCCCGCAGAGACTTGGAGAGTTTATTGGGGCGCAGCGGGACCCCAACATCGGGTCAGGGTGGGGGGGGGGGATGGATACAAGATCAGCGGCCCGAAGCAAACCCCCCCCCCCCATCCCCCCACCTCCAATGCTTTTCTCAGCCCCCCCCCCCCCCCCACCCCTTGCTCCATCCTTCCCCGCTGTTTTCTTTCCCCTCCTCGGAGCTCTGGATGCATTAAATGGATGCGGGGCCCCCCCGCCCCGCACACACAGCTGCCTCGCACGCTGGCCGGCCGCCAGCCCCTGGCAGATGGCGCGGGGCCCATTAGACGTGCTTCATTCGATTCCCCCCCCCAACCCCCGCCCCTCCTCCCCTCTTCCATTCTCCCCCCCCCCCCCCCTCCTCCGTCCCAGCTCCCGCTATTTAATCAAATTAGAGGAAAAGTCAATTTGCTGGGTTCTCAATTCTTCGCAGCCCTCCTCCTCCTCCGTTCCCCCGCTCTCCCCAACCCCGCCGGCCCCGCGTGCGGTGCAGAAAGCAAATTGGGGGTGGGGAGGGGGGGGGGGTTGAGCCGGGGCTGCAGGGCAGCTGCCAGCACCCGTCAGGTTTTCCCCTTCCCTCTATTTCCCTTTTTTTTTTCCCCTCCAATTGCCATGGATGTCGGCCAGTTGCTTCCAGCTCTGATGTAGGGCAGAGCCCACTCCCCCCCAATTCCCCTCCCCCCAACTCCATGGAGGGGCTGATGGCTGCATTGGGGGGGGGAAGGGGTTTGCCTCATCCCAGGGATGGAGATGGGCACGGGGTGGGGGGGGGGAAACTGTGTGGTCCAGGGGAAGCAGGAGGAGAGAAGCAGTGCTGAGAAGCAGGAACCAGGTTTGGGGGTGGGGGGGGGGGGGCACAAAGGGAAAAAAAAGGAGCGTTTCATTTTAACACCAGCGCATTTCAGAGCTTCTTTGAGTGTTGGATTTTTTTTTCTCAATCCACCCCCCCCCCCTAGATAGAAAATAAAAAAGAAGGTGGGCATAGAAGAAGGTGGGCTCTCAGAGGATGGGGGTGGGCACAGAGCACCCGTTCCCATCCCAGCGGAGCTGTGTCCTCCAGGAGGAGCGTTCCCGGAGCCCCCGCACCCACCTCTGCTTTCGGGGGCATCGAAACCAACCCGAAATCAAATGGTGGTTTCAGAATGAACGGCCCCTGGGGGATGGGGGGGGGGGGGACGAAAATAGGCGGCAGCAAAGGTTCTCACGTCGTTTCGAGCGGCGTTTCGGTTTCTTCGCGCGTTGGATTCCTGCGTTCAGAAATGGGAACCTCTGCCCCGTGGTGTCCTGGGTGGGGGGGGGCTCAATGGGACACGTTGGGTTTGTTTGGGGAAAGCCAATCTTCTGCATCACAGAGCAACCAAAACCTGGCAGGGCTGTGTGCTGTCCTGCTCCCTAACCCCAGCATCCCCCCCCCGTCCCCAATTTCCAGTGGTTTGCAGCTGACCCCGTGCACGAGCACAGGGAATGGGGCCGGAGGGGTTTTGGGGTCCGTCCCCACCTCCCCGTCCCGTCCCATGGCCTCGGGTGCGGGTTTGCCTGCAGAAACGATGGCGTTTGTGGTTGCTCATAAAAAGCTATAACCGCAGAAAGGGGAACTGGAGCAGAGCACCGAAACTGGGACCAGTACGGCCTCCTGAGTGCTGTGCTGGGAAGGCACGGGCTGCTGGGGGCTCTGCCCTGCGTCCCCAGCCCCGGGCTGCTCCACTCCGTGCTGTCCCCATCCCTCTGTCACCCTGTGTGCCGAGCCCCGGGGTAACACGCTGCTCCTCGCCCCTCTCTGCCTCGCAGGTGTATCCATCCAACTCAGGTGATGACTACAGCAGGGATCCGGCTGGATACACCCCCTCGAAACCTCCCAGCACTGTGTACCCCGGAGCCTTCTATATGGCGGGTGAGTGGTTTTGGCACACGGCGTGGCCAAAAGGGGTGGGATCGCACCACGTTGGTTCGGGGCTGGAGCACACGGTGCCCTAGAGCAGATGCGACCCCTGGGCCCGCTCACAGCTCTTCCTTTCCTTCCAGATGGGCTCCACAACTCTGCAGACCTGTGGAGCTCTCCCAGTGCCATGAGCCAGTCCAGCTACGGGGCCATGCTGGGCAGTTCCTCCTCCCCGCTCCCGCAGTCCGCCGGCTTCAACAGTTTACATCAGCACGAACGCATGGTAACGTCCCCAGTGTCCCCCCTCCCAGAGCCACCCCATTGGGGCTGGGTCAATAGTAGTGCCCCCCACGGCCTCCCCAGCCCCCCCCCCCCAACCCCTCACCCCCTGTCCCCTTCCTGCAGAACTACCAGCTGCATTCAGGAGAGGTGAATGGTGGGCTGCCCTCCGTATCGGGCTTCTCCTCCGCCTCCACCCCGTACGGCGTCTCCAGCCACACACCGCCGATCAGCGGGACCGACACCATGATGGGTACGTGCTCCCCCCCAGGGATCCCTGCTGCCAAGCTGGAAAGCCAAAACCCCAAGATCGGGGCCGGGGTGTCCCTGTCCGGGTACCTGGATGCTGTTGATCCCTTTTGTGTCACACGAGGGGAGAGCTCGCTCCTGCTGGGTGCATGGGAGGGGGTGGATGTGGGCTCTGCCAAGCAGCAGAGTGGGTCTGGGGGGGAGCCCAGGGTCTGTGGAATCAGCCCTCGGAGGTGGCACGGTATGAGTTGTGGGATTGGCACCTGGTTTGCAGTGTGAAGCCATCCATCCCGATCCCGTGTGCAGCACTGGGGTGCCACGTTAATGCCCTGAGTGCTTTAATCCCTGACCCCGCTGAGCCCGTTACAAAACGTGGCACCGAAATGAACTCGTGTTCCCTGCAAAATGAGCACCCTGACCTGGATTCCTGGGGGAAGGATTGCTCAGAGAAAGGGGGAAACCCATCGGGATGGGCTTGGGCGAGGTGCCTCGTGCCTGTGGCTCTCTGGTGCAGTGATTTTTTTGCCCTCCCTCGACAGGTAACAGAGGAACCACAGCTGGGAGCTCGGGAGATGCGCTTGGGAAGGCACTAGCTTCAGTAAGAGCTGCTGCACATCCCCGACTGTTCTGTGCCCCTGCAGACCTCCCTCTGCATCGAGGACCATCTAGGCAGTGGGAAGATGGACGCGTGAGAAGTCGGGGGGAACCTCTGCACCCTCAAACAAACACAGCTGCCGCTCTGAATCCTGGCACTGTGCATTAAAACCCCTTCGAGCAGATGGGGAACCTGAGGCACGGGGCGTTACCACGGTCCCACGGGCAGACCCGTGCCCACACAGTGCCCAGTCCCAAATCATGCTGCTGCAAACTGAAGGGCACTGTCCCACTGGGGAACAGCATCCTCTGCTGTGGGCGGCAGAGCTCGAGGCTTCCCCTGCTGCATTCAGCACAGGGACCTCTGCTTCTGCCTGGTGCTTTGAGGAGGGCTCAGCACTGCACCCCACGTTTATTTCGGGGAGCTCCTGCTTCCCTTCAGCATGAGAAACCAAGGAGGGATAGTGCAGGGCAGGAGCAGCGGGTGCTGGGGGGGAAGATGGGCTCTGGCAGTGGGGCAGGAGGGACATAGAGCAGTCCATGTGGGGAAGGGGAGTGCTCGCACAGGGCTGAGCACTGCTGACCGTGTCCTCCTTCCCTCCCTCCAGATTTATTCCCCGGATCACTCTAGCAATAACTTCTCGTCGAACCCCTCCACACCGGTCGGCTCCCCGCAGGGCCTTGCAGGTGGGTGACGGTGTCGTTCCTTGTGTAAAGAAACCCACGGGAGCTGTGAGGCAGCGTTCTTCCTAAAGAAACCCTCCTTAAAGACCCTCCACTTCGGGCACTCTCACCAAATCCCATTCGTTTTTAAAAGCAGGGGAGCGAGCTAAAGCATCTCTGCCACCCCCAAGCTCCCTGTCCTTGCACACCCCATCCCAGTGGGGCTTGGCCCTGACTTTCCTTCTTGTGGGATGAACCCAGCGTGAACTGGGAAGCAGCAAAACCGTTTCAGTGCCCGATGAAACCCCATACACTGGGTGCACAGCCACCAGCCCGCTGCTCCCTGCCTCGGTGGCCCCATGCGGTGTTGTGGTGGCCCCATGCATGCCGTGGTGGCCCAGCTTCCAGCCCCACCTAGTGGCTGCTGTGCCCGGTCCCAAGCTGTCCCCATTTGTTCCCAGGCACATCCCAGTGGTCACGAGCGAGCGGACAGGGTGCCTTATCTCCCAGCTACGAAGGGAGCATCCACACTTTAGTAAGTGAAACATCTCCTGGCTTTTCTCCTTTTCATCGTGTCCCTGGTGGGGGGTGGGATGGGTAAAATCTTCTCCCCCAGGACCTGAAGAGGGAGGGTGGGCTGCCAAAGAGTGGCGTGGGATGGAAGGGACCTTTGGTGGGATGAGGTCGAGCAGATTTGGGTACTGATTCCCGACCCCCATCTGCAGTGCTGAGTCCAGCCCTGCTCTCTGCTCGCTGGGACACTTTGGTGTCCCTCGGGGTGGCACTGCTTGTCTCCACGTCTGCCCTGCAGCCTGAGCTGCAAGGGGGCTGGCTGGCTTTGGGGACGTTAACGGATTTCTTCCTCCACCCCTTCTTTCAAGCAAAACAAAATGGAAGACAGGTTGGACGAAGCCATCCACGTGCTGAGGAACCACGCCGTGGGCCAGACGGCCACCATGCCGAGCAGTCACGGTGACATGCACGGGCTGCTGGGCTCAGCACCTGCACACAGTGCCACCGTGGGCAGCCTGGGCCAGGCCTTCCCTGCCTCCGTCATGGCCCTGGGGGGCCGGCACCCGAGCCTGGTGAGTGCTGCAGTGGGGTGAGCGTCACGGTGCATAGGGTCCTGCTCTGGTTCCTCCACCTGTGTAGAGGTGGAGGTGACCACGGGAGCGTGTTCTGAGCAGGTCTGGGGCCCCAGGCGTTGCTCCCCAGGCTCTGGGTGCTGTGCTGTGCTGTGCATCAGCTGCAGCAGAGGGAGCGTTGGCTCTGTGCTGCCAATCCCAGCCCAGCGGGGTGCAGGCTGCACAACCCTTTGAGGTGAGGTCTGTGCTGCTGGGATGTCCTGGCTCCAGTGGTGGTGTTGGGGGCTGCAGAAATGTTGGTGCCTGGTGGAGCTGGGCAGAACGTCCTCTGCAGCCGGGGAATCCTGGCGGAGAAGCTTTTCCATGGCTTTTCCCCCTTGACTGCTGGTGGGCAGGGCATGGAGCTGCAGCCCCCGGGGCAGATTGGCTCTTCTCTCCTGCAGTGGAAGGCTCTGTGCTGGGGGGGGACCTGCGCTGGCCCTGACGCTTCCACCCCTCAAACCTTGCTCTGCTCGTTCTGCTGTAGGTGGGAGGAGGTCACCCTGAAGATGGGCTGTCCAGCACCCCCAGCATGCTCCACAATCATGTCACACTGCCGTCGCAGCCCAGCTCACTCCCCGACCTCAACAGGCAGCAGGACACGTACAGCGGTAAGGCAGCTCTGCACCTGGGTGCACACACGAGTCCCCCTTCATGCCAGGGGTTGGGGTCACCCCACATCCAGCTCGGGGCTCCTCACGGAACCCAGTTCACCCACTGCACCTTTCCCAGAGGTCTTTCATGTGGCTTCTGGCTCGTCCTGCATGTGGGTACAGGGAGAGCCCGGGCACTTGGCTGCACTGCTTGGGGAAGGGTGGGCTCTGGCTCTGGAAGATGTGGTGAAATGGGAGCGAAGAGGGAACTGTAGAATTGGAAAGGGCCCAGCAGGGTGAGATGAGGACGTGGTGCTGCCTGAGTGAGGACCCCTAGCCCCCTCCAACCTCTCTGTTCCTTGGCAGGCTTGTCAGGGGGGCTGGGCCGAAGCAGCGTCTCCTCGGGAACCAACGAAATAAAGAGGGAAGAGAAGGAGGATGAGGAGAACACGTCGGTGGCGGATAACTCAGAAGAGGAGAAGAAGGAGCTGAAACCCTCCCGGAATAGAACAAGGTGCTCTTTGAACAGGTCTCTCCTTCACTTTGCAATGCTCTGAAGGCATTTGGGTTGGGGTGACCCCCAGGCACTAGGCTTGGCCTGGTCCTTGTGGTGTGGACCCCTGCCCGGCCTCAGAGGGGCACAGCCTGTGGTCCCGTGGCTTTGGCAGCCCTGCCAGCTGCCCTGCTGTCCTTCTGGCTGTGGACTTTCCTCGTGCTCATAAAGCAGAGGGTTCGGGCCGTGCTCACTCAGGGCATTGCTCGTGGCTGTCCCCAGGCAGCACAGCCACTCAGCATCCAGGGCAGAGAGGGAGGGCTCCAGCCCTTCCCTGCTTCGGATCCGTTCCTTTGCTCTGGGCTCCTGTATCCCCCGTCACAGCCAGCAAAACACAGCAGTGGGTCAGGTGGGGGCCTGGCAGCGTGTCCCCAGCCTCGCCATCAGCTTGTCACCCACTTCCCACCCTCCACCCAAATCCGTGACACCAGGGTCTCCCCCATCACCTCCTCGGAGCCAGCACACACCTCACGCCTTAATCACAGAACCACCGAATCCTTCAGGTTGGAAAAGACCTCTCAGACCATCCCCACCCCCCCAACCCATCCCCCACCGACCACGTCCCCCAAGTGCCACACCTCTGCTGTCTTTTTGAGCACCTCCTGGGGACGGTGACCCTGGGCAGCTGTGCCACTTCCTCACCAACCGTGTTACGGTGGTTTCTTTGCCGTGTTATCCGAACAAAAAGAGAGGAGGGAGGAAGAGGAAGAGCCTTTAATGCTTCTCTCCGTGTCACTGCATGTCCCCGGGGACGTCTCGGTGCCTCCGTGTGTGTTTCTTGTCTGTGAGTTGACCAGTGCTGAGAGTGCACGCGAGGAATGTCCCTGTCTCGTTCTTATTTTAAACCATTAGTCAAGATGAGGATGAGGAGGACGATCTTCTTCCCCCAGAGCAAAAAGCCGAGAGAGAGAGAGAAAGGAGGGTCGCCAATAATGCCCGTGAGCGCCTGCGGGTCCGTGACATCAACGAGGCCTTTAAAGAGCTCGGACGCATGTGCCAACTCCACCTAAACAGCGAAAAACCGCAGACCAAACTGCTAATCCTCCACCAGGCCGTATCAGTCATACTGAACCTGGAGCAACAAGTTAGAGGTCAGTGAGGGTCCCGGAGTGGTGATATCTGACGGATCTGATCGGCACGGGGCTGTCTGTCTGTCTGTCTCTGTGACGTGTGCTGTGGTGCCTTGCGCTCTTCTCTCCCCTGTGCCCTCGCATTCCCGAGGCTGTCGACGCCTTTTTCTTTTTTTTTTTTTTAATTATTTTTCATTTTGTCCTTTTTTTTATTTTTCCTTTTTGGTTCTGTTTATTTGATTTATTATTTTTTTTTTTTTTTAACATAATCTTTTTTTATGTTGTCTTTTTTTTCTTGCACACCCCCTCCGTTCTCGGCCGCGTGCTGCATGCCGCTTCCAGCCCCCGGGGACCACCACCACCTCTGCTTCCCCAACCCCAGCTCCTTTCAGCGCCTTGGCCAGCAGGAAAACAAAACAAAAACGCAACCACCAAAGCACACAGTGCACCCAAACGAACAGCAGATCCCACCGGCCCAAAGCCCAGCCCTCCCTGCAGCACTGGGTGCTGCCTCCTCCTCCTCCCCCCCAAGCTGAGCTGCCAGAGCCACTGTGGGGACAGTGGCCATCCACACCGAGAGCTGTGTGCACGGTGGAGCCCGGAGGTTCCAGAGGACTTTGCTGCTTTGTTCCACACCCGCAGTGCATGCTCCCACCTCCCGGTGCCGGGCAGGTTAACCCCTTTCTCTCTGCAGAGGCTGTTGTAACACACGATCCCGTGGGCTGTGCCTGGCTGTGCTGCTCTCTGCTGGCCTCTGCTGTTGCATTGATGTTGGAGTCCTTTGTGCCTCTCTTCAGTTTGTAATTTTTGTTTGGTTTTTTTTGCTTTTCATAACTTAAATATACTTTTTTTTTTCCCTGTCTCTTTTTTAATTCCCCCCCCCCCCCCGTTCCTTTGTTTTATTTATTTTATTTTATTTTATTTTATTTTATTCTTTTTTAATTTCTTTTTAATTTCGAGTTTTTCTTTTCTTTTGGTTCTGTTCTTTCCAATCTCCTACAGACAGTCCCCAGCCGTGACCTCTCGGTGGTCCCACTCTCTACCTTGTACTTGCTGCTTGCGGCCGGAGGCAGGAGCCGAGGGGCCTGGGGGGTGGGTTCGGGAGAGGGGATCCGGGTCAGACAAGAGTTGGCACCGTGTTCACTTTGGTCTCCCACGCTTGTCCCTTTTTAAACCCTCCTTGGACACAGCTGGGGACGCACACCGAGCCCCGCGTGCAGTTTGTAGCGCAGGCAGATAGGGCGTCACTGCTCCGCCGGTTCCGCTCCGCGACGGAGCGATGCCGACCCCACATCCCTTCGTGTAGGGCTGCGGTGGGGCCGCGGGACGGCCCCGTGTGCTCTGCTGGGTGACATCGGTGGCAGGCAGGAGGAGGAGAGGGTCGAGGAGTTGCAGGGATCCAGCTCGCTGGTGCCACCAGGTGACACCGGGCTGCGTCGTCGTGCTGCTGTGCATCCTTAGGGGACACGCGTGGCCCCGCAGAGCTCCTGCAGCACCACGGGGAGACGGCTGCAGCCCAGCTGGGGTGTGCCTGAGCCACCAGCAGCGGGCAGTGGCACTGCTGGGGTGGCTGGAGGCGGCGGAGCTACCCGGCGCTGCTGGAGAGGCAGTGGCTGTGCCAACCGGGCACCGTGGCACGAGGAGAGGACAGGACAGGGACAAGGCTGGCACCCAGGACCCTCAGATTTAGGGGCGTTCCGGTGAGAATTTTTGCTCTGGGGGAGAAGGTCGTCTGTACAGCAGAGGTGGGGGTCACGGGGCTGCGGCGATGCCATGGGGTAAAGGTGCTGCCAGCACGGTGCTGCTCGGGGCACCCCAAGGTGCTGCCGGGGCAGGGAGCTGTCCCAGGCTCTCATCCCTGCCTGGAAGAGAGAATTCCCCCTTCCAGACTGCTGGGGGGGGGGGGGGGTTGGGATTGGGCTCTCTGGGGTGAGCCGGGTTCGGTGCACTTGAAAGTGACCCAGGGGTGCCTGGCCCCCACCCCAGTGCTGCCCGCACCCATCAGAGGGTTGGGGCACAAACCCCTCGTTGAGGTTTGGGCATCATCCTGGGGGGGATAAACCCGACGCACCCCACGTACATCCCCAACCTTTTGCAGACAAAACAGCGGTGACGTTGTGCACGGGGTACCACTGCTCTCACCCCCCCCCCTCGCCCCCCACCCCACACTGGCAGCACCTCCCATAGCTGCACACAGCCCCCGCAGCCCGGACCCCCCCCCAGCAGCACCCACAGCAATTGGCTTTGCAAAACGAGGGCCGCTTGGGCCGCTTCCAGTGGACAGCAGGAGCACTACCAGCACGGCAACGTCTGCCCCCTCCCGGAGCACCCCCCTGACTAACCCTGTGGTGCTGTGAACCCAGCAGTACAGACGAGGCCTTATCACTGGAGGACAAAGATCTGAGGGACCGGGAGAGGAGAATGGCCAATAACGCCAGGGAGAGGGTGCGCGTGCGGGACATTAACGAGGCCTTTAAGGAACTGGGACGCATGTGTCAGATGCACTTAAAAACGGACAAAGCACAGACCAAACTGATCATCCTCCAGCAAGCGGTGCAGGTCATTCTGGGCCTGGAGCAGCAAGTACGAGGTATGGAAAGCGCCGGAGGTGCACCTCGGGGTCCCTCTCCCCATTCTCTGCGTGCTCGCGCACCTCTGCTGCCGCTCTGCTTCACGTGTGCTGACCTTTCCAAAGCCACCTCCCCCCGGGCTTGGCTTCTCGGAGCCCTCTCTGTCCCTTTTCCTGTTGTGCTGATGGGAATCTGGCACCTGGATCCCTTTGGAAATCTCAGCTCTCGGCTTTGCTGTGCTGGGCAGGAGTGGGCAGAGAGCAGCTCCCACCTCGCATGTCCCATTGTGCCCTGTGCCTCTGTCCTCGCTCCTGGGAAGTGCTGCTGTCCGGACTCAGCTCTCTCCTTTCCCTTCCCCTGCTGTCTTCTGGCACAGAACGCAATCTGAACCCCAAAGCGGCCTGCTTGAAGCGTCGGGAAGAGGAGAAAGTGTCCGGAGTGGTGGGAGATCCCCAGATGACTCTTTCAGCTTCGCATCCTGGGCTCGGAGACGGTCACAACCCCGTTGGACACATGTAAAGGTACCGTCCCCCATCCAGTGATCCCCGCCGGGTCCATCCCACCGCTGTGGGTACAGTGCTCCCACAAGCTGCCTCCGTTTCTAACAAATGAGAGAAAAAAAGAGGCGAAGCTCAGACCAAACCACGAGCTCACGTCCCAGCTGCAGCTCTGCTGACGTGCCCCGTCGTTGTGAGCCCTCTTACAGTTTGGGTTTTCCTTGCTTTGCTTTTCAGACGGTCCCGTTCCTCTGGATGCAGAGCTCAGTAGGGATCAGCCCCTCACCGTGACCCCGCGACCTTCTCGACCCATAAACTTCAGTACCGCTCATCCTGACACCCGTGGACGGATCCTGGCGTGACGTAAGGGGGGGTGGAAAAACACTTCGTCCGAAACGAAAAGCAAACAGACAGACAGACAGACAAAAACAAAAATTGCCTTAAGTATAAAGCGCGGAACAGTCAATACATATCACTCAGTTAGGAGAGGGTGGCGTGTTCTCTTGGCTCGTTCACAAGCAGCCAGCAGCAAAATTGTGCCTAAGCTTCATATTTCTGTTGGGTTTTCTTTTCTGTTGTTTTTTTTTTTTAAAGGACATTAGTTACGAGGGGTTTTTTTTTTACGTAGAACAAAAATAGCGATGCCTTCTGGGTTTTTTGGTTTTTTTGGTTTTTTTTTTAGCTTCTTTTGCATATGTTTTGTAAGCGACGAAAAGGATTTTTTCTTTTTATTTTTGTTATTTTTTTTCCTTTTTTTTTTTTTTTGTTTTTTTGTATAAAAAAAAACATGTCTTGTACCCCCCCACGCTTTTCTGCTGCTGTTTCTATAGTTAACGTTGCATCTTTAGGATCAACCAGAATATTAAAATTGTATTAAGAGAGACTGGATATAAAGAGAGGAATTCTCAGATTCGGCTCTTTGAAAGCCACTAAAAGCGAATGTAGCCGCAGCGAGGAGGAGTTCGTCCTTGCCTGGCTTGAACCTTCCATTACGAAACAAACAAAACTCGTGCTGAATTCTCCATCTCTTTGCTTTGGCCACTTCTGATTCGGGAAGTCGAGCAGCGGAGCAGCGTGCGGCAGCGCTCCTCCCGGGAGGAGACCCCCACCAGCACGGGGCCGGATCCCCTCCGCTCCTGGGGGGTTCAGCGTGCTGGGAGGACAGGAGCAGGGAACCAGGGATGGCTGAGCTCCAGAGGTAAGCAGAGCGGCGGTGGAGGGAAAGCTGCCCACGTGTGTGAGTGCCCTCCCGGAATCCCAGGCGCTTTTTGGGGGCAGCGCTGAACAAAAGACGACCGAACAAAGCTGGAGGGAGCGGGGAGAGGCAGCGGTGGGCACTGTGCCGTGCTCCCTTTGCTCTGAGCTGTCCTGGCTCACCGTGGATGTGCCCAGCGGGATGGAGCCCCGGAACACGAAGGCTGCAGGAGGTGCTGAGCCCTTCTGGAGCTGACGACGGAACCGCCGGGATCCTGGTGGTTTTATTGGGTTGTTTTTTTTTTGTTGTTGTCGTTGTTTCTTCCCTCTCTTTCTTCACCACGGTCACTTGCGAAATGTATTTCTGCCCGCTTCTTCCCAGCTCGGTGGGCAGGTGGGGGGATGCAGTGCCCCCTGGTCTGCGGTGCTCTGGGAGTGGGGTTGGAGTGGTGCCTGGGGGCACGTGGTGACAGCGAGCACAGCTGCAGCTGCAGCACCATCTCTTTTTGTTTCTGGGCCCCGTGCTCCTGGGAGAGCTCTAGTGCTTCGGCACAGGGAAAGGGAAGGGCTAGCAAGCAGCATTAGGTCCTGTGGCATTTCCTTGGTATATCGTGGTGCTTTGAAGCTGCTCTGTGCTCTGACAGAGGTTGCTGGGAGCACTCGGGATGTCCCCGTGGCAGCAGCTCAGGTTGGGGCCGGGTGTTGGAGCAGGACGGGACCATCCCTCCCTGCTGGGATGGTGTGAGGTGTCGGATGCTCCTGGCTTTCCCTGCTCCCAGCATCACCTCTGTGGGGTGAGGCCTGAGACCAGGGCGGCCGCCTGCTCCACCCCGTGAGCTTGCTGGCTTGCAGCACTCCTGCTCTGGGTTCTGCCTGTGGGACAGCCCCACAGCAGAGCCGGGTCCCCCCCGGAGCACCCCGCAACACCCCAGCCCTGCAAACCAGAAAGGTTTAGAAGTGCTTCCCCGACACGTTGATTTAGCAACAAGTATTTGAGAAGGTGGTCGTGTACAGACGGATTGAAAAGAAAATCTCCTATTGGAAAAGAAAAAAAAAATCCTATCAAAATCCATAAGCTGGCAGCAAAGTTGAAAGTTTGTTGTCAGCAGAACTGGCGGGCACAGACAAAAGCCCTTGAGTACAAACCAGAGCTCGGGGAGGTTTTGGTGCCTCTGTTTTTGCAGTGGGGACGTGGCATCTCTGCTCGTGTCTCACTCCGGTGTCCTCAGTGCCACGCTGTGGGGCAGGAGCTGGGTCACACAGCCTGTGCACCTCAGGGCTGGGAGCAGGGCGTGCATGCGCTGTGCAGGAGCTGGGGCAGCGCAGGATGGTGCTCTGCCATCCATCCCGTCGCTCAGGCTCTGTTTGGCACTGGGAGTTTTTGCCCTCTCGAGCTGAGAAATGCAGAACTGTGATGTGGGACCTCGGGCGAGCAGCGGGCGGCGGTGAGACGGTTTCTTCGAGGTTGTGCTCGAACAGGAAGGGGCAGAAGCGGGCTGGGATTTCCGCAGGAGTCTGCAATTTCAGGTTGAGTGCAGGAGCCTCTCTCCGAGGCGCTGAAGCCAGCAGAGCCCTCACCCCCCTCTGCAGACAGAGAGGGGGCCCCCAAGAACGGGGAGGCTTCTGAATGCCCCCCATCCCTGAGTTTTGCCTTTATGGAGTGATGTGTCGGAGCAGCCCACAGCCCTGCTGCGTGCTGTGCTGGCTGTCAGGGCCAGCCCCTGGCCCGGGGCTTTAGAACAGAGCTGGGGATGGGGAGGTGAAGCAGCGTTGGGCTGGGATGAGCAGAGAGAGCCCCACACACAGCGTGGCCAACTTACAGCAAGCCGCCGCCGCTGGATTCCCCCATTCCTGCTTGACACCAGCACTAGCAAGACCTGATTGCTGTACCACAAGCTTGCACGAGGTCTTTGCCCTGTTAAATCCTATGCAACCCCCTGTCCTCTCCCCCAGGGCTCTGCAGGTCCCAGCCCAGCCCCTCCTCTCTGCTCTGTCCGTGCCCGCTGCCTGCAGCTCCCAGGGAGCAGCTTCATTTCCAGCAGCTCCAAAAGCATTTCCAGATCTGTGCCCTGAGAATGTGGGTCGGACGAGTGGCGAGAAGCAGGAGCAGCCCCTCCAGCACTGACTGGGGGGGGGCAGGCCTGTCCTAGGGGGCTCTCCATGCACACTCGGCCCTCCTGTGCCTTCTGCGTGGTGCTCTGCCATCATCCTCCTCCATCCCGCAGTCGTTGGGAGCGGAGCAGCTGCGCTCAGCTCTGCTGGCACCCACTTTGGCTGCTCCCCCTTTGAGCAGGGGCTCCACACCAGTATTTCTGTCCCTGGGTCCTGCGACAACCCACTGCCGTGGAAGGAGGGCAGGGGAAAACCCCTCTCACCCCTTAACACCCGCTCACGGGGTCGTATCCCCCAACCCCAGGGTGTGCTGAGGGTGCTGCAGAGCATCCCCGCGCCCCCTCCCCCTGTCCCCAAATCACCCCAAAAGCCACCAGCGTCCGAGCAAACAGGGGAAGGGGCCACGTGCTCCTCACCAGCAGCGTTCGGTTGTGGGGGGGGGGGAGAGGATCTGATGGGGTGCGGGCAGTGAGTCGCTTTCCAAGGAGCTCGTTAACAAAACGAAGCATCCCCCCCCCCCCCCCTGCCCCCCTCCCCGTGGTTGCTCTTTCTATATATTTTTGTAGGACAGGGCGGGGTGGGAGAGCAGATGGGAGAGGTGCCTGCGGGAGTTATTTTTAACCCCGTACGAAGTTGGAGGTTGGCTTTTTTGGGGGGGGGGGATTGGGGGGGGGGGGGTGTTCTTTGGCCTTGAAAAAAAAAAAAAGAAAAGAAAAAAAAAAATGGTCCTTGCTTTTTGATGTTTATGCTGCCTACCTGTAAATCCAGATGTACTTAAGTGGCTGAAATCCTTGTTCTTAAATCAGATACACATTATAGTTTTGAACTATATATATAGTAAATATATATATATATATGCCTAACCCAGCGAAAATGAAAAGAAAAAAAAAAAAAGAAAAAAAATAAAGTATTTGGGGGTGGGGGAAATGCGTTGTTCTTTGAAATGAATCACAATTGGGGGTTGAAATTGTGTTTCTGAGTGCCTCAAGATAAGAATTGTTTTCCTTTTTTTAAATAATTTTATACAAGTGTCAAAACAGCTGGCTGGATTATTTGGAGTTTTTAAATAATCCTAACTTTTTTAAAGTAGATTTTGAGAACTGTCCTGTATATAACAGTAATGTAGCAATAAATGTGACATTTTATAACAATATTACCTTTTTTTTTTTTTCTTTTCCCCTCCCTTCCTCCCCCCCCCCCATCTGTCTTTCAGATGTTGTATACCTATGAATGAGAAGTTGTAATAAAGGTTTTACCTTGTACTAAAAAACAACTGAAGAGAAAGACAAGGCGACCCAGGGGGACCTGGCTGCTGTCTGCCCTCTGTTCTGTGCCCTGGGCAGAGGGCTCAGCCCAAACCCACCATCGCAGGTCCCAGTGTTGCCCCAAATCCTGCTGCCTCATCACCTCTGAGGGAGCAGAGCCATTTCATTCAGTGCCTCTTTGTCCCACGCTGCTTCACCCCATCCCTTCTGCCTCCGTGTCCCCTCCCGGGGGCCGATCCCGTGTTGTTCCCCATGTTCAGCCCTGAGCGTTGCACTGCTGGTGCTTTTCCCCCTTCCTTATCTCAGTGCGGAGCCAGGAGAGCCCAACTGCTGCCAAACAGCAAATGCCCATCAGTTATTGAGAAGTTTGAGACCTGAGCTGCCAGGTGAGGGGGTGAAGAGCGTTCTCAGGGTGCAGCCACCCAGCCCCGTCAGCACAAGGGGAGGACTGAGAAACCGAGGTTGTACCAGATCCAGAAATAAAGGAATGAGAAAAGCGTGCCTGGGAGCAAGGTGCAGCTGGGAAGAGATTCACTGGGGTGAACACAGTGCTGGCAAAGGGCTCAGTGAGGGCAGGAGGTGCCGTGAGCAGTTTGCCCCACACTTCAGTGGGGGCTGCCCCTCAGATGGGCAGTGTCTTACCTTCAGGAGTGGGGTTTTGGGGTGCAGCTCTGCACAGCGCTGTCCCTGCTGTTCTGTGAGCAACGTACTCCCAACAGCAGTCAGGAATTTCTGCAGGGAGCGGTGTCCAGAGCAGACAGCACATCCCTCTGCGCAGCACTCAAACTGCAGACAACAGCAAAATACATTGGAAGAATGATAACACTGCTGTTTTGTTTTAACCAGGAAATCGGCAGCGTTGCTGTATCTCTCGCTGTCTTGCAGTAGGAAACGCTCCCAAAACTGCCTTAAAAAACCACGAGGCTCTTCTGAAGATACACACCGAGATGCTTCCCGCTGCCTCTTGAGTTGGGAGTCATTCTTTTTTTTTTTCTTTGTGGGTTTTCTTTTTCTGGCACCCAGGAAACTTTCATCCCAGAGGCTGTTTTTGTGACTCCCAACACACCGAGCTAAAACGACGTGAAGAAAGCAAAGCCAGGCTCTCCCCCTCCATCACCACGGAGGTCCTGCAGGAACGTGTGCCTTGCAGCTCTGTCTGACTTCCTCCTGCACCAGCTGGCGCGTGGGCACCGGGGAAACGACGTGCAGAAACGAACCCAAAAGTCAGCGCGGTTCGGTGACCCGCGTCGCCCCGCCGGTATCTGAGGCAGAGAAAAAGTCACAACCGTCAGCGTGAAACGCGGCGGAGAAGTCAGTCGTGCAAAGTGTGAATTCTGGTGAGGAAAAAGAACCCCAAAAGAACAACGGGGTGGGTTTTGGTTTTTTGGTTCCGCGTGAGATTCGGTTAGGAACGGAGGATGGTTTGAGTTGGAAGAGGAACCTCTAAAGGCTGCCTGGTCCCACTCCCTGCAGTGAACGGGCACAGCTCCGTTGGGTGCTCAGAGCCCCATCCCCTGAGCTTGGGTGTCTCCACTTCTTCAGGCAACCCGTGCTTCACTGCCCTCATCATACAAAGCTTTTCCCTTATATCCACTCTAAATCTCCCCTCTTTCAGTCAGAACCCACTTCCCCTTGCTGTATCACTCAGACTCTGCTAACGGGTCCGTCCCCCCATTTCTTACAGCCCTTTTTAGCCACGCTCAGCTCCCCCAGAGCCTTCTCCACTGCAGGCTGCACAGCTCCAGCTCTCATCCTGTCCTCGCAGGGAGCTGTTCCCATCCCCTCACATCATTTTTGTGGCCCTCTACAGTCACAGTCCAACAGGTCCACGTCTCTCTTGCACCGAGGACTCCACATCCGGACACAGCATCAGGTCCTAGGGCTCACCACCCTCCTCCAGCACCAATCGTGCACGGGTAGGGCCAACCCTCAGGGCCCGTGCTCCCTCTGCAGCACACAGACAGTGTGAGCACAGTGCCAGCCCCGCAGCCTCCCCCAACCCCCTGCCGTGCTGTGAGATTCATAGACTCATAGATACATTAGGTTGGAAAGGACCTACGAGATCATCTAGTCCAACCATCCTCCCACCACCATCCCTACCCACCAAGCTACTAAATCAAATCCCTTAGCACCTCATCTAAACGCTTCTTGAACAGCGCTAGGGACGGTGCCTCAACCACCTCCCTAGGCAGGCCATTCCAGTGCCTGACCACTCTTTCAGAGAAAAAATTTGTCCTCAAATCTAATCTCAATCTTCCCTAGCGCAGCTTGTGGCCATTCCCTCTCATCCTGTCATTAGTTATCTGGGAGAAGAGGCCGACCCCCTCCTCACCACAGCCTCCCTTCAGGAAGTGGCAGAGTGCGATGAGGTCTCCTCTGAGCCTCCTTTTCTCCAGACTAAACCATTCCAGCTCCCTCAGCCGCTCCTCGTAAGACTTGTGCTCCAGACCCCTCACCAGTTTTGTTGCCCTTCTCTGAACACGCTCCAGGGCCTCGATGTCTCTCTTGTAGTGAGGGGCCCAAAACTGAACACAGTACTCGAGGTGCGGCCGCACCAGAGCTGAGTACAGGGGGATGATCACCTCCCTGCTCCTGCTGGCCACACTATTCCTAATACAGGCCAGGATGCCATTGGCCTTCTTGGCCACCTGGGCACACTGCCGGCTCATGTTGAGCTGAGCATCAACCAACACCCCCAGGTCCTTTTCCTCTATACACTCTTCAAGCCATTCTGCCCCAAGCCTATAGCATCGCATGGGGTTACTGTGGCCAAAGTGCAGCACTCGGCACTTGGCCTTCTTGAACCTCGTCCCGTTGAGCTCAGCCCAGCTGTTCAGCCTATCCAGATCCCTCTGGAGGGCCTCCCTACCCTCAGGCACATCGACACATCCTCCCAACTTGGTGTCATCCGCACACTTACTGAGGGTACACTCGATCTCCTCATCCAGGTCATCAATAAAGATACTAAACAAGATGGGCCCCAATACCGACCCTTGGGGGACACCACTCGTGACGGGACACCAGCTGGACTTAACTCCATTAACCACTACCCGCTGGGCACGGCCCTCGAGCCAATCCTCAACCCAAAGAAGAGCGAACCTGTCCACACCACGGGCTGCCAGTTTCCCTAGGAGAACACTGTGGGAGACCGTGTCAAAGGCCTCGCTGAAGTCCAGGCAGACCACATCAACAGCCCTTCCCTCCTCTACCGGTCTGGTCACCCAGCCACACAAGGAGCTGAGGTTGGAATGAACCCGTGCTGCCTGGGCCTGATCTCCCCCAAGACCAAAGGACAGGCCTGACCCCTCCGGCTCACCTCTCTGCACCCCCACGAGCACAGGGCGGGCATAGCGCCCACTCTACATCCCTGCAAAGCTGTGGGGTGGACCCTGCAAAGCTGTGGGGTGCACCCCAACCCCTCACGTACCCTCTGCGGACGAGGAGTGGGGGTCCGTTGGAGATTGGGGGGGGTGGTTGCTATGGCAACACCGCCGCGCTCAGGCAGCGCCGCGGGCAGCCCCGCGCCGCCTGACGCTGAGGGGCCTTGGCGCGGCGGCGCATGCGCAGAGCGGGGGTGACTTTGAGGCCATGCTGAGCAGGCTGGTGGGGCCGCGCTACGTGCAGCTCCTGCGGAGCTGGTGAGCGCCGGCACGGGGCCACGCGTGACCGTTCCGCCCCGTGGGGTACGGGGAGTGCGGAGGGAGAGGGCCTCGGGTGGTTCTCTCCCCTCCCCGCTTCGAGGGGAGCTCCGCGCGCTCTTATTGGGAGGGTCTCAGGTGGGCGACCTCATCCACGCGTGACCGCCCCGCGGGCCGCGCGTGGGTCGGCGCTGTTTGTAGCTGGGCACGGGGCCCTCGGGGTGCTGGGGTGGAGCAGGGGAGGTTTTCAGCGCCGCTGCGGTGGGTTCGGCTTCCCACGTTGGTTGCGTGGCGGTGTTGCGGGTGTTTGCTGCCGTCCGTGGGGCGTGAGCTGCAGTAAACCAGCACGGCTGTTTTCTCTCCGCTTGGCAGCGTCTCCTTTAAATAAAAGCGTTTCTACCCTTTCCTATACCACATCTGGGCTGTTCTGGATGCTGTCCCCCACGTATGTGGAGTTCAAGGTTTCTGGCCAGAAATTCTCGACCGAATCAGATTTCCCAGCTTCCTTACAGTGAGTGAGTGCTCGGAATTAAAGCCTGTGCACGTCTGTCTCTCCCTCAGGACTCCCACCCTGGTTACGTGGGGTGGTGTAGCTGGTACCGGTGTGATATGGATCACAGACTGGAAACTCGTCCTTCAGTACGTGCCCTACATCGGTGGCAAGTATAAAACTGAAGACTAAGCTTCCCTCTAACGGTAAGGATCGGTTTGTGCAGCTGTTGGCTGTAGAGCTGCTTGGGTGTGGTTGATACATCCTGTTCCTCCAGGTCCAAAACAGTATTCCTCGTTTTGGTTATTCAGCGTTTTGCTCTCTGTTGGTGTTGGTCTTTAACAGAGTTTTGTGAGAATGAAGTATTATCGAGGCTATAATTTTCAGGTGGTTATTTTGCTAGCAGTGTGTTTTCCACAGTGATTCTCGAGGAGTGAAGTTGAGCCTTCTGGGTGTAAACTGGAACTTTTACTTCTAATCTTAGCTGCGTTGGCTTGAAGGTCAAGACTAGCTTTGTTAGCCAAGTGCAGATACCTTCCTCTTCCGTGTAACCATCAAAAATAAGCTGAGCTTTCAGTGCTGGCTACTAAGGACTGAAAATCATTGGGAAATTGGCTTTTGTAAGACTGATCATCCATGGACTTAAAGCAGCACCTTCTGTTGAACCCCTCAATACACACACAGGTGGTAAGCAGGATTAGAACTACTTTATTCCTTGCTGCAGATATGAAATTTGTGATTGTTTTTTTTTTTTGCCTTATTCTAAAGACACTGAGAGGAAAAGCTCTCAGGTCGTGCAGGGACAATTAAGCCACGCAGTAAGGGTGTTCTTTACTTAAAAATTGTCTGAGCCAGCAGTGGGAACGTGGATGCATTCCTGAGACCACAGCTTACGTTCTCTGTTTTTGAGTGTTGCTGTGTGTCTGGAGAAAGCATGCTCCTGTAGAGGAGGAGGATGTTTCTGTGGTGGCCTGTGGTTCCTTCAGGAGTCAGACAAGCCTGCATTCTGGTGTTGGCTTCTGTAGCAGGAACTTCTTGGTGGAAATCGGAGCTTTATTGGCATCTGTCTGTAGTGTTAGCTGCTATACTTTGCAGGAAGCACCACCTAATGACTGCTTTGTGTTTACTGTAGGGAATGTATTGCTGGATTGAGTGTTTTGGAGCCTCCTGTCTGCTGAGAGCCCCGCAGAAGAGGCTGTGGTGTCCCTAACTCTGCCACAAACTGCTGTGACCTCTTGGCTGTGAACACTCTGCTTCACACCCAGCCTGCCTCGAGCTCTTCTGATCCCTTCCACAGCTGATCTGGGCCTCATGCAAGTAATTTATAAAGCTGATGTACAAAATAAACCAAGTGAACGATACGTTGGCGTTGCTGTGTTGCCTTCTTCATCCATGTTTTGTGTTGCAGCTTCAGCTCGTTTGAACTCGTGCCCCAAGGAGGGCGTGCACAGGTTTGCCTTGTTTCCTGAGCAGTTTCCTCAGGCATCAGCTGCTCTAGTTGTTGCTCACTCCTGTGAATGCTGCTGTCGTTTTTGAGCTCCCCTTAACAAGGTGCTGTTTCCTAGCTCAGCAGCATCTCTTTAGGGAAGATTTTTATCTTGGTAGCTGTGACGGTGCTGCTTGGGTGTTACACTTAGCTTTGAAGGCTTCTGAGTGACACTGTTAATAAATAAGTGGAAAACTATTGTAAAATCGGGTTAAATGGGGTCACTGAGCAGGATAAGTGAGCTACCTAACGGGGTGACTGCTTTAGCATTAACACAGCAGTGTTGGTAATGAGCAGTGTGGGGAAAAGCAATTATTTTCCTCATACTGCAGGGTGGTTGTGGTGGGATGGCTCTGCTGTCACCTTGCTGGCTCGAGCCGTGCTCCTGAACTCCAGGCTGTTTCCTGAAAGGTAAAGGCACTGTGCCTGGAAGCGCTGGTGTCATAGCCCTGCGCTGCACGCAGCAGTTGTTGATCCACTCTCACCCAAACTGCCCTGAAAGTGGCAGTCAGACAACCCCACGCGTACGGTCAGACCTGAACAGTTAGTCTGTGCTCCTGCCTGCTCAACGTGCCTAGACACGACGGGCAGAACACGCTGCTGCTGCCTCCAGTTCTGACCTAGTTTGGGCTCGGGGTGATCCTCCTCCTGCTGCCTCCAGGAGGGCTCAGAGTGAGGGCCTGGCCCCTCTTCCCATTGCTCCCCGGTGTCCCTGGGTTCTGTCCTTCATGAGAAGGAGTCAGCAGCAGCAAGGACCCAGCGGTAGCGGTGCTGTAGTGCACAGCACGTTGGATTAGGAGGTTCTTAAAAGAGAAAAAGGCGTATTCAGAATCCCAGCTGCCTGCACGGGCAGGCACGGCAAGAGGGGGACGGACTTTGGATTTGTTTGCCCTTCGGCGATGGTTCAGCTGCTCGTGTTTTCTGCTGCGTTTCCAGCGATGGTTTTGTCTGCCGTTAACCCTTAGCCCCTTCCTCATGTCATTTCTAGTGTTCCTCCTTCCACAGGAGTGGGTGTTCTTCAGAAATTCTCCAGTAGAAACATCTTTGAGTTCTCGGACAGATTTCTGGTACAATGTGAGTGCTTGTCCTCTGATGGCCAGGGGTGATCCTTCTAGCTTTCAGTCTCACCTCTTTTCGAACAGTTAATTATTTTCCAGAGTGAACTGGTGCAACGTCGCAAGAAATGAGCGAAACACAAAGACCTGAGGGGGAACGCTCCTCTTTCACGAGCAGGAGAGCTCCGCTAGAGGGCTCAGCACAGGGCTGAGCAGAAATCCAACGCTTGGAATTATCTGCTTGGTCCCGAAGCCAGGCAGGCTGCCTGGCACCCCAGCGTGCTCAGCAGGATCTGCTCACACCTTTGTACCTCAGCAGCGCTCCCAAAGGAACACTGGAACATCTCCTTGAGCTCCAGAGCTGCTGCCCAAACTCTTCATGCGGTCCTGGGAGGAGAAACATCTTCCTTCCCGTGGCCTCTTCCTGCGCCAGCAGTCAGTGAAAACCCATTTTCCAACTGCTGTTACCCCGTGGACATCTGTAGGTCGGTATCTCCATCCCCACTCCCGGCACAATCTATTCCCCAGCCACAGAGAGACATCTTCGGGTCAGGGTTTTGGGGTTGGGTTGGGGCTTTGCTTCAGGTCACTGTGCTCAGGGTTTTGGGGTTGGGGCTTTGCTTCAGGTCACTGTGCTCAGGGTTTTGGGGTTGGGGCTTTGCTTCAGGTCACTGTGCTTAGGGTTTTGGGGTTGGGGCTTTGCTTCCAGCACTGCCACCAGCGTCCCCTCCTCGTTTCCCTATTTGCTGTGCTGAAAAAGAGCAAATTCAGGAATGCTCCTCCAGTGAAGGAGCTGCATTTCAGTGCAAGCGCTTTGCTGGGATGGGAGGGGGGGAGAAGTCACGGGAAAAGGAGAAGTGGGTTTATGAAAAACAATGTGGTTTTGATCAGTACTGGCAGTTAGAGCTTTGTGTGTTCAAGACTGCAGGAAATAACAACGGGAGAGCAAGGTGTTGCCAAAGTGTTCATCCAGGAGGCAACCCCGGTGAGGTGGGATGCAAACTGTGCTGGCTCCAGGCACAATCCCCACCGCCAGGCACCTGACGTAGAAAATCCTTCCTGTACCAGCACCTGCAACCCTGTGGCTCTCTGAAGCCATTGAGCACTTCTCCCTCTGTGCCTGGGCAGCCTGTGCCCCGTGTGTGTGGGTCCGGGTTTCCTCTCGTCCCCCCCACATGCCTCACATCCTTCCTCACGTCGCTCGTTTGAAACGGATGAGCCACGTTTTGTTGGCTCTTTTTTTCTTAAGTCAAGCGACGACAGCTTTTCTTGCCCCGATGAGAGCTGGAGGAAGAACTGGGAGATCCAACAGGCTGACGAAGCTCAGCTTTGTGCTGTCCCGTCCGTGGGGTCCGTGCCCTCGGGGGCTGCTTCCACATCCTGCACGGCCCCACATCCCACACGGCTCATCCACGGGGTCCTGCTGGTGATGTCCCACGTCCTTGGTGGCCCGTTCGGTCCCTCTGTCCTGCACAGCCTGTCCGTGGGGCCGAGCCCTTGGTGCTCCATTCATCCTCCACATCCTGCGTGACCTGTCCACGGGGCCACGTTCTTGGTGGCCTTTCATGGCGGCGTGGCCTGTCCGTGGGGTCGTGGCACAGAAAACTGTAAGGGTTGGAGGGATCGCCGAGCTGCCAAAGCAGGGAGCTGTCCAGGTGGGTCTGGAAGCCTCCAGAGGAGACCCCCCCCCTTCCCTCCCCCACGCCCTCCGTGGATCCACATCCACGATGACCCACGCACACCCACAGCCCCGTTATCCTTTACGCCCTCACCGCTCTCAGCCTGCGGCGATCCGTGCATCCTCAGCAGCCCCGCATCCTCACCCACGGGGGGGGGGAGGGGGGTGGGCGTGCGGTGACCCACCCGCGGCTCCTAAAGTCCTATCTACGACGTCTCTACGTCCCGATCAGCCCCGGGGGGGTGGGGGAGGGGGTTGGGGGGGGGGGGGCTGCGGCTCGGGGCCGGGGCTGCAGGGGGCGCGAGCGGGCGGGGGGGAGGGGGGCGCGGGGCGAGGGGACCGCGTGGGAAGAGCGGCGGGAACCGGAGGAAGGGGGAGGGGGAGAGTGGGGGGGGGTGAGGGGAAGGATGCCCAAAGCGGCGCTGCCGGGACAGCGCGGGGGGGCGAAGCGTCGGGAGCGGGGGTAAGGATGGGGTGCGGGGATGGAAGTCCGATTTGGGGTGGGGGGGCTCTGGGGGGGTCCCTGGAGGAGGGGGAGGGGGTGGGGGAGGAGTCCCTTTTGGGGTGGGGGTCTCTGGAGGAGGGGGTGGAGTTCCTTTTGGGGTGGGGGTCTCTAGAGGGGGGGGAGGGGGAGGGGAAGGAGTCCCTTTTGGGGTGAGGGGGCTCTGTGGGGGTCTCTGGAGGAGGGGGAGGGGGTGGGGGAGGAGTCCCTTTTGGGGTGGGGGTCTCTGGAGGAGGGGGAGGGGGTGGGGGAGAAATCCCTTTTGGGGTGGGGGTCTCTGGAGGGGGGGGAGGGGGTGGGGAAGGAGTCCCTTTTGGGGCGAGGGGGCTCTGTGGGGGTCCCTGGAGGAGGGGGAGGGGGTGAAGTCCCTTTTGGGGTGGGGGTCTCTGGGGGAGGAGTCCTTTTTGGGGTGAGGGACTCTGAAGGAGGGGGATGGGGGGTGGGGAAGGAGTCCTTTTTGGGGTGGGGGTCTCAGGGGGTGGGGGTGGGAGAGGAGTCCCTTTTGGGGTGGGGGTCTCTGGAGGAGGAGGTGGGGGAGGAGTCCCTTTTGGGGTGAGGGGGCTCTGTGGGGGTCTCTGGAGGAGGGGGAGGGGGGTGGGGAGGAGTCCCTTTTGGGGTGGGGGTCTCTGGGGGAGGAGTCCTTTTTGGGGTGAGGGACTCTGAAGGAGGGGGATGGGGGGGGTGGGGAAGGAGTCCTTTTTGGGGTGGGGGTCTCTGGAGGAGGAGGTGGGGGAGGAGTCCCTTTTGGGGAGAGGGGGCTCTGTGGGGGTCTCTGGAGGAGGGGGAGGGGGTGGGGGAGAAATCCCTTTTGGGGTGGGGGTCTCTGGAGGAGGGGGAGGGGGTGGGGGAGAAATCCCTTTTGGGGTGGGGGTCTCTGGAGGGGGGGGGAGGGGGTGGGGAAGGAGTCCCTTTTGGGGCGAGGGGGCTCTGTGGGGGTCTCTAAAGGAGGGGGTGGACTTCCTTTTGGGGTGGGGGTCTCTGGAGGGGGGGGGAGGGGGAGGGGAAGGAGTCCCTTTTGGGGTGAGGGGGCTCTGTGGGGGTCCCTGGAGGAGGGGGAGGGGGTGAAGTCCCTTTTGGGGTGGGGGTCTCTGGGGGAGGAGTCCTTTTTGGGGACTCTGAAGGAGGGGGATGGGGGGTGGGGAAGGAGTCCTTTTTGGGGTGGGGGTCTCAGGGGGTGGGGGTGGGAGAGGAGTCCCTTTTGGGGTGGGGGTCTCTGGAGGAGGAGGTGGGGGAGGAGTCCCTTTTGGGGTGAGGGGGCTCTGTGGGGGTCTCTGGGGGAGGGGGTGGGGGAGGAGTCCCTTTTGGGGTGGGGGTCTCTGGAGGAGGAGGTGGGGGAGGAGTCCCTTTTGGGGTGGGGGGGCTCTCTGGAGGTCCCTGGAGGAGGGGGAGGGGGTGGGGGAGAAGTCCCTTTTGGGGTGGGGGTCTCTGGGAGTTGAGTCCTTTTTGGGGGTGGGGGTCTCTGGGGGAGGGGGTGGGGGAAGAGTCCCTTTTGGGGTGGGGGTCTCTGAAGGAGGGGGTGGAGTTCCTTTTGGGGTGGAGGGGCTCTGTGGAGGTCCCTGGGGGAGGGGGTGGGGAAGGAGTCCCTTTTGGGGTGGGGGTCTCTGGAGGAGGGGGGGTGGGAGGAGTCCTTTTTGGGGTGGGGGTCTCTGGAGGAGGGGGAGGGGGTGGGGAAGGAGTCCCTTTTGGGGTGGGGGGGCTCTGTGGAGGTCCCTGGAGGAGGGGGAGGTGGTGGGGGAGAAGTCCCTTTTGGGGTGGGGGTCTCTGGGGGTGGGGGTGGGGGAGGAGTCCTTTTTGGGGTGAGGGGGCTCTGTGGGGGTCCGTGGAGGAGGGGTTGGGGAAGGAGTCCCTTTTGGGGTGGGGGTCTCTGGAGGAGGAGGGGGGTGGGGAAGGAGTCCCTTTTGGGGTGGGTGTCCCTGGAGGAGGGGGAGGGGGTGAAGTCCCTTTTGAGGAGGGGGGTCCCTGGGGGAGGAGTCCTTTTTGGGGTGAGGGACTCTGAAGGAGGGGGACGGGGGGTGGGGAAGGAGTCCTTTTTGGGGTGGGGGTCTCTGGAGGAGGGGGAGGGGGTGGGGAAGGAGTCCTTTTTGGGGTGGGGGTCTCTGGAGGAGGAGGTGGGGGAGGAGTCCCTTTTGGGGTGAGGGGGCTCTGGAGGGGGGGGAGGGGGTGGGGGAGGAGTCCCTTTTGGGGTGGGGGTCTCTGGGAGTTGAGTCCTTTTTGGGGGTGGGGGTCTCTGGGGGAGGGGGTGGGGGAAGAGTCCCTTTTGGGGTGGGGGTCTCTGAAGGAGGGGGTGGAGTTCCTTTTGGGGTGGAGGGGCTCTGTGGAGGTCCCTGGGGGAGGGGGTGGGGGAGAAGTCCCTTTTGGGGTGGGGGTCTCTGGAGGAGGGGTGGTGGGAGGAGTCCTTTTTGGGGTGGGGGGGTCTCTGGAGGAGGGGGAGGGGGGGTGGGGAAGGAGTCCCTTTTGGGGTGGGGGGGCTCTGTGGGGGTCCCTGGAGGAGGGGGAGGGGGTGAAGTCCCTTTTGGGGTGGGGGTCTCTGGGGGAGGAGTCCTTTTTGGGGTGAGGGACTCTGAAGGAGGGGGATGGGGAGTGGGGAAGGAGTCCTTTTTGGGGTGGGGGTCTCAGGGGGTGGGGGTGGGAGAGGAGTCCCTTTTGGGGTGGGGGTCTCTGGAGGAGGAAGTGGGGGAGGAGTCCCTTTTGGGGTGAGGGGGCTCTGTGGGGGTCTCTGGAGGAGGGGGAGGGGGGTGGGGGAGAAGTCCCTTTTGGGGTGAGGGTCTCTGGGAGTTGAGTCCTTTTTGGGGGTGGGGGTCTCTGGGGGAGGGGGTGGGGGAAGAGTCCCTTTTGGGGTGGGGGTCTCTGAAGGAGGGGGTGGAGTTCCTTTTGGGGTGGAGGGGCTCTGTGAAGGTCCCTGGGGGAGGGGGTGGGGGAGAAGTCCCTTTTGGGGTGGGGGTCTCTGGAGGAGGGGAGGTGGGAGGAGTCCTTTTTGGGGTGGGGGGGTCTCTGGAGGAGGGGGAGGGGGGTGGGGAAGGAGTCCCTTTTGGGATGGGGGGGCTCTGTGGAGGTCCCTGGAGGAGGGGGAGGTGATGGGGGAGAAGTCCCTTTTGGGGTGGGGGTCTCTGGGGGTGGGGGTGGGGGAGGAGTACTTTTTGGGGTGAGGGGGCTCTGTGGGGGTCTCTGAAGGAGGGGTTGGGGAAGGAGTCCCTTTTGGGGTGGGGGTCTCTGGGGGAGGGGGTGGGGGAACAGTCCCTTTTTGGGGTGGGGGTCCCTGGAGGAGGGGGAGGAGGTGGGGGGAGGAGACTCTTTTGGGGTGGGGGTCTCTGGAGGAGGGGGTGGGGGAGGAGTCCCTTTTGGGGTGAGGGGGCTCTGTGGGGGTCTCGGGAGGGGGAAGGGGGGGGGGGTTGGGACTCCGAGCGCCACAGGCGGGTGTGTGGGTGGGTCTCCACAAGCAGCCGCTACCCAGGGACTATATCCCGCGGCGTGCCCGGGCGGAGGGATCCGCCGCCCCCGGCCCTGTGAGAGGCGGAGCGCGGGAAGGGGGGCGGGAACGGAACCGCGGGGGCGGGCGGAGCTGCGGAGCGGCGCGGAGCAGCGCGGCGCATCGCGGCCGAGGGAGGGCCGCGGCGTGGCTCGGCGGAGGCCGCGCTCGGGGCCGGAGCGGAGCGGGAGGAGCCGCGGCCGTTGGGGGGCGCGGGAAACGGCGTCGGGCGGAGGGAGAGCGAGGAGCGGTGGGCCCGAGGCCGCGGCGGCGGAGATGGAGCGGAAGAGGTGGGAGCGGGCGGGGGGACGGCCCCGGGGGGGCACTGCCGCTGTGAGGGCTGCGGGTGGGGGTCCGGCGTCGGGACGTGGGGGGGGGGGGTGGGGGCGTTGGGGGGTCTGCTTTGGGGTACTGAGGGTCTGGTTTGGGGTACTGGGGACCCGTTTTCGGGCGCTGGGGTCTGCTTTCATGTATTAGGGACCTGTTTTGGGGCGCTGGGGGTCTGCTCCGGGGTACTAGGGATCTGCTTTAGGGTACTGAGGGTCTGCTTTGGGGTACTAGGGACCTGTTTTGGGGCGCTAGGGGTCTGCTTTGGGGAGCTGGAGGGGTGCTTTGGTGTATTAGGAATCTGCTTTCAGGTATTAGGGATCTGTTTTGGGGTGCTGGTCATCTGCTTTGGGGTACTAGGGATCTGCTTTGGGGTACTAGGGATCTGCTTTAGGGTACTGGGGGTCTGGTTTGGGGTACTAGGGACCTGTTTTGGGGCACTGGGGATCTGCTTTCAGGTATTAGGGATTTGTTTTGGGGCGCTGGGGATCTGCTTTCAGGTATTAGGGACCTGCTTTGGGGCGCTGGGGGTCTGCTCTGGGGCACTGGAGGTCTGCTTTGGAGTACTAGGGACCTGTTTTGGGCGCTGGGGATCTGTTTTGGGGTGTTAGGGATCTGCTTTGGGGTGCTAGGGGTCTGCTTTGGGGTGTTGAGGGGCTGCTTTCAGGTATTAGGGACCTGTTTTGGGGCGCTGGGGGTCTGCTTTCAGGTATTAGGGGTCTGCTTTGGGGCGCTGAGGGTCTGCTTTGGGGGTACTAGGGATCTGCTTTGTGGTGCTAGGGATCTGCTTTGGGGCGCTGGTCGTCTGCTTTGGGTGCTAGGGGTCTGCTTTGGGGTGTTGAGGGGCTGCTTTCAGGTATTAGGGACCTGCTTTGGGGTGCTGGGGGTCTGCTCTGGGGCACTGGAGGTCTGCTTTGGGGCGCTGAGGGTCTGCTTTGTGGTACTAGGTATCTGCTTTGGGCGTTGGGATCTGCTTTGGGGCAGTGGGGCTGCCAGCTCCCCGCTGTGTGCAGCCCCACAAGATGGGTGCTGCGGGATGATCCCTGGGCAGTGCCCTTGCTCCCTCGGTGGGTCTCATGGGTGCGAGGTGTGCTCTGGGTGTCAGCAGGACGATCCTGTCCTCCTAGGGCTGAGCACACTGCCTCTCCCATGAGATTTTGGGGTCGAGGGAAGGCAGAGGGCTTGGAAATGTGGGGTGTGCTCACCTGTGCGTGGTGCTGCCGGGGAGGTGTGTGGCTGGGAGCCGCCTGCTTTGCCTGGAGGAGATGGAGATGAGCATTTCACGCAGCCGTGGGTGGGCCGTGTGGATCTTCCTTCAGGCACCGGGAGCTGCCCCATGGGCAAACCCAGGGCTGGAGGAGCCCAGTGTGGGTGCCCTGCTGTTCTCACCCGGCCCTTGTGGTCGGTGGGATGTGCTGCCAGCTCCTCAGGCATACCACATTATGATGGTGAGGATTAGTGTTGCACACTGAGCAGAGCAGCAAGTGGTCGCCGTCAGGATCTGATGCCCACGACCCCCACAGTGTTGGGTCTGGGGAGGGGAAAGCCCCACGTGCAGAGCTGGAGGTGCAGCCATCCGTTCTGCTTCCCAGGGACTTCGTTGTAGAGTTGAGCTCTTAAAACAGTGGAAGGAGAGAGGATAAGTGCCGTATTATTCCCAAGGTATAATGGATTTTCCCTTTATATCAATTTGGACAGGGATCAAAGGTATAATGCGGCCCCGCTGCACTAATTTTCGGTTACTGTTGCATTTTGCGTTACCTCGGAGCGGAAAATCGACGAGTGGCACTTCATTAATACCTCTGCTATTTCTGCCTGTTGCTTACCTGGCTGTTTTCTTTCTCCCAGCTGCTCTGAGCACACGGATGCAGTGAGCGTGGACAATTGCGTGCACAGCTTCCCGTCAGAAATCACTGGAAACAAACGCTCCCGTGTGCGCTCACCGGCCCTGGGGATTAACACCAACCCGAGGTGAGCAGCACGGGCTGCTTCCCTTGCAGCTCCTGTGCTTCGTGTTTGGAGATCTCCTTTTGGAGCCCTGTGACAGAGTTCTGTCCTGTATGAAGTCTGCTTTGGGAGGCGAACGCGTCGTGCTCTGCTGCGGGAGTTTGGGAATTGCCAGCTGGAATAGTGCAGGAGTGCTTTACGGTGTCAGGCAGCGCAGTGGGGCTGATGGCGGAGGTTTTACTCTGCATGTCAAGAAGGGAAACACATCAGTTCACGACGAATGAGAGAGTTCTGGCCGTGTGGGATCTCCTCATGCTCTTCGTGCCCACCTGAGGAAGGAGGGCTCACAGCTGCTCTGTGCAGCACTGCTTGTACCTGTCCGTAGGGACACATCTTTGGCAGCCCATCTGTGGCCTGTGTGTAGCCCCACACCTTTCGTGGCCCTTCTGTGGCCTCGAGCAAAGCCGTGTGGAGGTGGTGCTTCTGTGTGGGCCGTCTTTCTGGCTCAGGACAGCTGTGAGCACACCAGGACAAGAAGCAGTGGCTGCAGGGCTCACCTGGTCCTGGTGGGTTTGCACTGTTGCTTTCTGTGGCTGTGCTGTCTCACTGCACCCCACAGAGGTGTGGGAGCTCCAGGGCGAGTCCAGGACCTGGTACCATCCTGCTGCCATCGATGGGGACAGTGGTGTGGAGCTCCTTGGCAGGAGAAGAGGAAGAAAAGAGTGAGAAGAGATGGAAAAGCATCTTGCCTTAATAACCAGCATGAGGCTTTAGGCGTACCCTTCTGATCACCCACCCTTTCTACCTAAGTCACAGCCATCTCTGTTTCACTACAAGGCAGGCAACATCCGCAGTGGGCTGGTGGGATTCTTTTTTCTTTTGCCTTTTGTCCCTCGCTTTCCCAAGTTGTGTGGATCTGGCGGATGCAAAATGGGGAGAGAGCAGAGGGGAGGAGACTCGTGGAGTGAGGCAGGAGGAGGGAGCGAGCTGGCAGCGCTCTGCTTCGCAGTGCAGAGACAAAGGCTGAGTGCTGAGAGTGGGCACCTGGCGGCCGCATGCCCTGAATGAGCTGCGTGCATTGAGCACACCCACAGAGTCCCTGAGCAGTGACTGAGGGCTCCGTGGGGCTGTTTTGTTAGCCCTGGGTGGTGGTAACGCCGTGTGGCTGCTGGTGGGCAGCTTGGGAATCGCTCGTGGCTTCGTGGCTCTCTGCTTTTTAGGGGTGGAAGTGTGGAGGGAGGGAATTCCCAGCTCAGCGCTGTGCTCGCAGCACCAGGACCTGCAGCCACATCCCGAAAGAGGCTGATTTCTGCAGTTTTCTTTCTTCTGGGTCTCTTCTGTGTCTTCGTATATCAGAAAGAAACAGCAACGACAACAAAAAGCAAACAAATGTAGAGCAAAGCTTTTGCTCTGTGCGTGGAAATGGAGAAATTTCATCTTCTGTGCATTCAGAGGCACATCAGCTCCGTCACTGCTGGAGCACCATCTCTGCATTGTGCCTCACTGGGAGCACAACCTGCTGAGTTCTGTCGGTGCTTGGGGTTATTTTTTTGGCTGCATTTTGTTTTCTGACCCTTTCAGCACCGCAGAGCTGCAGCAGCCCCGCAGCTTTGTTCCCCGTATTGCAACGGGATAAAAGTTTCTCTCCTTGACCCCTCAGTGCTTTTGTTTTGGGCCAGGCTTCCCCAGGGAGGAGGGACAGGGCTCTGAGTCATTTCAGAACTGTTTGAGTTGTAAGCTGACTTGACTTAGAAGCAGCTCTTAAATCCGCTGCAGAATTACTAGAGTGCACGCCGACAAATAAAGCTTTCATGCAAAGTGCTCTGAGCGCATCTGCTTCTGTTGCTGTGGAATCCCCCCACGCTTTGAAGTGGCAGAACAGGAACCTTGCACCTCGGCACAACCCCTCAGCACGTTATTTTTAAGATCCCCGTTGGTGGATTGCTGTTTCCATTCAATAGGACAGGAGCTGCAGAGATCTCAGAAGAGGAAGCAGCATCACGCTTTTCATGCAGCAGGAGCTTTTCTCTTCCCCTTCTCTGACAACAGTGGAAGCTCTGCCCAGAACGCTGCTGGAGTTGGTTCTTCCTTTGGGGATCACAGCATACAGCTCCCTTTGTGTTTTTAAGCAGTGGTTTCAAATTTGATGTCTGGATTCAGTCTGTTCCTGCCTGCTTCTTCCTGCTCTGATGCCATCTTCTGGTCTGAGCTTTCTGCAGCTGTCCTGCTGGATGCAGAGCTTCCTCCTCTGATATTTCCAGTAGAATCTGTACTAACTTTCCCTTTCAGGAGCTTTTCATGAGTGTTTTTAATCATTTGGTTCCTTCTGGCTTTCCCCCTTTCTTTTCCCCCCCTCTTCCCTTTCTTTTCCCCCCCTCTTCCCTTTCTTTTCCCCCCCTCTTCCCTTTCTTTTCCCCCCCTCTTCCCTTTCTTTTTCCCCCCCTCTTCCCTTTCTTTTTCCCCCCCTCTTCCCTTTCTTTTCCCCCCCTCTTCCCTTTCTTTTCCCCCCCTCTTCCCTTTCTTTTCCCCCCCTCTTCCCTTTCTTTTCCCCCCCTCTTCCCTTTCTTTTCCCCCCCTCTTCCCTTTCTTTTCCCCCCCCTCTTCCCTTTCAGTCTAATTCAGTCTACCCTATACAGTCTAATTGACTTGTTCCTGCCCTTCAGTGCCGTGGGACTAGAAATCCTTTGCTCACACTGCTTTTTTCAGACTGTCCTGCTATGGAGCTTTCAAAGAAGCAGATAATATTGTGGAAAAACGCTTTTTCCTTTGAGCTACCCTAAAGAAGACCCCAGAGAGGTTGTTAGCATCTCAGCACCGCAGCACTGGGGGGTGTTCTGCATTGCTGAAGCAGTGCTGCTTCCCTCAGCCTGTGACAGCTTCATTATTTCCAGTTATTCTTGGCCTTCTAGTAGAAATCTCTGAACAAGAAGCTGTGATTCTGGCTTCAGGAGTAGCAGAAGGTAACTTAATTACAGATCTCCAGCCGACTCCAGAGAGCACTGGAACCTCACTGGTGTCCGGTGGGTGTAAGCTGTGCTGATAACACCTCTCTCTCCCCTCCAGAGGAGCAAAGAAAGTCTTTAATGTATGTACTTATATCTAGGGTTACCCCAACCCAAAAGCAGCACAGTGCACTTGGAGATAAACCTGCTCCTATGTGATATGACCGATGTGTCCTAGCACTAACTGCCATGTATAGGAGGAAACAGATAAATTGGGGAGGGCACAGCTGGAGTTTTTGGTGTTCAAGTCTCTTTCACCCAAATAAGCTGCGTTAGGGTGTATGAAGTGAGCTTTTATCAATCTACGTGTGCACCTTCTCTGCTGGATGCACAGTGCTCTCCTCTGCTCCTCAAAATAAAGTGCTTGATGTGTTAAAGATGCAAAGTGACAGAAATGGGAGGAATTAAGAGAATAAAGCAGCATTGTTGGGATGCTAAATGAGATGTGGAGACGACTTTGCACTAGGTGGCCCGTAGTTCTCACTGCAGTCACAGTGCATTGACTGCTTTTTGCTTTATGCACGAAATATAAAAGGGCTCAATTAGTGCTTTTTGTAGTAGTGCAAAGGGCTCCGTTGTTGCTAAAATAAAACAGAGAGCTGGAGTGGTTTGTGCGTGCCCGCCAGCTTGTAGTCTCCCATGTAAAATCAGGTGCTCAGAAAGAGCCTCTTCTGTTTTGCCATTAATGGGGTGTGTTGTAAGGTTTCGACCTTTATTCTCGCATCAATTAAGCGTTGTGTTTCATTGCTTTGCACCTTGTTGGCAGTGAGCTCCTTCCTGCTTGCTCCTTGCTGCTGCACAACGCAGAGTGTGGGGAGGACTCCTGCTGCCTCTCAGACACAATGAGATTATCCTTGGAAACAGGTGTTATTATTGGAGACAGTGGTAACTGCTTCTGTGCCACTGCTTCCTGTTATTGTGCTCGTTATGCTATTTGTCTCTACCTGGTCTCAGTTTTACTTCTAAACACGTTCCGACAAGTCCTGCACTCCGTCTCTTCCAGTAATGATGAGGAGTCGATGTGAGTGCAGTGATACCCATCCTGAGCTGAGCGTGAGCTCAGGAAGAGAGGCACGACTTGCAGCAGATGCTGTACTGAAGTGCAGAGGGTTTCAATCCCCATCCTGATTTCTTTGTGTGCTTTCCCAGCCCCAGTGGTAAGAAGTTCCGCAGCAAGCCCCAGCTGGCACGCTACCTGGGCAGCTCCATGGACCTGAGCACTTTTGACTTCCGCACGGGGAAAATGCTGATGAGTAAAATGAACAAGAACAGACAGAGGATGCGCTACGACTGTTCCAACCAAGCCAAAGTAAGTTGTTCACCTGTGGGATTTACAGAGGAGGCAGTGCTGTGTGGGTGAGAAGAGGTGCACCCACAGCTGTCACAAGCTTATGGAGCACACAGCGTGAGCAGTGTTTGTCCTTAGTGCTTCTCTCCACCTCATAAATAAATATGTTAAGCAGAGGCTATGTCTGTGTTCTCAAGAACAAAATATCTCTCAGCTTTGTGAGCAGGGCACATCTCAAGAGCACGATTCCTGTCCTCCGTGTAACTTAAGGTGTTGTGAAACCTTAGATTGGAAAGACCACTGAGTTTGTCTAGCCCAACTTGGTGGTTATCAGTGCTGGTAAATGTGAGTTTGGTTAAGATCCAAAGGTTTGTAAAACAGAAAAGCATTTGATTCCAGCTCTGCTGGAATCAGTAATTCAGTACTGGATGCCTGTGAGTAGAACCAGAGAGGTCAGGATGGTTTCTGTGTTCACAGACTGCTCTCTAAATCCCACATAACTACCAACACTGCATCAGAACTTTGAGGTTTGGTGTCCCAAAGGTGGCTTGTCATATCAAAACGTGAAATCAATGTTCTGACTTCTAAATTCTGCCAAAATAGAAATAAAACTGTATAAAGTAGATGAAAGGGTGACTGGCATCTAAGGGCAGAGTGAAAAAGGGGAATGAGTGGTTATGTTTGAAAGGTCTTAGCTGAGATCTGAGGGGTACGGTGCGTTTTTAGCAGGCAAGTTTTCAAGCCCGTAAGTGCTGCTTGTTTTACACACTGCACGTCTTTATAGCTGTAGTAATATATTGGCAAGTGAAAAACATTATATGGCATCTCCCCCCTTCCTTTTGTTTCGAAATGTTTAGGGCAAACCCGATTTGAACACAGCCCTGCCTGTCAGGCAGACAGCCTCCATCTTCAAGCAGCCTGTCACGAAGATCACAAACCATCCCAGCAATAAGGTGAAGAGCGACCCGCAGAAAGCTGTGGACCAACCCAGGCAGGTGAGGAGCTCAGAAACTGTTCCTCCAGAAGGAAGAAACTTCTGGTTTTTGCTGCTGAGAAGTGGTTTAATGGTTTAAGTTTGTAACATTGGGCAGAGAGTCTGTGGTTACTCAAGATTTCAGAGCTTATGGTGCTCCCAGCTCTTAAAATCGGGGTAGAAAACATTTTGAGCATGCAGTTCATCCACATGTCCTTATAGCTGGACTCCAATCTTCATTAAGCTCACAGTTCTGTTTACAACTTCATTATCATACTACTGAAATTAAGTCCTATCCACAAAGTTAGACAGAGGTCATCACCAGTTTAGTGTAGTCACTGTAAAATGCTCTGAGGGTGTTCATTCTGTGCTCCAGATCCCCATCCCTGTGCAGACTGTGGTGCCTGTGATGTGTGCATCACTGTGTGAGCCTGGTTTTCAGATGGGTAAATCATTATTAGCTAGCTCCACCTCTCTGAGTATGGTCTGAGATTCACTCAGAACGTCACCGTGACAAAGTTGCCTGTTGTTTTTATTCTCCTGCTGTATATTTGCCAGCGAGAGAACGGACCAATAGTAAAGGAAATCTTTCAGCTTAATTTCATCAAGTGAAAGGATGCAAAGAGTGCACTCGGGCCTGTGCAGCTTTGAAGCTGGGCAGTGGTTCAAGTGAGCCTGGTATGTTCAAAGCTGCCTTTGGAAGGCGTTCTCAGTTCATTAGCACTGCCCGGAGCTGACAGCCTGCTGTCTCCTCTGAGCTCTCACTGGGGTTCCTGTGAATCCTTTCCTGTCCTGAGCCCATCTTTATACCTTTTGGAAACCAGGAGTTGAGCTTCATTAGCATGTTCAGGCTCTGTCAATGGTACCAATTACCAGGATGCCTTGTGCTCTTGCAGGTCTGCTGGCATTCAGATGTATCATTCAAAGAGGAAAGTGATTTCATTAAAAATACCTCATAAAATACATCTCGGACTGAAAACTTTATGCGAGCTTGAGAACTCAGGTGAAGTGTGATGTAGGGTCTGTCTGAAATGGAGTGGTGGTTACGTTTTAAAGCCAGGCTGCTGGGTTTTGAACGTCATTTCCTAAGCAGGAAGGGTGTGTGTGTTGGCAGTCCTGTTGCTCCTCCTGTGAAGCATCGTGATCTGGTGTGATATCCACCTGTTTGAAAGTCACAGGCTAGAGAATATCCAGCAGATGTGTTTTGGCTTTTGCAGTCTTCGTTTCTGTTAGGAGTTTGTAACACTTGGATTTTGACAGGGATGAAAGGAAACGTGTCTGTCCTGCTTGGGGAGAACTCTTAGTTTGTCTGAACCTGGGGAAAGTTGCTTTATTGCAAGAAAAATTGCATTCCAGCTGTTCACTGATCATCCTTCTACGGGCAGATGGAGAGATGAAAGTGTAGCCAGCCTCAGTATCCATCTCCCCACCAAACCATGGCTTTGCTTGTCTTTAAGTTTGAGGAGAAGCTGCAATGCAGCATTCATGATAATATTCTAATAAAAACACAACGAGAGGAGTGCAGATGTTGCTCAGATGGGTTCTACATTCCTTAACTTCAGTTCTGTGGTGTGTGAGACAGCAGGAAAGGAATAGGAGTGTAACGATGCTGTCCCACACTGTGTGCTTGTCTCACTGCTCCAGTTCGGAAGCAGTGATGTTCTGCTCCCAAGGGGAAAGCCCTCACTGTGTCTTGTCAGTTCCATTTCTCTGTTGTGTACCGATCAGTGCTTTCTTTCACGGCAGCTCTTCTGGGAGAAGAAATTAAGCGGGCTGAATGCTTTTGACATCGCAGAGGAGCTGGTGAAAACAATGGACCTTCCGAAAGGTTTACAAGGTAATCAACCTGCCCTTAGCTCCCGGGGTGACAGTGTTGGCTCCAGTGATGATCCAGAGGTGCTGTGGTTGAGCTCACTCCTCCCCCAGCAGCAGCTGTTAATGCCCTGTGACCTCCCTTTGTCCTTAGGGGAGAGAGCAGCATAATGAGAGGAAGTGGCAAAGTTTCTTGCCTTCTGTTTGTTTGTTTTCCAGAAGCAGTGCCTGTTCAAACCGCTTCCACTCCCAGGCTGTGTTTTACCTAGCACAATGAGGGATTGATCTGGGATTAAATAACCCCGGGGGGGAGTTGTGCAGGTGCAATTAGAAGCATTTAGGACTGAGATTCATGTCGTGATGACTTTCTAAAGAACAGTACCTGCTTTGCCATGAACATTTGAGTAGTGCTTTCTGTTTGATTTGCTGCTCGTTGCTGCACACAGTGCTGATGATCACTTCTCCACCTTGCAGGGGTTGGACCTGGTTGCACTGATGAGACCCTTCTGTCTGCCATAGCAAGTGCTCTGCACACCAGCACCATGCCCATCACCGGCCAGCTGTCTGCAGCCGTGGAGAAGAATCCTGGCGTGTGGCTCAACACTTCACAGCCACTTTGCAAAGCGTTTATGGTGACTGATGAAGATATTAGGTATTAATCAGAAACACCGGTCTTTGAAAAGTCTTCTTCTGGTAAAACAGTGCTCTCTTTTCAATGTCAGGCTGAAGCCTCTGCTAGAGGAGCGTGGCTTTGAATGTGTCTTTATCAGAAAGGTAGAACAAAAATGATTGCACAAAGCAGTTCTCACACTTGCATGTACTAAAACCACGTTATTTTTTATTTTGACCATGGTCACTTACTCTGAGGTTTCAGGTTCATGTTTGTTCTTCGCATCACTGTGTCTCCTTTAATTGAAAAAGGTATCTGAGTAACATTGGTTTTCTTAAGAGAAGAGATGTCTGGGAAAATACTGAATGTATTTTCACCACCTTACTCCTTTTGTGGCAGCACAGGACCAACCAAAAGCATCAGCCACTGCTATGGCAGAGAGCAGGGATGCAATTCGTGTAGCTACAGCTTGCTTTCAACAAAGCAGGGTTGGTCACAATCACCTTTAAGCACTTGGTAATGTCTTTGGTATATTCCGTCCTCAGACCTGAAATCACACTACTTCACGTTCATTAACAGCGTATAAAGGCAGGAATTGTTTTGACTGTTGAGCTGGTCAGTCCTTTTTGAACTACGGGATGAAGTTGGTGGGGTGTGATGTAGACATGAATGACCAGGAAAAGCAGTCTGTTTATAGCTCTCTGGTTTCCTGTGGCTGAGATGAAATAGCAGTCCCATGTGCTGTTGTTTCTTGACCTGTTCTTTACGTTAATGTGACTTTGGGATAAAAGGAACTGTAACATTGAAGTATTAAGTGGAAAAACGAAGGTGTTTCTTCCAGCTTCACTTTGAAGCACGATGCCAGGCTTCTTATTTTTTCTTTTAACGATGCAGCTCTTGCAGAAAACTCTCTCCAAGTCCTGCTTTTCTGCCCAGCCTTGTCTGCGAGCCGTATTTCTTTTGCCTGAAGTAGCTTTGAGAATTAATGTTAAGTGTTGGTTGATTTGGGGCAGGAAACAAGAGGAGCTGGTGCAGCAGGTGCGGAAGAGGCTGGAGGAAGCTCTGATGGCTGACATGCTGGCCCACGTAGAGGAGATAGCAAGAGATGGAGAAGCTCCCACAGAGAAAGAAGGAGGTGAGGAAGAAGGAGAAGATGAGGAGGAGGAAGAAGAACAGGATCATGACCAGGAAATGGAGAATGTATAGTCCAGGTAATGTGGCAGCCTCCTTTCTCACCTTCACTGTACTGAGCAGTGCTTCACTGGAGGCAGGAATGTTTTCCAAGGGAGCCCTGGCATATACTGACAGATCTTTGCTTCTGAGCACGCACTTCCAAAGCATGCTTTTCTTGCAGAAATCAAGTATTTTTGCTGACTGTGATGGCTGTGGTGAGTGTTTGCATTGTCACGAAGTGTTCTGGGCCTTAAGTTTGCAGCAGATGTGTAACCAGTAATGCTGACTGGGAGCACATCAACAATTTTAACTTGAAAGTGGATCGGTTCTTAAGAATTTACGTTTTGTGATGTCATCTTTCCCCCCAGTTTATTTATTACTACCTTAGGCAAGAAGATCCTGCGGGGGGGGGAGTGGGACAGCTGATGTCTTATGGACTCAGTTCTCTTTTGCTTTTTCAGGAAGCATTTTTCCTGCGAAACAAATGAGAGGACACATTGCTGGAAATTTCAAATAACCTTTTTAGAAATCATAAAGGGCAACCTGACTACCAAAAGGAGGAAGTGGCCAAAATACTCTGTGGCAGGAATTTGAAAGTAACAGCAGAGTGTACCTGTTCAGAACCTGAGAAGAGCTGAGAAGTCAGATTGTTTAATGCAGGGTTTCTACGTGCCCTCACACTGAGCAGCCTTCAGAGTTACCACCGTGAGCTGCTTCTTGTCTTCAAGTCTGTCTGACTTTCACTTGTGCAGGTGGAATCCTTTTATTGTCTTGTAACATAAAGTAGCTCTGAATAATAAATCTTTACGGTGTAGGAATGCATAAGGGGAGGAGGGGGAAGGCAGCAGTGTGCTGGGTGCTGCACTGTGCAGATTCCGGTGGTGTGAGCCTGTCAGGCAGGAATCAAGAATGTGGAGGAAGAAAGGATCTTTAAGATGAACAGCAGGAGAAAAGAAAAAAACCTCTTTGGAGGGAGTGGCAGCTGCGTTTCAGCACGAGGTGGAATGAGGAATGATTTATGTGGAGCTGGAAGGTTGGTTCTAACGTGAAGTCTGTTCAGCGTTCGGGAGCGATACCATCTTACATCTGGGCTCTATATTTTCCTGGTTTACCACATGACCAGCAGTAGCTTTATTTGGACAGTGAATATCTCACATTCCTTTCTACTACAGAGGTCTGGCCTAGCAGAGAACCATAACAAACTATCTGCTGAAGGTGGAAAAACAGGAGATAAAGAAATGGCCATGTTTTGGCAGCTGCAGGGACGTTCAGAAGTGTCTCTTAACTTACGAGGTCTTTTCTTTCTCTTCTAGGGAGTTCCACCTAAGAATTCCCAGTATAAACCCTACCAGCAGGGTCAGCACAACTATTTACAAAGCCAAGAGTGTCTGCAGAGTAAATTGCACCACCAGTCCAGCGGCAACTATGAGCATTTTGATGTACACTTCAGGAAAGCCAAGAAGCTGATGGTTCATTCATTGCTGGGTAGTTTGGAAGATGGAACTTGACTAAGCTCTACTCCCCCTCCTTTTTGTGAAGGGGGAGGGCAATGGGGGAAACAAAAGTGGGAGGGAATAAAGGAACATAAAACAGTGGGAGGGAATGTATTAGGAACCAGACTTCCTGTCCTTTTTAATTTGGTTTTGGTTCTGTGGGTCAGTGATGGGTGCTACATTTTTCAGGCTTTTCTATCCGAGTACCTTTAACGATGACCCACAGAAACCATTTTCTCTCTGATGCAAGTGAGAGAGATGCTGTTTCACTCCTTGGCTGCTCTGCTGTGGGCTACCTGTCTGTACCAGTCTGTACGGAGGTCATTTTATGTTGTGGATTGTCATTCCATGTGTCAATTCAGGTCAGTGAATTTCATTTTCCTCGCAAGACCACATTGGTCTTGGCAGTGTAGTCTCAGAGATGAACTACCAGTGCCTCTTCCACCTGAGGTTTTGATGAGTAGGGGAAGTTACACACGAGGAACTGGTCAATGGCAATCTGGTTTTTAGTGAGTTCCAACACCATACCAAATGCACTACAGTGCAACGTTTTTATATGGAGTTCTGTGTATGCCAGGGCATAGCAGAACAGATAAGTATACCCACTCAGTGGTATATTTTTTGCTTTGGTTGATTCTGGTCAGAAGGACCTTCTCAACTCAGAATGGGAGGTTTACTCATTTCTGACAATGAGGAAGACTTCCTCTTTCTCTTTTGGTGCCAAGAAACCCTCACCTCTGTTTCTGTGTGTTTTGGAGGGAAGGGAATCCATTCCAATAGGTGTTTCTACACATCTGCTTTCATGTGCAGTAATTTTCTGACCTCTTTTAAAAACAAGGCAAAAAGGTTGATTTTTTTTTTCTACAATGGTTACCTAAAAAAGAAAAAAAAAAAATCTAAAGCTTTTTATTAAGTATTAAATCTTTCTTATTTGCATGTGCAGTGAAGTGACCAGCATTTTGTGTCCAAAAATGAAATGATGTGAAACCTGCCTTAATGTGTTTATAAGTATTTGGCTTCACCGTGGGTACCTTGATTGATTCCTCAGTCTCTTCTAGTACAACTGTGAGCATTTGGGGGGTAATTTTGGGGCTAAAAAGGGCTTTACGTGGGGGAGGGAGGACAGGGAGAGGGGAGGAGTGTATAGCTTGGAGAATTATGTTGACTAGATTGCAGAAGTTCTTTTAGTCTTAGGGTATCCACTGCATGATTCATGCGTGGACGTCTCAGCTGAGAGTACAGTATAAAAAGTGGTGGATTAAATATTGTGCCACTAACCACTTGTACAGAGTTGTTGGTATCCCAAAACTTGGGGAAGAAAGTAGCTCCCAGAGCCTTTATCGTGTGAGGATGGTTAGCAGTGACAGCGAGGGACCGGGGACCTTTGGGAGTAGCTGGGGTTAGTGGTGTCCGTAGGGTTAAGCTCCTTGACAAATATCCCATGCCAAAGTGACTGATACTGTATTAACTTTTCTTGAAGATGTGAAAATAGAGAGTTCTTTGATACTGCTCATTTGGAGTACTGCAAGAAGACTGAACTGTGCTTTGCTGCTGCTGTACCAGGTATTGCCTCAGGGATCTTTACCTTCTACTGCAGCCAGTGAAGATGATTTTCCTTTTTAAACAGTCTGTTACGGTTATTATTCTGTAAATCTGTCCTCTTGTAATTCATTGTGTTGAATTAAATGTTTCTCACAAAGCAGAGACTCCTCTCTTCTCCCTCGAGCCCCCTGCCTGGAGTTGGTGTGCTGTATTCCTGTTACGTGGGCAGAGAGATGTTCGTGTTTTTGTGGTGAGCTCTGTTCTGAGATCTGGATCTCAGTGTTTGAGACCCATAAGAGGAGAATAAGAAAGCTGCTGAGTCCTGTGTCCCCTCTGAGTAAGGGGCTGCTGGGATGTGCGTGCATTTCAGCTCTAGAAGTCTATAACCTACCCTGGAGGGGTTCTTATGTGGTGTCCACATTCTGACCCTGCTTTTGTTCTGTCTGATATCTGGTGATGCCTCTGCTTCCTTTTATTTAAATGGAAATAGGCATTAAGCACACCTAGCCCCACATCAGTGGCTGAAGGGCTGACGTCACTGTTCTGATGCACCAAAGATGAAGAAGAATGAACGTAGAAGTTCAAATTGCTGCCGAGTGGTGTGTCAGATCAAAAGTGCCTCCGTGTTCACATGGATATGGAGGGAGCTGATTGCTCAGAGTACCTGAAAAGCAGGACAGGACATCTGAAGGAACTGAAATGACGTTCCCTGCTCACTGAGATGGGTGAGTGAACCAACGTTCCTTGGCAAGGAGCTTGCTGTCTTTCTCACCCTGCTGCTGGGTGAGTTTCTCATTGCAGCCACGGGGCACGATGGAGGGGCACGCACTGATCTGCCTTCACTCAGTGCTTTCTTGGTCCAAAATGACTGAACTGAGCTTTGTGGGTGTTCTTTTTCACCTGGCAGGCAGGAGGCTGCCTGGTGCAGCTGCAGTCGTGCATCCTTTTCTGCAGGTGCTGAGACTTTGGCTATGCACTGCTTGGAGGAGAGGACAAACCCCCCCCCAGAATACAGTTTTACTCTGCAAGAACAACAGCCCAGATGAGATTCCTGGTTGCCTAAAGACTTCAGTGCAACGTGTGCTGGAGCTGCTCTGTTACAACAGCTCACCTTTTCTCCGCTGTGTTTTTTCCAAACCAACACGATTGAGGGAACGGGATCACCTCCCAGCTATTATTAGCAGTGTTTGGGTTTTCTGTCCTTTTAAACCAAATTCTAGGAGTTGGGTGAAGTTGTTTTTTGCAGTCACATCACCCCTTTGCACGGATGTTGGTGTGCTTTAAGTGCTGTGCCCAAGAGACAGCCAGCTCCCAGCTGAAGCCCAGCCTGCTGTTGGGTGAGGGAAGGGAGGAGTTTTCTTGCTTGTAAACTGAGCATATTAGGAAGAGAAAACAGGCACGAGAGGCAGGGCTGGGCTGCTGCTGTGGGTATGTTGAACCCAGCACGTGGAGCCCTTTGTTTCCTTTCTGCGATGGCTTCTAGCAAAAGAAAAACCCCACCAAACAAATATGTTTTCAGTGAGAATTCCCTGCTAAGTGCACGCTGCTGTTCTGCTTCCTGGGTGAAAGGAGGAGCTGGAATGAACTTGGCAAATCAGAAACACGTGTTTCCATCAGGCACGTTTGGCTTGCAGTGGGAGCTTTGTGCCAGCCAGGCTGCTGAATGGGAGCTTTTCAGCAGTGGCAGTTTATCAGCTGCTGCTGGAGGTAATACTGCTGCTCTTCAGCTCTGGCAGGCAGTCCTCCTGCTCCTTTCTGTAAACTAAGGAAGCGTTGAATGGGAGTGTAAGTGAAGGTGAAAGGAAGAAAGGAAAATGGCATGTATTTTGCAGCTGTCTTGCTGAAAGCTAATCTCTCGCAGGCTGCCAGCAATTTGAGGAGCAGAGGGAAAGAGGCAGTGTGCTGTGCTGATAAAGTTTCCTCGGGTCTGATGAGTTTTGGTGCCGCTGCTTTGGCTGCAAAAAGTCCCTCTCCATCTTTCCTGCGTGCTCAGCTTCCTTCTGACTGAGCCTTGCTGCTTCCTCTGTTCATTTCTGTAACGCTCTCCCACTCTTTACTACTTTGCAGGAGCTGGTAGAGCAGATATAGCACCCGAGTCCTTTCTGCCTTGCTTTAAAGGAAAAGCCTGTTCCACGTAGCCTGAATCTGCAAAGGAAGGTGGGGGAACGTGTTTAAAGGGCGTGGGACAAACGAGGAGAGAGGGTGGGATGAACATTTGTCTTTAATTAAGGTTTTTAGGGTGACCTGTCCAGTCGGCCCTATTTATTTGGGATTGCATACGTACATAAGACCAAACTCCAGGCGTCAGGACACCCCTGCAAATCTTAGGATTAACCACATCCGAAAGATGTAGTTATCCCCTCTCAAACGAGGTGCGTGGTGTCGCACACAACTCGAACCCATCGGACCCACAGCTCGCTGCTATAGTCAGAAAGCAGCATCCAGTGAGCTCACAACTCGGGTTTGCTCTCAGATCAGCAGAGATCAGCCTTCAGCTAATGAGGGAAGAGCACTGCCCTTTTGTTTAACCCCACGACCAGCGTTTGCTGAGTGCTGATTTACAGTCATAACATTCTGAACTCCAGCATGACCTGGCAAATGGGGTTCAGAATGACTGCCAGGGTCACGGGCTGGCTCTGCACTGATGACACAGATAGGATGCTAACGGCTGGTAATAAGCTTTATTTACCAAACAAGGCGAGCTGTTATTTAATTCATTCAGTTAATCTCCTCGTGCTTAGTGCGTTTTTCAGCCCGTGCAGAGTCACAGAGGGAAGTGCTCGGTGCAGAACTGGAATAGTAGGGCAGTGAGCGACCTCGTATGTGGTTTGTCTCTAGTGACAGAGCTCGGGAACTGCTCAGCTGAGGGAGCTGTATTTATTTGCATGGACAAAGTACAGGTCTTCTGATGAACAGGCCCCCGAGTTTGTGCTTTCTGAGGGAAAGCAGTGAGTTATTACTTGGGTATAGTTTGATGTCCTGGATCAGCCTACGGAGCAGATCTGTCTGGGATTTGAAGGGCCGTAAGACTTGAAGGCTTGGTTCACAGTCATTTCTTTTCCATGCTTTTCTCTGATGTGCAATTAATTCGCAGTTTTGCATCGAGTGCTGCTCCACAACTTCTCAGAAGTCGGTACCTGGAAGCTGCAATTCTTCGTTCACCCAACACGTGGCAAAGAGACGTTTGGAGATGGCTTCACCCAGAGTGCCTTCTTCGTGTGCTGCTGCAGCAGAAGGGAAAGTTTTGGTGGGGAAAGGTAACAGAAAAAGAGCGTGCTTGGCCTCTCACAATGCACAGTGTGTGTGTGTGTGTGTGCCCAGTGCCATTTTTCCACGCCACGCTGACATTGAACCTCACCTCCATCCACATCCATCCGCTGTTCCCTCCGTCAGCGACTTTGTGAGATGATTGATCTCAGGCTTAGGTCATTTTTCAAGTTGCAGATCTTGTCAATCTGTCTGGCTCCACCTACATGCAGTGATTCAGCTCCTGATGTGCTGAAATATTCCCTTAAGCCTTCCCACACACCACTGAGGACTTTATTTTTTTTTTTATATAGTTCTTCTCCAGGCTGCACCACCTCTCCTGCACCGTGCTCAGAGCATGTATTTTTTTTTTGTTTGTTTGCATGATGTTTGCATGGTTTCTTTTGCTCGGAGAACAGTGCAGAAAGTCGGGTTGGAGCTCCTGAAGAGTTAGAGGAGCCACTGCAAAACACCCTCCCCACCTAAAGGCTGGATCCTGTTTGTCCCATTTGGCTTAATGCACTGTGATTAAAGGAACTGGAGACAAGTGTGGGTTTTTTTCCTCCCTCCCTGTATGTTTGGGTACCTTCTCTTTAGGGCTTGGTCTTTGTAACAGAATAAATACTCTAGCTAGGGTGTTGTAAGCCCTGCATTTGCACACCTGACTTCTGAGATGGAAGTGGATGTGGCAGAATTATGGAGGGAGTTACACCTGCATGGCTACGGTGGTAATAACCACATTGCTGTCGTTATATGGATCCATTTCCCCATCCAGAAAGTGGCTTCGTGTGCTGTTACACCTCTGCTTTGCTTTAGCACAGCCTTCTTAACTCCCTGTACCGATATGGGGTGACAGCCTTGTTCTGAGGACAGTGCCAGCAGCCTCCTGCCAAGCCATCTTCACACAGTGACGAATCCCAGGAGGGGGAATTGGAAGCAGCAGTGCCCACTTTCTCCTTTCAGTTGTGTTCAGGGAGGTTGGATCTTCGAATCGCAGAATCATTGGGGCTAAAGAAGACCTCGAAGAGCACCAAACCCATCCCACCGTGTCCTCTGGCTGTGCCACGAAGAGTTTTTGGTAGGCAAGTGGAGTTGCACTAAAGAGTTTGTCTAATTTATGTAATCCGTCTTCTCTGTTAATGAAGACGAGTCTTTTAAGGACTTGCTAATTACTCGGGTTTTAAAAAAAAAAAGAAGGTAACTTAGGGTCACGAGCGAAACTGAGAAGCGAAGGGAAGAGGAAAGCGTGAGCTAGTTCTGCTGTAAATGGAGCAGAGCACAGGCAGAGCATCTAGAAACCAGTTTTGCCAAAAACGCTTTAAATAAAGAGCTGGCACTTCCCGAGGTGTCGTGGGACTTGACGCAGTGATTTCCAGAAAGGGCTGAGAGCACAGCGTGGGCAGAAGCGACAGAGTTTGGAGCTGGTGTTGCAGTCACTGGGGCGACTTCAGGAGCTCGTGGGGTTATCACAGAGTCACAGAGGTCGGAAAAGCCCTCTGTGCCCCCAAGTGCCACATCCAGCACTTGGGTCGGTGTGATCTGGGAGTTTTGGGGTTTGTTTAAACTGGGAGGAGCTCGGGATGGAAAGGTTGCACCGTTCCGTTGCCAGTAATGGGAAAGCCACTATTTTGAGCGGCTCGCTGGGGGTGGTTGAGCTTACTGAATCAAATGTTTTTGAGGAGGAGATGTCTCGCAGCCAGCCCGTGTGCTTTTGTCACATCTGTCCTCTGCAGGGAAGTGCAGCAGGCGTGAGCTCCTCCTAAGGAACCCGGAGCCCTCGGTGGTGGGGGATGGAGAGGATGCAAGAGGACATGCTCATGCTGGTGCAGATGGTGAAAGGAAGGAGAGCATCGTGCAGAAACAGCAGCTCAGAGCCCAGCACCGGGCTGGCAGGAGGTAACCAAGAGGAGAGGAGCAAGCAAAGCTTTCAGCAGCTGGAAAACGTGCTTCAGCTGCCAGCTCAACAGCCACCAGGAGCTGCTGCTTCTTCCTGCTGCGTTATCTCGTTGGGTGGATGATGGAGGGGGTTGAGGGGATCATCCAAGCGTGGGCTGGAAGCCCCTTCCCCTGGATCAGAGCTTGGGAGGGCAGAGCTGGTGGTGGTGGTTTGGCCGCTGACCTGCAGGAGTTAATGTTTAGTGGGATCTGTGCAGTGCAAACAACTCTGGGGGGGTCTGAGCTGGGGGTTCCCAGCCCGGGCACTGAGGGTGCTTGCAATTAGAAACAAACCCAGTTAAAAACTGGTCCCACAGACTGGGACGGGGTGAGATGAGCGTGTGGGAAACGTGAAAGCTTGAGAACTGGGCTGGTGGACTTCGGGAAGGATGATGGTGGGTGTTTTGAGGCAGCGGGTGAGCTGCTAATTGATCCGGATCCCATTAGGGTGAATGAGCTCTGGGCTGGGAATTCCCTGCAGAGCAGCGGCCCGGGCGGAGCAGATGAATTGGAGATGGATGCTTTGCAGGGAGCTCATGAACAGCTGGGGAGGGCCTGCAGCTGGGGGAGGGAACGGGTGACCCCTCCCCCCCTTCCTCCCAGATCTGGGGGGGCTGCGAGCTGCTGATGCTGGGGCTCTGCAGCCTGGGGGGAGGAGAAAACGGGGGGGGGGGGGGGGTTGGAAAGGTTCTTAATGGTCATACAAGGGTGGGATCGAGGGGCACGCAGCCTGGGCTGTTCCCCCCCCCTCCCCCAGGGGGGCACCCACCATAACTGTCCCCCCCCCCCCCCCCCAGCATCTGACCTACTTCTCGCCCACTGGGTGGGTGGGGGGGGGAGGGGTGGGGGGGGGGGGGAGGGGTGGGGGGAATGTAAACCGTACAACGCGTTGCTCTGTCTCTTTACGGCCGCACTGGGGCGGACCCCTCCCCCCCCCCCCCCCCCCCCCCCAATCCCGGCTCCATGCCGGCGCTGCCCCTCCCCCACCCTCGCTCCCATCCCGCACGGCCGCTTCCCGCCAGGAGATTGGGGGGGAGGGGTGGAGGAGGGGGAGTGGGCGTGGCCTCGGACAAGATGTAGGCGTGGCTTAAGCCCCTCTTGACCACGCCCCCCTTCCTGCCGCCACCGCGCATGCGCGCGCCGGGCGCGGCCCATTGTCGGGGCGGTGTGACGTCGGGGGGGGGCGGGGCGGGGGTGGGGGGGGGGCAGGCGGCGTGCGGCGGGCACCGGGCACCGCCACCGCCCCGCAAAGCACCGCACCGCACCGCCATGCCCGGCTCCATCTATCAACCGGACGGCGGCGAGGCCGCCCGAGCCCCCCCTCGACGTTTAGCTTTGCTCAGCCCCTCCGCCTCCCCCGCCGTCGACCGTCAGCACCGGGCAGGAACCGGAGCCCGAAACGGAGAGGGAGGGGCCGCCCCAGACGCAGGACGAAGCGTTGAGATTCGCCTTGGATCAGTTGTCGTTGTTGGGTTTGGAGGAAACGGCCGAACCGGGGGGGGGGAGGGGGAGGAGGAGGAGGAGGAGGGGGGGGGGGGGTGGGGAGGCGGAACCGGAGCCCCCCGGGAGCAGCCCGACTCTTCCCGGTACCTCTCCTCCTCCTCCTCCTCCTCCTCCTCCTCCTCCTCCCCCCCCCCGTTTTCGGCAACTTCGCGGCTCACCACCTCGCCCCTCTGTTGGCCGAGCAGATGAACATCCTCGGCAGTAGGAAAAAAAGCGTCAATATGACCGAGTGCGTGCCCGTGCCCAGCTCCGAGCACGTCGCCGAGATCGTGGGCCGGCAAGGTAACGTGTCCCTTTGTGTGTGTATGTGTGTGTGTGTGTGTGTGTGTGTACCCCCACCCCTCCCCCCGCCGTACCCCGTATTTACAACCAGAGCTATCAGCCCCGGGAAGGAGGAGGAGGAGGAGGAGGGGTGGGGGGGGGGGCTTTAAACCCCCGCCCCCCATCACCGTTTGGGTCAGTTTCATTCTTTGTCTCGTTCCCTTTCTTCCCCCTCCCCCCATCCCCCCCCCCCCACAGATTCCAACTCTTCCTCCCCACCGCCCAAAAAAGTTCTTCCCACCGCCGGACTTCTCCAAGTCCTTCGCAAAAGGGAGAAAAAAAAAATATTAATAATAATCTGGATGTTCTGTTCTATTTTTTTTTTATTCCCTTTCTCCCTTTCCCCCCCCCCCCCCCCATTCCGATCCCCACCCCGTAACCCACCTCACCCTCATTCTCTCCTCCTGCACCCCCCCTTCCCCCCCCCCAAAAAGCAACCAGAGGGGGTGTGTAGGGCCCCGAAGCCCCCTCCCCCCCATCCCCCTCCCCCCCCCCGGACACACCTTGCCGTCCCCATGCCACACACACTGCTTTGTCTCCAGGAATCCCCCACCCCATCGTTCCCCCCCATACATCGCCCCTTAGAACAGAACATCACAAATGAATTAAACCCACGAGGGAGCTGCCCCCCACCCCACTCCTCCTCCCCACACCCCCCATCCCAGCACCCCCAAAGCTCCGCTCCCGAACCCCTCTGCTTTTGCGATCCCATTTTTGCTCCTCCATCCCATCCATCCCTCTCGTGCTGGAGATTTAGGAGGGGTGGGTGGGTGGGGGGGGGGACACGGTTTTTCTTTTTGCAGCGGGGAGCTGGGCAGCCTCATTGTTCTCTTTGTTAGCCCGAGCCATGCTGCGATTAGCGTGGTGACATCATGCTCTGCGCTTCCCATTGGCCTGCGCTGCTTCCCCGCCAGCCGCGTTCCCAACCGGCACCGGGACATCCAACTTTTCGGTACCCCCCATCCCCACCCCCCCCCCCCCCCTCCCACCGCCGAGCCCGGGATGGATGCTGGGAGCCGGGGACGAGACCGTGCCGGGATGCTGTCCCTCGGGGACGCACAGTTCGGTGCTTGGATGGAAGTGGGGGGGGTCTGCAGACCCCTCCCCGCGTTGTGGGGTGAGCGTGGAGGGATGCTCGCGTCCCATCGCTGTGGGATGCGGTGTGTGCTCACGCTGCTGCGCTGCCCCGGGGTCCCCCGTGGGGTCTGTGATGGCTGCGGCCCCGCCGTGCTCTCCCAGGGATGTGCTCTGTGTGTGTTGTCCCCTCTCGCCCCCCCCCCTGAGCTGTTGGCTCCGTGCTGTGCCCCCCAGCCCAGTGTCGGGGTGCTGATGTGGCCGTGCTGTGTTTGTTGGGGAGGGGGGGACTGTGCCCTCCGCCTCCCCCAGCGCTGCCGGTTTAAATGAGGGATGTGCGAGGCCAGCTCAGCTCTGGGGCCTCAAAACCCAGCGGAGCCCTTCCTCCCTGGGCCTCCTCTTCCTCGCCGTGCCCCACAGCTGTGTGCACCAGGTCCTTGGGTCGGTGGTTTTGGGGTGACCCCGTGCTGGGGGCTGCGTGTCCCCATCCCGTGTGACCGTGGGAGCCGCGTCCCTGTCCCTGCAGCCCTCCTCGGGGTGGGCACAGAGCTGCAGGTCCCGCAGCGATGCGGGGTCCCCGTCCCGCGTGGGGTGACGCACGGCCGAGGCCGTTGCCTTCGATTTCTCCTGGTTCTCCCTTCCATCTCTCTCCTCCAGCCCTGAGTTCGGCAGCTCGGGAAGTTAAACCACTGCTGTGTGCCGCTGTGACATGAGCCGAAGTTCCCGGGCCCTTCTCCCTGCCCACCCCACAACGCGGCCGGGCAGGATTACGTGGCTGTGCAAGCCCGGTCATGACTCCGTCCGTGGGAGGGATCGTCTGCTCCAAACGCTGTGGGCACCGATGGTTGGGATCTTTGCAATAGGGCGGCGGTGTCCAGGTGATGGGAGCAGTGCTGGGGAGGGGGAGATTCGGGCACGGGTGCCACATCCCAGAGGCTGACCCTAATAGTGCACGGATGGACGGTGGCACAGCCACCACCACCACGGGGCCACACGTGGGGCAGCAGAGGGAGAGAAAGGCACGGAGTGGGATTTGGGATGGTTTGCAGCAGAGCAAACCATCCCAAATGGGGATGCCGTGGTGCTGATGCTGTGTGTGCGGTGTGGATGGGTCCGGGAGGGTCCTCTGCGGCTCCCCCAGCTTCATTGGAGTTTCGTTGGAGTTTTGTTGGCGATGCTTTTGAAGCCACCTTACTTGGAGACCGCTAGCCACGTCTGGCACCTTGTTTTCCTCCTCGTTGTTATACTGCTTCACATTGGCCACCCCAGCAGAGCAAAGCGGGATGCTTTGGGGAGGGGGGGGGAGGGTCCCCATCGTTGGGTTTGCGCCGTGTGGACTGGAGAAGGATGCGGCCATCTGTGCCGGAGGCGTGTTGGGACTGATCGAAAATAGCTCGTGCTGGTACAGAGCATTCCCCCCCGCCGCGGGTTGTCGGTGACACCACGTGCTGTGCGGTTCGGGTGCGTCCCCGGGTGGGATGCGGGGACCCTTGGGTGCTTCTGAGATGCCCGGGGATGGGGCTCGGTGGGGTCGGGCTCCACGATGACTGTGGGCTCCTGTCAGTGTGGGGTATTTAAGGATTCTTGTGGGGCTGGCAGACCTGGGATGTTTGGGGTCGGCTGCCCCGCAGCCAGCAGGCACCAGCCCCGTTCCTCTGCTTTGGGATGCAGTTTGGGACTGGGGCTGTTCCCGTTTCCGCCACCAAAACGCACTGTGAACCCACTGAGATCTCCTCTCCCTGCAGCACACGGAGCCTCGATCCCCAAATCCCACCCGGTGCTTTTAGCAGCTGAGTACTGGGGGTCTTCTCCCCCTTGGTGGCATCACTCCCAGTCCTTGAGCTGCGTGTGGCTGTGTGTGCTGGTGCTTTACGGGGCACGGGTGCTGGGATACAGAGGGGAGGGGACAGGAGGGTGGTACGGGGCTGCAGCAGCGCTGACACTTTCAAAGAAGAAATGGGTCTTTGGTGGCTGCTGGTTCTGCCCGGCCCCGGTGCCTGGGCCGCTGCTTTCCCCGCCCCCCCCGCGCTGCCCCCAGCCATAAATACACCTTCCAGTTGCTGTCCTAAATTAGGAAAAGCTCCGACAAACCCTTCTCCACCCACATTCTTCCTCGGCCGCGCACGGCTTCACCGGGAGCAGCGCTGGGACGCGGGCGGCCCTGGGGTTGCAGAAGGGCTGAACCCAGGCGGGAGTGGATCCGTAGGGCTGCGTCCCCAGCAGCTCTCTCTATCCTGGAGCTGCACGTGGGGTTTCGGAGCCTCTGTCCCACGTTGGAGGCGTCCCTGTGTGGGATGGGGCTGCTGGGGGTCGTGCTGGACCCCCTCGCAGGGCTCTCTTTTCTCTGCTGAAGGGAAGGAGGAGGAGCTCTGTGTACGCTCACACGCAGCCGTGTGCACCGCAGAGCTCTCCCAGAGCTGTGCTCTCCCGGAGCTGTGCAGCTGTTGGGTGCTACGGGTGGGGATCTGCAGCTGCAGCAGTCGTGGTGCACGCGGGTGGGCTCCGTGCTGCAGGACCCCGACTTTGCTTTGGGTGTAATGTGCAGTGGGGTGTGCACTGGAGCACGGGCAGCAAAACCCCATCTGACCTGGCACCCGTCTGCCTCGGTGTCCCTGCAGGGAGGAGTGCAGGACTGGTGTGGATGGGGTGCCAGTGCCACCCAGGTCCCTCATCCCTCTGCATCCATTTCTGCTGTGCTTGGGCCATGTCCTGGCTTAGCTGCTCATGTGAGGTGTAAAGCAAGAGCCTTCTGCGAGGGTGTCTGGGCTGCAGCTGCAGAACCGGGGCACCTGCTGGGTCCTATTGGGTCCTGCTGGATCCTTGTGCGTCCCACTGGTTCTGGTTCCCACTGGTTCTGCACCTCTCCCTCCTGGGCACTGGGTTCTCACGAGTTCTTGGCTTTGACACGTCATCTTTATCCCCTTCTCCTTCGCTCTCCAGGCTGCAAAATCAAAGCCCTGCGCGCCAAGACAAACACGTACATCAAGACGCCGGTGAGGGGCGAGGAGCCCATCTTCATCGTCACCGGGAGGAAGGAGGACGTGGAAATGGCCAAGAGGGAGATCCTGTCCGCCGCTGAGCACTTCTCCATGATCCGAGCGACGCGCAACAAAGTGAACGGGCTGACGGGTGCCCTGCAGGGTCCCCCCAACCTTCCTGGCCAGACCACCATCCAGGTGAGGGTCCCCTACCGCGTGGTGGGGCTGGTGGTGGGCCCCAAGGGAGCCACCATCAAGCGCATCCAGCAGCAGACGCACACCTACATCGTGACGCCCAGCCGCGACAAGGAGCCCGTCTTCGAGGTGACGGGCATGCCCGAGAACGTGGACCGGGCCCGCGAGGAGATCGAGGCCCACATCACCATGCGGACAGGCTCCTTCGTCGACGTCAACGCCGACAACGACTTCCACACCAACGGCACCGACGTCTGCTTGGACCTGCAGGGTGGTTCTGGCGCTCTGTGGGCCAAAGCCCCGCACCCGGCCCGCCGGCCCGCGGCCGCGCTGCGCAACGACAGCCTCAGCTCCCTGGGCAGCGCCTCCACCGAGTCCTTCTACAGCGGGCGGGTGGCGGACAACAGCCCCACCAGCCCCTACAGCACCGGCGGCGGATTCACCTTCGGCGACGCGCCGGCCCCGCTGGGCTCGGAGGAGTGCGATTTCGGCTTCGACTTCTTGGCCTTGGACCTGACGACGCCGAGCGCGGCCGCCGCCATCTGGTCGCCCTTCGAGCGCGCTGCCAACCCGCTGCAGGCCTTCGGCGGCTCGCAGAGACGCAACAGCGGCACGGCCACGCCGCGCCATTCACCCACCTTGCCCGAGAGCGCCGGCGGGGCCTTGGAGCACCCCTTGGCGCGCCGCATCCAGAGCAACCCCGTCAGCACCTTGTCCTGGCTGCCCACCCAGGGCTCGCTCTCCTCCTTCTCCACCAGCACGGGCTACTCCTCCTCCTCATCGCTGCCCGGCAGCGTCTCGGCCGCTTCGGGCTCACCCACCGACTCCAGCAGCTCCGACGGGCATCGCAAGAGCTCCCGCGAGTGCATGGTGTGCTTCGAGAGCGAGGTGATCGCCGCCCTGGTGCCCTGCGGCCACAACCTCTTCTGCATGGAGTGCGCCATGCGCATCTGCGGCAAGGCCGAGCCCGAGTGCCCCGCGTGCCACACACCGGCCACCCAAGCCATCCACATCTTCTCCTAGCCGGGGTTGGCTCGACGCGGCGTCCGGCCCCGCTCCCCTCCCCTCCGACACAACTTTTTAAGGACTCGAAGCGGTTGAGGTCAACGCAGCCGTTGGGGTCAACCCTTTTTATTTAAAGGATCGGACCGGGGGGTGCAGGGGTGGGGATGGAGATGCTATTTCTCCCGCTGGATGGAAACCGGAGGGCAGGAACGCGGGGAGGGAGGGGGCAGAGCAAAGGGGTTGGGAGGGATAGGGAGGAAGGGGAGGACGAAGACGACGAGAAGCAGAGAGGAGCAGAACCCAATGTTTACAGAATAGCTTTAACTCTTAGCCCGGCTGTGGCGGCTGGGGAGAGGAAGCCCAGCTGTTCTCCAACAGTCCTTTCCAAATAACAGTATTCAGTTTGCAAAGTTAAATAAACAGAAAGAAAAGGTCCGGTTGCACTTTTTATTTTAGGACACGCAAGGGTTGTCTTTTATTTTTTTAAAAGCATTCTATTATTATTATGATTTTTTTTTTTTTTCCGTTGTCGTTCTTTTTGTACCTAGTTATTATTATGATTTTTTTTTTTTTTTGGATGATTCTTGACGGTTCTATAAATATATATATATATATTTTTTGTTTTGTTTTGTAACGCAGGTCTTACCTTCTATTTTGCCAATGTGAATACTGCCCAAAAAGCATTACGAGGGGCCGGAGTGGGGCACGGTGAACACCCAAAACCAAACCCAGACAGATTTCTATATCTCCTTTTTTGTTCCGTGGTTGGTTGGTTGGTTTTTTTTTCCTTTTTTTTTTTTTTTCCAGTTGTTGTTCTAGTTTTATTTTTTTATTTTTTACCTCTTTATGTATATGTAGGGAATTTATAGGAAAATATGTACTTTATTGAATAAATTTTAAAAACTAAAGTATATTTTATTTTAAGAAGAAAATAACGGACCTTTAACCTTACATGGCTAAAGTACTGATTATATATTTGCTGAGCTGACTTGACGGTTATGAAAATTGTATCAAGAGTTTTATTTTTTGACTTCAAAGCCTTCTTAATAAAGACTTTTTACTATATACGAATCCGCCTGCTGCGTGGCTGCCTCCTCTCCCGTGGGTTTTGGTGGCCATGGGGCCGCGCGTGGCGGCCGTTGGGAGGGGGGAGGTGGGATATTTGTGCCCCAGGAGATGTCAGTGTGTGCTCCCTCGGTGTAGTGAGGGCCGTCCCCTATCTCTCCCCACATGGAGGACCCTGTGGGTCGTAGAGAGAGAGTGGCACCCAATGAACTTGCCATGGGGACCCAGGAACGATGGCACCCGTGGGCAGTGGGGGCACACACGAGTGTGGCACCCATGGGGATGGAGACCCATGGGGATGGAGACCCATAGGGATGGAGACCCATGGGGATGAAGACCCATGGGGATGAAGACCCATGGGGATGGAGACCCATGGGGATGGAGACCCATGGGGATGAAGACCCATGGGGATGGAGATCCATGGGGATGGAGACCCATGGGGATGGAGACCCATAGGGATGGAGACCCATGGGGATGGAGACCCATGGGGATGGAGACCCATGGGGATGAAGACTCATGGGGATGAAGACCCATGGGGATGGAGACCCATGGGGATGGAGACCCATGGGGATGAAGACCCATGGGGATGGAGACCCATGGGGATGGAGACCCATGGGGATGGAGACCCATGGGGATGGAGACCCATAGGCGGTGGCAGCCGGGGACACCTATGGGATCCAGAGACATCGGCGCCCATGGGTGGTGGCACCCGCAGACCATGGAGGCCCAGAGGCCGTGTTGGCGGGGTCCTGGAGCTCGGTGGAGGACCACAAGGACACGGGATGACCAACATCACCCAGGAGCAGCGTTCTGTGGCACTGAGCCGGGGAAGGACAGATCTCCGCGTCTGACAGCGGCACTCCATCCCATTCTGAGTACAAAACAGCGGGTTTGTGGCCATGGTTGCTCGGTATTCTCCATTCTTCCAGCTGTGTTCCAGCATGGAGGAGCTGATCTGCCCGAGCTGCCCTCCAGCTTTAGCCCTGCGGTGCACACAGTTCATTTACACGCAGTTTCTGCCCCCACGAGCGGCGGTGGATTAAGAGAAGTGGTTTTTTGGTTCTCTGCGTTAATGGACGGTACGGGCACAGCTCGGCCGCCCTCGGGCCGCACACATTCCCCTCCCACTGAGGACAACGGGGCCACTTCCACGTTCGGGCGCGCATGCGTGTTGCCCCGTGGAGGACCGAAGACCATAGAGGTCGGACGAGCGGTAGCACAGAGCGGCCAGAGCAACGCGGGATAGTTGACGCTGCTCCGCGCGCATGCGCAGTACAACTCGGAGGACTCGTGACTATAGATCTTGGAGGACTGGCGGCGTAGAGCGGTCAGAACGGAGAAATGCCGGAGCTGCGTTTATCGGGCGCATGCGCAGTACAATAGGGAAGACAGAGCGGGGCTGTCGTTCCTGCTCTGAGTTTTGGGGTGGGAGAGCCGCGATCCTCCCCCTGCCCGGCGCTGCCTCTCGGTTCGGAGCAGTGCTGCCCCACCGGGTCGGCAGCGGTGGGCACAGCAGTTGGGGAAGGGAGTGGGATTCAAGAGCGGCATGACAGAATGGAGGGATGGGGTGGGGTGGGGTGGGGTGGGATGGGGTGGGGAGGGATGGGGAGGGATGGGGTGGGATGGGATGGGATGGGATGGGGTGGGATGGGGTGGGATGGGATGGGATGGGATGGGATGGGATGGGGTGGGATGGCTCCCCGGAGCCCCAAGACACGTGGGTGGATCCCCACTGCACCCCATGGGCTCTGCTCTGAGCCCTGGAGGTGCTCTGTGCTGCTGTGACAGGTCCTGGCAGCACGCAGGATGGAGGAAGACTCGATCCAGGCCGGCTTCCCTCCCGCTGCACGATCCCAACCTCCAAGAATTCCCAAGACAGTTTCCCCGCTCGCTTTCAAATTAGGTTTTTAATTAAATAAATAACGGCGAGGGGCCTTCGAGGCAGTATCACTTCACAGTGTAGGGCATGAGGGTGGGAGGGGGAAGAGTCCGGCACTGGGAGCATCTCAAAGTGAATGTGCTTTGGAAGAAGGGAAAAAAAAAACAACCCCAACAAAACCAAACCTCCTCCCCCTGTGACTCCCCTCCCCTCCCAGCCCTTTCCACCCCTCTCCCTTCAAAGTGATGTGGACAAAGCACCGCTCTCCTGGTTGACAACGAAAGACCCCCATGCGAATCTGTAAACAACACTGAATAATATAAATAAGAGACACTTCTGCCTCCTCCAGCCTCCGCTCTCCTCTCGTCAGGGCTTGAAACAAACCGAAGGAAAAATAAGCTTCAGGAAAAACTAAAAACCTTCTTGGCTGATGGAGAGGAGAAGCCGAAGCCCGGCCCGAGGGCTGCAGCTGCTCTGCCCTGTCCCCTCCTCTCCTTCCAGCCAAGGAGCTTCCTCTCTCCCCCAGAAATGGGGAATCACAGCCTGGGAAGTTCCACTTTGGAGCTGGCACTTGGATTTGCTTTCCATTTCCAGCAGCTGAGTTGCAGGCAGAGACCTCTGTTTTACCATATGTGGTTTGCAGAGCAATGCCCGGTCACTGTGTCAGGATCCTGGCACAGCTCAGCGCTGCCTGGGACTGAACCAACCCGCTGCTGGCGCAGGGGAACAGGGCTGGAGCTCAGAAGGTGAGAGACGAGGTCTGATCCTAAGCTGTCTGGCACTGTCTCCATGCTCCCTCCTCTCCGGGCCAGGTACAGGGATTGAGGCCAGGAGCTTTAAGTCACCTTCCAAATCCACTGGCAACAGAAGCAGCTGCAGGATCACAGCCTGAAGGCTTCTACCAAACTAAGCAAAAAAAAAGTCTGAACCCAAACCCCTTCTCAAACTCAGAACTAACATCAGGAGGAAGGGAAGCACCAGAGCTCTGCCTGGCAAGTCAGCAGACAGCATTCCCTGCGTGGAAGAAGGGAATGAGAACACAAACCCCAGACCTGGCACACACCCGAGCCACCAAGCAGCCACCCCATCCCCTCCTCAGAATGCTGGTGGCAATACAGACGTCCCTTTCCCACATACAAGAGTTTGGGGTGACGTTTTAGAACGGAGGTGGGTGGAAAGGGACAGGAACACCCAAAGCCATGTGCTCTCCTGCTGGGTCTCAGTGCCAGCACTGCTGCCCTACACTGGGCACCCCGGGGGCTCGAAGTGGCAGCGAGGATGCCCACAGCAGCACCAGTCACTCTTCTCTGATTCCGGTGAGAAACGGGGGCTGAAAGCTGTCACCCTCCCAGGATGCACACACCTCCATGCCCCATTTGGTATCGCTGCTCCACTGCAGGTGGTGGGGACAGAGCAGGCGGCAGCTGCCCTGTGCTGGCACCTTCTGCTTCTCCACATCCACAATTCTAGCTCCAGAGATAACCATCCCCTTCCTCTTCAAAGGAAGGAGGGAAAGGTGTGCACCACACCACTGCAGCATCCCTTTCCAAGCTGTGAGGACTGGCAGAGGTCGCACCATCACACGTGCAGCTGGTGGCTGGGGAATGCACACTGCAGGGAGCAGCACTGTGTGCACTACCACGGCCCACAGCTCAGAGCACACAGCAGCTGCGAGAAGGGGAGCGGGGAGAGCGGCTTCTATTGCAACACACTACTGGTGAACAGCCAGGACTCCTCACGTTCCTTTGGCATCACCATGCTCACCTCTGCAGCTCAACAGCCCTCCATCCCGAGCCAACTGTGCTCCACGATGATTTCCTAAGCTCCCAGACCTTCAGACTGCATCCTCTGTCCCAGCCCTGAAGTGCCCGTGATACATCCTTGTTCTCAAAACATCTCTTCACTCAGACTGTCCCGCTGGGGGCAGAGGGCACTTCCCCTGTGCCGAGGGCAGGGATTTTCCCCAACAGCCTGGCATTCCCTGGGGTAACACAATGAAATGGGGGTGGTGGGCCTCCCCCCCCTCCCTCTCTCGAGCCAGCCACCAGCTTTGCATGATTGTGTCAGAACACGCTGGAGAAGAAATGTGTTTGGTTTCACTGTAGCCTTGGATCAAGGAAGATGGAAAGACGGATTCTGACCAAGAGCTCCGAACTGTCCCTACAGAACAGTGGAAGTTCCAGGATTTCACTCAGTCAGGTCCAAGTCCTTGCTGGGTCCGTGACAGGTTCGTGTGACTCTCACTGTGACAAAGGCTCCGATCGAGCCACGGGTGCTGAGCAGGCCTGATGAGCAGTCAGGAAACTATTTACATCTCCAATGCCAATGAGGCCAAAATCTGTGACCGATAAGGACACTTGCGCAGGGGCCACCACTGCCTCTGGGTCTCTGTCCAAATCCACAGGGTCAGCGATTAAAGGCAAACCCTCATTAATGTCTGCAGGGAGACTGAAGTCCATGCTTATCGTCTCACCAGAGCTTTGTAACGTCTCCTGCTTCTCTGCTAGTCCTGGTCCTGCTGGTGGCAAAGCAAAGAGCCCCGTGTCCGAGGGGGTGACAGCGTGCCGCGTGCAGGAAGCAGAGATGGTGCCCGAGGAGGTCTCCTCTGCGGGGTCAAAGGAGCAATTTGTCTCTGAAGGAGTGCTGCACTCGTAGCCCTGTCCAGATTCGCTCATGCTGCCCAGGCTGCAGGCTGTGCTCTCCACGCTCAGGGGCTCTGCGTGCAGCGAAGGAGGGAAACGTAAGGGAGGTGGGCAGAGAGGAAGGAAGAAAGTGGGAGGGAAGCACGTGAAATGAAAGTAGAATGAGTCTGCAGCACGTGAAGAACAGAACCCAGTTCAAATCCCACCCATCCAGAAAGGTTTTTGTTTGATGGCACAAATGTTTCTTTATTATAGCAGCCGTGAATCCTGCCAGCATCAACTACAGGAAGGCAAGATGCGGTCAACAGGTAAGAGGCCATCGGTCTTTCTATGGAAATTAAAAGGAAATCTCAAGACTCTGATTAAAACCCCATCTAAATCCCATCCCCTCGAGCATACACCCCTTGGCAGGTGCCAACACAAAGCCCTTCTGTGTGGCAGGACGGATGGAGTGAGGGAATGAACCCAGTTCAGTCTCTCTGAGTCTCCTCACAGCTCTGAAGGCAGTTCACAGGTACATCATGACTTGTAGTGCATCAGCTCAGCCTCTGGAGAACACACCTGTGCACATTACCTGTGCAGGTGCATTGGGAACAACTGCCTGCTGCAGGGTGCCTACAGTCAGTGCAAATTCTGCTGCTCTGGGAATGCCACGGGCCATTCCTCTGCACCCAAAGTGGGACCAACTGTAAACCAACTCCAGAAAAGTTGGTACTCAATGCAGAGACAGCCAAGTTCCCTTTACATGCACTGTGCTTTGAAAGCACACTGATAAGATCCAGCAAAAAGAGCAACTGGTGGATAATGGCAAAAGGAGAAAGATAAGGAGGGTCCAGCTGCTGAGTGAGGGAGCTGTCCCCGTGGCAGACAGAAAGGAAGGACGTTACCTGTGCTCTCAATTGCTAGCTGGTCTTGGCCAAAGTGAGAGTCCAGGCAGCTGGTGGCAGAGGGAATGGGTGGGGAGCTCCGGGAGCGACTGGTGTTTTCTACCTCACCCCCATCCAAATCGTTGTCAGTGTAATCCCTGTGGGGAAAAGCAGACAGTACTGAGACCTCCCACACACCAGAGAGATGTAGGCAGGGCAGACTGGGATCAAAACCCACCAACAAATCAAGCAACAGGGCTGTAGAGGCCTCACAAAAAGGAATGGGCACCAGGTGTGCAGAACCCAGGTCAGGTTCTGGCACAGAGGCAATCACAGTTAAGACAGTGGGGACTCCACTTAAATATTTCGTTCTGACCTTTTAAAACATTTCAGCTTCAACCTTTTAGAAGAGCATCTGCTGTAATTAACGCACGTTTCGATGTGAAGAATTTGCCTCAAAGGGGAAATGAGTTCACCTCCACAACATCAGAAATCGGATATTTTTGCACGTAGAAAAATCCTGCTCCCAAAATGTCATCCCTCTGCATTACTCCTCGAGATCAGCCCTGAATCCCTGACCCCTTTTCTCATGAATGCATTTATATGAAAAGAGCAAGCAGTGTTTTCTGGCATGAATAAGTCCAGATCCAAGCACATAACTGCTTAACCACCCCCTCCCACACCAGCAGTGGGCTACGTTCTGAGAAGAGGCCACGTGCTCCCACCCCCAAAAACCTTCCAGAGCAGACAGCACAGTCTTTATAGCGGAGGTGCTTTGCAGCAGGGGATCTCCACGGTATTACTAATTTTAGTGTGAGAATATTCCACGCACGTGGCTCCAGGGTGGAGGACGTACTTCTTCCTTCCTAAACGAGTCTGCTGAGTGAAGTAGTCGTAGCGCTCGGACTTTTTCCACATGTAGTAGTACTCCACACACTCGCCCACTGACCGGGTGCGGACCTGAGAAGAAACGTGGCAGTGAGCATGCCAAGCATCCAGATGTGCCTCACAGAGCAAGAGGGCACTCATTTATTTATTTTTTATCAGCACAGAAAGGGATTGGTATGACTACGGTCACATCTACACCGCAGATGCTGAGATTTCCAAGGTGGTTGTAGACCCCAAGGTGGGCTCACACACTGTAATGTTCATGCAGGACTTTCCTGCACCTCCGGTAGCACACTTAACATCAAGAGAGCAAACCTGCATCCACTCTCACTGGCCACAGTCAACATGTCCGCAGTGAATCAGTGGTAGAACTGGACTCTCTGGTTTTGCCAACTCCCAGCACAGCAGCATGTGTCCTGGGGCCCAGTTCTCCCTGCAATGGCATCTCTCATCCTAGAGGACCCCAGGGGACTTTACAAAACATCCACATGCTCAACTCACTCATTCACAGAAGGTACTGCAAGGGCTGAGAGTTTGGAAAGAACTTTTGAGACTCCAGAAAGGGCTAATCAGTAATTAACTGACATCACTCATGCGGGCCAGTGTTGTTTGTGACTTCTCCCACCTGGAAAATAAGGCAGAGCAGGGCAGTGAACAGCCCATCACCTGCTAGCGTGAGTCAACACAAAGCCTGGGGTTGGAACTCAGCAGTCCTGAACTTCCTGCCTCAGCCAAGGCTCAAGATACAATTCTGTCTCATTCCCTCTGCCTCCGTGTGATGCAGGGGTGAACATCCTTACCTTGTTTGCCTGGATGAGATGAAAGTTCTTCCCGTGGACTCTGAAGCCATGCTCAAAATTTCTACATTCTTCTTCACTCCAGGCACAAAGCTCATCTACAGAAAAAAAACAACAACAGAGGAATTGGAGAAAAACGTACAGAACCCAGGAAGAATTCTACATAACCTCGACTGGTAGAATCCAGACAGGGGGTTCTCACCTCTGATAACCTTCACATTGAACCGTAACCTCCGTAATGCCTCTTCTGCATTGAAGTTGCACTTAACCAGCTCATACAAAGCCTAGGGCACAAAAAGAAAGGGACTGACAGCACGTGTGAGAGAAACATACCACAAGCAGACCTCCTTATGCCTCACATCTGTCTTGTAAGACTTATTTTTCCCAGCAGACACTTTGCCACTAGCCCCAGCACGGCCACCAGCACAGATTATTCCACTTTTTGTTTTCACAGCACTGCACTGCAAACCCCAGGACTGAAAAGATGCATTGCTACCAGCAGCCTAGAGACTACTGGCATGCTTCCACGTTTCTATAGACGCTGGGCTAGATCAGGGGAAACACAACTGCTCTGAAGTTTCTTCAGAAGCTTCACCCTCTGCTGGCTTAAAAGAAAAAGACAGAGGACAGAACCAAAATGATGGCCGTGCTGCAAGCTCTGTCTCAGAGATTCTGCAAAGGCAGGATGAAGGGCTCCCAAGACTGCATCTGAGGGGCAGTCTCACTTATTCAAGAAGCAGGAGCAGCAGATCACAGGAGGGAGGCCCCATTCTCTTTTAAGAGAGCCTCGTTCAGGACCTCTGAAGGAACACTGCACCACTGTGCCAGAATATTTTTCTTTAGAGTGCCTCTGGCTGCAAGGGTTTACCTGCTCGTTGTCTTTCACCATCTCTCCCTCTGGCAGGCTGCTGTTAGACAGCTCGTCCCACCGTCGCTTCACTGCACGGTACAGGAACTCTTCAACCTCTCTCTCAGGTAGGATGTTTGGGTCCCAAAGCAGCTGATCTTCATTTTCGTAGGCTAACAGGAAAAGCACTGAAATCAGCTACATGAAGAACCCTGTTGCTTTTGAGAAACAATCAGCATGGACATGCAAAGCAGAGAGAGAAGGAGAGAGAAAATCTTTGCTTGGATTCCAACCTGGCACTTGAGATAGCAGCCATCTGTGTGAAGGTGCCGTGCTTTCCCCTCCTGATTTTGGAGGCAGATAAGCTTAACACTGCTTAGATCCCTTTCAGAGCCCCAAGCACAGGCTTGACTTGTTTCCACTTCTTCACAAGGGTTGGCTGATGAGTTTTTTGTTACCACGTTCTCTGATGCTTTCACTCATTAATCTTGGCAACTTAAAAGCCACAGGCTGTAAGTTGTGCAGCAAACAAAAGGCAGCTTGGAGCTCTAAGTCTGGCCTAGGCTCAAGAACCTCGTCATCCTAGAAACAAAACCAAGCAGCTGCAAGGCTGTTCTAGCTTGTAATGCTCCTCCGTGAGCTGCTCCATCCACGTAAAACAGCAGCAGCACACAGCACAGCTAGGTGGTTCTTGGCCCTTCCAGATTTCAAGGCTCTTAGTCCATGAGAGCACGGCACAAAGCAACGTAAACAGATTTTTAGGTAAAACAAGCAGCATAGAGGAAAGCAAGAAGGGATTCAGCAATAAAAAGAACCAGAAATACAGTGATTTTATTTTCTATTCAGATAAAAACATTAGCATCCTTCATGGTTTACCTGTTCACCTATCTCTGCAGGCAAAGGCATCAACTCCTGCCACGTAAAATCAGGTCAGAGGAAGTACTGACAGGGCAGAAAACATCCCTGGGTGGATCCGCTGTCAGTTTCCTCTCATTTCATGCTGATGCAAACATACAGGCTACATGAAACAGGCACTAAACCCGTGGTACCGAAGGCTGAGAGCACCATAAGCTTTCTTCACTCCTTTAACTAAGTTACTTAAAGCCTGCTAGGCTAAAAGAACTGGTGAGGAAATGAGTCATTTCTAAAGAGGTGCTTTTCTGTTAACTATCTTCTTCAGAAACTCAACACGCTGCTGCTAGCACTGCACTAGCTAGGAGACAAACTGCACGTCAGGATGTCTGCAGAGCAAACTGGGAACTGGTCAGCTCCAGGGAGTACTGCGTGGAAGAAACTGTCACTACTTCAGGAAGATGCCAGAGAAGAATACATCCCAGCATCTCGATTTGCCTACAGCTGAGCCCCCCTCCTCCTTACCTGTCATACCAAGCCAGTTTTCATTGAGCTTCTGTAGCTCTATTGCTAGCCAGATCCAAGCAAGCTAGTTTAAAGCTAGCTGGACATCTTGGTGTTGATACTGAGAGAGGCCAAACTGAGAGATACAGAACAGAACTGGTGACCCACAGCCCCACTGAATTCCTCTGACAGCAGCCCTACATCCAAGCAAGACGCTCCAAGGAAGTTGCCTTACCTTTTTCACCGTGCCTGTTTAAGTGGAGGATGGGAACAGTGGCTTGGAACTGAGGTCCAATACTGATGTCCTGAAATACCATCACAGAGAGCTGGGTAAATGGAACGGGCTCCAAGCAGGCACTGAGTTTACTGCATTATTTGAGGACTGTGACACCACAAGGCCAGGGTACATCCGCAGTCCCCAGTGTTACCATTCCTTCTAGGGAACCCCAACTACTTTACAAGGTAACTATTAAGATTTACAACCAGACAGAGCATACTTGAGGGACCTTAGGCACTGACACAGTTTTAATGTTAGGCATACAGCAAATAGCTACGGCTGGAGATCAAAGATGTGCTAAAGGCCTCCTGCAACATTCATAACCAGGATGAACTTGGAAGTCTGCTCCTCTCTTTCTTAAGATGGTTCCCCCTCAGAAAAGCTTGCTGGGAACAGTCCAGCAAATCACTTCCTCAACACACAAAGCACTGAGCAAAAGGAAGTAGAAGCAAGAAAACGTGCTTGAGGAATAGCACAGTGCTTTTATGTCATGTTTTCCTCAGACTCTGGGACACTCAGCTCCCCTTCTGGAAGTACTTCCATCATTTACCTTCTTACACTCGCTGGATGGCATGGAATCCTCCTCTGATTCCTCAGCCATGGAGGAAGCACATGGAGATGAACAAGGCTCTTTGTCTTCATCAGCAAGAAAGTTGTTTGCTTTGTGGGAAAGGGAAAGGTCTGTTGTTATGAAATGGTTTATTTCTATCACTCCATGCTCTCTTTCCTTCATTTTCTGTCTCAAAGTCGCTTTCAGCTTGGTCCTCAGTGACAACCTACCTACATTTCCACTCTTCCCTTCTAAATAAGAACATGTGCACACTTGCCACACGGGTGGTGCCAGCCAACCCTTCATTTTGCAAGGCAGCAGAAGGAATAAGATCACCTCACACTGAGCTTCTCATGCACTCTGGCTTCATTTCTATTCCAATCTTTAGGAATTGACACAATATATCAGTGCTACTGAATTTATTCATTTGCAGAGATGCCAGATCCAGCACTGACCTTAAAGACTGTAATTACAACAGGTAGCAAAACAGCTCTCACTTTCTTAAAGCCTAAAGATAACTCTCTCCTGATCCCAAGCATCCATCTATACTGCACATTCATGCCCAACTGGTGCCCCACCAGCACACAGTTTTATTTGCAGCCCCCAGAAGGAATATGGGAAAGTTTATGTCACAGAACGTGGTGACAAAGTAAAGAAATAAGCCCCTGTTTTACCCTGCACGTCACGTCTGAGTATGAAAGAATGATTTAGAAATTAGTAACACGTACAGCCAGGCTGGTTTGGGAATAGGTCTGATGCATCGTGGGACGTGACGGATGGAGTCAGATCATCAGCTGAAGACTGTGTCTCCTCTTCTTCCCCTGAAAGCAAATCCTTCGCTATTTGCTCCTTTTAACAACAACAAGAAAGTGAAAAAGATTTTAGATTGAAAATAAATAAAAGTGGAAGGGGGTGGGGGGGGGAAGAGAGGTCTAGAGGAAAGCATTCCTGCCCAAGGGTGGCTGCATCCACAGTTCTCCTCACCCTCCCACAGCCACAGCTTTTCCAAACACAGATTCTCGTGCTCCCCATCACCCCTAGATTATTCTCCCTTGAACCATTCCTCTAAGTGTTCAGAGGAGACTGGATTCCCACAGAAGCCAGAGACAGGTTAGCTAGCACTGCAGGAAGATCCAAACCTTCCCTTGTCTATTCACAGACTCACCTCATGAGCGAAGAACTGTTAACAAAGTTCCACACATCTAAAAGCTATCTTTCCTCCTCTACACTCTGGATGTCCATCCACATTTCTGCACCTGCTGTTTCTCACTGGCAGACCCCTCCCCTTGCCATTACCCAAACTCCCTCTGAAAAGAGCTAGCAGGCATGCAGAGCTCTAAGGCAGCACAAGAAGCTGCAGCACAGGCCAACAGCACATACCCAAGCTGACAGCTGCTCTTACCTTATCCAGAGTCATATCTGGGAGGTTTGGAGTAATGTCATTGCTCTCGCTGTCCTGCTCTGAAATGGGATCGGATGCCTCATAGCCATAAAGTGCAAGCAGCTCCTCAAATGGCATTTCACTGCTCTGAGCGAGAGGAGGACAAAGCTTCATCAGGCATGGAACAATCACCGAGAACAACAGCAGCTGCAGTGAACACAGAGATATGCAGAGGCAGTCAAGGCAGCTCTGCTCTTCTGGGGGCTCTGAGTGCCTCGGGTAATGCTGCACAACGAAGGGGGGCACGGACTTCCAGGACACCACAACCTGCTCTTCTCAAAGGTATGGACCAGCCAGGAACTTTCACCCCAAAACAATACAGCCAAGGGTATTTTAAAAATGTATTTATACTGGATTTTATGCCAAACAGTAGAACTGCACTGATACAGATGAAGAGATGGAACAAATTCCTGTATTATTCTTGGGTCAGACCTGAAGAGCAAGGCCCCACTGAGGCCTCCATGGGGACTACCCAACGGAGAACCACATCACCTCATCTCTGTGGTTCCTCTCCACTGTGGAATGGACACTGCATATCCCCCAGCAGCTGATGGCTCCCTGACAAAGTGTGTGAAGGAACAGCACGCTGTCAGTGGGCACCAGGCAGACCAAGACTCCATGATGTACTGCTGTCAGCTGCTGAAAGACCAACTCCTTGCTACCCAAATTCAGATCTAAGACTTACTGATGGGCAGAATTAATCATAGCATAGAGCAAGCAAGACAGTTTCCCACAAAGATTTTTGGTTCCAGTACTGTCAAAGAAAAGCAGAAAATCCATCAGAAAATCCCTTGCCCTCCCTTGCTGCCTTTACCTGAGAGGCACTGAAACTCTTCTCCAGCTCTTCTAAAGACTTCTGTTTCTCCTGAGTATCATCATCTTCTTCCCTTTCTTCTCGTACACCATAGTTCTGAGAAAGGATCTCTGCCAGGTTCAGTCGATGATCAGCTGAGCCCATTGACACAACTGCAGGGATTAAAAGAAGTTGGATACCAGCACCACCCCGAACCCCATCTCCAGATGCAACAAAACGTGGCATGACCCACCTTGGTGTGAGTGCAGCTACAGGGGAAGAGATCAGGTAGAAAAGAGCAAGAAAGGTTGGAAACAACTAGACAAAGTCCTTCTCTGAGCACTACATTGCAAAGTCTGGTACCCTAAACATTCAAATCTCATGACTGTTTCCCAAGTATTTGTGTTTCCTCTCTTGGTTGGATTCCCTGATGTCGTAACACCTGAATGCACACTGCAGCTTTTCCTTCATTGGAGGGAATTTAAGGACGATCACTGTCTATTGGGAGAACAGCAAATGGACGTTTGTAGCAGCTTTGGCATCTTTAAGACTTTTCTCATCCATCAGGGGTCATCAGAATCAACCAGCTTCAACAGGCGTTGGAAGGAGAAGGGGAGGAAACAAACACACTGAAGCCAGGAGCTTAAATTCCCCTGGAAATCAGACCGACAAACAGAAGGACAAACCAAGTGGGTACCTGCTGCACTCTGAAGGCTGGGCTCTCCGGGACACAGGCTGTGGGCTGGGTATGGTACCACCCTCGGGCTCTGCCTGCCCACCGAGGCCTTCAAGAAAAGAGAAAGACATGGCTGAGACATCTCTCAGGAATGTAACACACCTCTGGCCTCCTAACCCCGCCAGTAAATGCAAAACCCACACAGGGCAGCACTGGAAATCGTGCTGTGCAGGAAGAGCTCTCGTCAGGTGTATCAAACTGCTCTCCCAGGGCTCTGCACCTTCCCCTCAGTCTCTAAGTGCACGTGGTGGTGTCTTCATTTCACCTCCAGCTCTCTGCTCTTTATTTATCCTCTCACCAGCTTCAGGCCTCACATCTTTACCGTTTACACGCTCACTGAAGTGAAGGATTTTAACCCTAAGCCACTATTCTAAACACACACAACACCAGGAGCTGAGCCACTCTTTGGAGATGCAGTCAGAACCTGCCATCCATCACCACGCCAGCTTCTCCCCAAGGCCTCATCACATTCAGAGGGGCCAGGCAAGAAATGCAGAGCTGGGCAGGCAGTGACGGAGCCTGGAGAGGTGAGGTGGGAAGAAATGAGACAGGTGGACTGTGAGAACAGGCTTTCTTCCACTCAGTGCATGGTCAGAAGTTCAGGCAGCAATACGGACTGAGGCCTGGCTAACCATGCAGGATATCTGCAGCTCCCTGGGCTGAGGGACATGGAAATGCTGTTCATCAAGTCCAGGCTAGGCAGAGAGCAAGCAGGTAATTAAGCAATGCCTTTGAGCTGACTGAGAGCAGCTCATGGCAGAAGGAAGTCAGAGCACCAGTACCCCACAGGCATTGTGGGCATCTTGCTGGGATCCTCAGCCAACAATCACCTCAGTTGTGCACCCCTGCACCCCACCTCAGGCTGGGGGAGCCAGGACATCTATGGTGCTTTAGTGCAAGGCTCTAAAAGCTAAGAAAATAAAGGTCCAAATCAAAACTAATCCTCTAAAAGAAAGTATACACCGAAATAAGCCACCCCAGGCTTCGGTCTAGAAGGCAGCGGATGTTCCCATCGAGACAAAGACCAAGAAAGAGAGAAGGCAAAGACCTGTGAAGGAGCACAGGAACTCCTGCTTCTCCTCCTGCCCAGAGCAGTGAAGTGAGGACGCCTCAATCCCAGCTGGGGTGCACGTTGAGCAGCACAAATCATCATCCCCAGTGTCTGGTCATAAGCAACACGGTAAGCCCACTGGATCCTACCCCAGCTGCAGCAGAGTGCACCATCAAGAAAAGGGAAGAGGCATTTATGGGTTAATGAAAGAGCTCAGACAACCTCCATTTTGAGAGCAGCCACGCTGGGAAACGGATTCATCACTCAGGACTAAGTTCAATGCCTCTTTGCTGGTCCTCGCTAGAATGGGACCGAGCACAAAACCCTCCTGGATAAATCCTTCCAGGGAAATGGTGAATACGAGGAGGGTGTGGTCTACACTCCCTTCTGCCTCGAGTGATCTGCAGAGCTCTCTGTGCTGAGACAGTGATCCATATATTGACTGCACCTCCTTCACACGGGGATCAATACGGGGCTGCACGCGAAGGATTCTGAAAACGAAGGCTGAAACTGGCAGCAGCAGAAGGGCTGCCTTGAAAAAGGTGTCAAGAGCACGTCAGGAACGACGAGCAGGATTAAAGCAGGATGACAACCCAGCAACTCATCACAAGTTCGTTTCCCCCGAAGCCCTGAGGCAGCACTGGGGTGAGTGGGAACTGCTGTAAGCCACCACGGCACGGTCAGCACTGCTGTGTTTGGGCTGACAGAAGAAGAAACAAGGGGCAGAAAAGCAAGCATTCAGATTTCAAAACATGTGAAAGCGGACAACCCTTCAAATTATGATCTCTCGCAAAGGGAGAGAGCGGACAAGACAGAGGAAAGAGGGTCTGCTTTAAATAGGCAAATGATGACAGAAGATTCCTGTCTACACCAACTGCTGATGCCACGATTAATCCGTGTGAAGGTGAGGAGCTGCAGTCTGACACTTCAACTGCACACACTGGGCAGGAGGAAGGAAACATGACAGCATTTACACATGTCGGAAAGAGAGCAGGAACACCAAGGCATCATCAAACGTTCCCAAACCACGAGCAGCTCTCGGATGAGGCACAACGGTGTCACCAGCTCGGACCCCGTGGAGATGACAGCAGTTCACCTCCACAGTGAACTCCAGTCGCAAAACAGCTCCTCCATCCATCGGTCACTCAGGAAAAGAAAAGGCATTCCCAGCAGCAGCTTCCCTTCTGTTACCCTCTGCTTCTCCAGCGCAGTCCATCACAGAATCACTGCACGGGTTGGGTTGGAAGGGACCTCAAAGATCAGCCAGTTCCAACCCCCTGCCTCTCCCAGAAGTCACACAGATGCTGACCGATTTCCAACCTCTTCCTCGTACTTCACATGTTCCCAGCACGCCCTTCTTCGTTCCGGACTCGGCTTTTTGAGCACATCAAAGCAAAGGTCTCAGAAACCAGAGGAACCCATTTTCCATCGCAGCGCTGACTGCGAGGCTGAAAATCCTTCAAACTGAAGCGACTCTTGCAAGAAAGCGAGGAAAGAGAACGTCCCTCGGCCGGCGTCACTATTTTACCAACCCAAAGTGATTTCCTCAGCTAGTTTAACACGCATTCTGAACTCCGAGAGAGTCAACTCGGATCCGTCCTACAAACCCCAGTGAAAGCAGCACGGACAGAGAGATGCTCGTGGTGTGATCTATGACACAAAAGAGCAAGACGTTCACAGAGGATGGGGTGTACAGTCACCTCCTGCACTGCCCGGAACGCCACTGCCCTCGTGCAGCGCTGGGGCCACGAGAGGAAACGACCTCACGCCGTCCCCGAGGCGAAGGGATGCAACGCACCGGCACACGTCAGAGAGAGACACACACGGCCTCAGCGGGGACACCACCGATGTGACAGCACCGGGAGAAGCCGCGGGCTCCCAGCCCACCCGGGACAAACCCCCACGGACCCCCTCCCCCCCCCCCCACGCTGAGCTCTCCCCGCTCCCCAGGCCCCGCTGCTCCCTGAGCCGCTCAGGCCCGCGCCCCACACCCGGCCGGGCCCCGAGCATCCCCCCCGCCCCGCTCCCCGGATCCACCCCGCGGGTACCGCAGCCCGGAGCGGCCCGGCCCGGAACGAGAGCGGCGCGGAAGACGCGGTCCCACCGCGGGCCGGCCCCGCGCTCACCTCCGCCATGGCCGGGCGCGAACGGCGGCGGAGCTCCGTGAGGGGAGGAGGGCGGGAGAGGGGGGGGTGCGGGTCCCGGATGCGGCGGCGGCCGCTGATTGGCTGCGGAGCCACGAGGGCGGGGGGAGCGGCGGAGGCGCGGCGGGGTCGGGGGGCAGAGGGCGCGGGGCGGGGTCGGGCGGTGCGCGGTGCGCCGTGAGCGGAGCGAGCGGAGCTTCGATCGCAGCTCCGGAGCGGGGCCTGGCCGCTACCGGGAGCCGAAGCGTTACCCTCGGGGTGATGCTGAGCGCCGCAGCCGCGCCGTGGTGCCGCTGGTCCGAGTGGGAAAGGAGCCCCGTGCCCCTCCGCGAGGCTGAAAGGGACTTGGTTGTCCTGCTTTGCTCCTGGGGCTGTGTGCGGTTTGGGGTGTGCCTGTCCTTCCACTTGCTCCTCAGGGCTGCCTGTCATAGATTCATAGATTCATAGATTGATTAGGTTGGAAAGGACCTACAAGATCATCTAGTCCAACCATCCTCACACCACCATCCCTACCCACCAAGCTACTAAATCCAATCCCTCAGCACCTCATCTAAACGCTTCTTGAACAGCGCTGGGGACGGTGCCTCAACCCCCTCCCTAGGCAGGCCATTCCAGTGCCGGACCACTCTCTCAGAGAAAAAATTTGTCCTCAAATCTAATCTTCCCCGGCACAACTTGTGGCCATTCCCTCTCGTCCTGTCATTAGTTACCTGGGAGAAGAGGCCGACCCCCTCCTCACCACAGCCTCCCTTCAGGAAGTGGCAGAGTGCGATGAGGTCTCCTCTGAGCCTTCTTTTCTCCAGGCTAAACAATCCCAGCTCCCTCAGCCGCTCCTCGTAAGACCTGTGCTCCAGACCTCTCCCCAGTTTTGTTGCCCTTCTCTGAACACGCTCCAGGGCCTCGATGTCCCTCTTGTAGTGAGGGGCCCAAACCTGAACACAGTACTCGAGGTGCGGCCGCACCAGAGCTGAGTACAGGGGATGATCACCTCCCTGCTCCTGCTGGCCACACTATTCCTAATACAGGCCAGGATGCCATTGGCCTTCTTGGCCACGTGGGCACACTGTGGGCTCATATTGAGCCAAGCATCAACCAACACCCCCAGGTTCCTTGTCCTCGGGTCCGAGAGCGAAGCTGCTCCTCTTTGCTGCTGAGCCCTTCCTTTGGCTGTTCTCTCTGCCCCCGTGCCCGTCCCAGGCTCCACGCACACAGAGGATGCGGGGTGGTGGCCGCAGGTTGCTGTGCAGGTTCGCTCTGACGCCTCCTTCCCCCTCAGTGTGGGGAAGGTGAAGCTGCGCTGTCCCAAAAGTTTGGGGAGGAGGAGTGCTTGCAGCAAATCCCTTTCAATTCTCCGCAGCCAGCAGTGCTCAGGGACATGATTTAGCACCGGGTTGTTAGAGTCAGGGTAGTATAGTTAGGTTCAGGTTGGACTTGATGATCTCAAAGGTCTTTTCCAACCTGAGCCATTCTGTGTGATCACCCATCTCTGCTCACTGTGCAGTGCTGTGCCAGAAGTTCTGGTGACCTGGATCTGCATCCATGGCAGCTTGCGGCACTCTGCTTAATGGCCGTGGTGACATCTGCCAGGCTGAGCCTCTCCCAAGTGCCTGCGCTCACCTGGAGGGATTTACCCAAAACGTTAAACTGTGTCATCAGAATTAGCACGTGCATTAATTCACCACCGTCCTTCGGCCACCTGATGCATTGTGATCCTCGGAAGCTGCTGGGGTGGGCAGTGGCAGCAGCTTGGGCTCTACAAAGCCTGAGCGTTAGGGAAATTATACCTTTAGGTATGTATATTGGCATGAATGTATCTGACAGCCCAGCAGAGGGGCAGGAAGAGGGTGAGGGCAACAGGGGTTTGTCCCCACAGCCCCCTCCCCCTGCTCTGCATCCATCTTGCAGGACTGAGACCCAGCAACATCTCATTGCCCAAGGGATAGCACAGCCCCGGAGCTGTAGGAATAGAGATGGAACAGTACAAGCCCTGGGCTCTGCAGCAGGGGGCTGTAGAGCGTGCCCCATACACCTCTCCTGGTTCCCGTGTCTGTCTGTCTGCATTGGAACTCTGAAGACGGACATACAGGGGTCATGGAGATCACTGAAGTTAAATCCTCCTGCACAGCCTCCATCCTCTGCTCAAATGCCACGAATCATCCCATGCAGATGCTAATCTGCAGGAGGAAAGAAAAAAAAAAAAAAAAATGAAAGGATTCCACCTTTAATTGCAGAACACGAAGACACTACAGGGTCATTAAAACGCCGTGAATATGGAAATGAAATCCACAGGTATCCGTGCAGATAACGGCAGGGAGCCAAAGGTAATGCTGGATGGTGGAAAGGTTGGCTCCATCCCAAAGCATCGTTAACCCTCTGCTGCAGGGCCTCGTGTCACAGCCACAATCTGCTCTGAGATGAGCTCCTGGATGAGCAGGGCTGCAGCTCATGGGGTGCAGGCATTGGGATCAGCCACCGAGCACTGCCTGGGCACAGGGGAGATGCAGGCACTGCACGGTGGGCACTGGGTGCCACTGCCCAGCTGCACTCAGCCCGCCTGGCTCGCTCCCAGCTCCAGCTCCAGCTCGGAAACTTTCCTCTTCCAGTTCCCATGGAAACGAGGAATTTTCTTCTCCCCAAAGTTGAGCCCTCTGCAGGGACTGCAGGGCCAGGCAGCAGGCAGTGCTCAGCGGGCTCAGCCCATCTGCTGGAAGCTGCCAGTTTCACTACATACAATCATGGAGTTATTCGAGCTGGAAGGGACCTTTAAAGGTCCAACACTCCTACAACAAACAGGGATACCTACAGCCCGACCACAACGCCTTCCCAAACGCTCCTTCAAGCCTTCCACATCCCCTGCTGGGGGATCTCATGGGCACAGAGAGGATGCAGCCGTTAGAAAGAAGAAAACATTTAATACTTTTATTCAGAGATACAAGTTGAGATTTGTGGGGGGATTTCTTTTTTTTTTTTTTTTTCCCCTTTACAAACCATTACAAAAAAAAAGGTCTTGCAAGTTGTCCCAGCTGACAGACTCATCTCGATCCACCTGAGCAGGAGCCAGCAGCCCCCAGTGGGGTAGGGACGGGGCACTAAGGCCATCAGTCCCTTCGGTCCCCTGCACTGCTTGGAGCTGGGGGAGAAAACCACGTGTGCTCCCACATCCTGCACTGGGAGGGAGGGTCAGGCACCAGTGCCAGACGAGGGTCAGCCCACTTGAAACGCAGCGTGGCAGGGGACCAGACGTACATCGACATGCATGGGTAAAAACATTAAAAAGGTTCTGTGTAAATGTAACAGGAGATGGAGCAGCTGCAGCGTGGGGCTGGCAGGGAGCTAAGGCTTGCACGCTGACCAGGAGGGTGCTGGTCAAGGAGAGTGGCACCAGAGCCCTGCCAAGTGCTGCAGCAGAGGTGCCAGACCCCCAGAGCAGGGAAACCACTTTTCTATCAACACTGGATAAACAAGGAATGGAGCTCAGGAGCTGCGGGTGCAGAAGGCAGTGCCGTGCTCTCTCCTCCAGGGGCTGGGGACATGCTGAGCACTGTAGCTCCCAGCCCCGTTGCAAAACATGTATGGGGAAAGAGGCTGGGACTACCCAGGGCAGGCAGGAAGGGGTGCACAGACATAAGATGCTTTTTCCACCGAATCTGTTCGCAGGGAGCAGAAGCTGAGGGTCACAGAGCCCAGGGAGCAGCTTCTCCCAATGGGTGGAGGATGGGAATGGGGGGGCAGAGCAGGGGGTGGCAGGAAAGGCACAAGAGGATTAACCCAGTCCAAAGCAAGCAGCCCTGAGGAGCAAGTGGAGGGACTGCTGCTCAGCCTCGTGGGGTGCTGATGGGGAGGACAAGCACAGAGCCAGGGGGTGAGTGGATCTTGCATGGGACCACACCACGGGGAGGAGCCATCATCTGCCTCCCTTGTATGGAGCCAAGAGTTGGACTTGATGAACATTATGGGTCCATTCCAACTTGTGATTCTATGGGCAGACCGTGAGCTGCAGCCCAACTGCCCCTCGAGTCACCTCCCCGCTCTGCAGGTAGAGGCTGCAGCAGGAAAAGCCCAAACTTAGAAGCAACCCACCTTAAAATACTTCCAGGGCAGAAAGGAGTTGAACTGTGCCATGGAGAGGGCAGAGAGACATCATGCCTCAGCCATCTCTGCTCCCCTCCAGGGAAGGGAGGGACAGCACAGAGCTCCAGGCAGGGCTCAGCACTGCCATGAGCTGGTGTAGTGTTTGTTCTGTGTCACAGTGTTGCCCTGCCCTGTGCTTCCTCCACTGAGCCCCGGCTGTGGGGTGCTGAGGAAGCTGCAGTCCCTTCCCACAGCAGCTGGATGTCAGAGCGAGGAGGAGCTGGGAGATGAGGGGAGGTGGGTAGTGTTCAGGGGCAGATGCCCACACCATGGCTGAAATAGAGGCAAACCCCTCCACGAGGCTCAGGGCTGCTCAGCCCCAAGTGTCCTGGGGTAACACTCAGCATGAAGGCCATGCACCCCAGCTCTCTGGCACAGCCAGCCTGGTTTATACGGACACTGGACCAAAGGAAAGACAAAAACTGGACAGGGAGAGGCCTATGACCCAGCTTGAATGTACAGACTGGGGAGAACCTGGCAGAATTCATAAAGTACCTAAGTTCAAGCACCAGAAGGACAAAAAAAAAAACCCAAAAAAAAAAGACAAAACATATTTTCCAGGATAGGGCTGTCTGACCCTTCTGGCTTGTTCCCTGGTGGCAAACTCACCCCGAGATGATACAGGAAATGGCCGTGTCTTCTCTCCCCGCCTCACTAGAGGGCTAGTGTCAGGACAAACGTGGAATGCAGGCTCAGCCCTGCGCTGTGTGGGGGCACGAGTGGAGAGGAACGGGGAGAGATGCCAATTCACTGAGGTAGCGGAACCAGCACTTCCACGTAGTTGAGCGGGAAGAAGCCTGACTGGCCATTGATCATGCCCTCGTACCAGTTTTCATCGATCTGGTTGGTCAGGGTGATGATGTCACCTTCCTTGAAGCCCAGCTCACCATCATTCTCAGGTTCAAAGTCGTAGAGCGCCTTGCAGCAGGGCTGGTCCAGGTGAGCTGTGGGGAGAGCATGTGCAAGGGGTGAGCTGGCTGCCTACAGTCCGACCCCAGCCCTACAGCAGGCAGCCAGCTGCTCACTCCAGTTCCAGACACCACATGGGTTCACCAGGTCTGCCAGAGCCAGGACTTGCACAGCCCCAGTGGGACAAGTGAGCACTGGGAGCTCTTCCCTGCCTGGCAGAAACTGTGCTTGAGCTCTGCACTCGGGATGATAAAGCATCAATTTAATTTGAACTCCTTGATGGGTTTTAGCTCACTAGTTCCTCTGCCTTCTTGTTCCAAACATTTCCCTTCATAAGCTTCTCCCAGAGCACAGTCCCAACCCCTGTGCCTTCCCCTACTTCAATGGGAGAAAAGCAGGCACTAAACTCTGCAGCTGTAGAGATCCTATTGAGAGCAGGCTGAGCTAATGCAGACCACCATGGTCTCCATGGCCCCAATTCCCTTCCCTGTTGCTCAGTGCCTGGCAGGGCTCTGTGCCAAGGCTCTTCCAAACAGGACATGGGGAATGGCACAACAGGAGGCTGAGCACACCTGATCTGCTGAACTTCCACAGCACGAGAGGACTCAGCATTAGAAGAGAACTTGGAAAACACCAAAAGCAGCAGCCAAGCACCTTCTTTTCAGAGAGGACTTCTCAAAACACCAAGCTGGTCCCGCAACCACAGCACGAACCACATTCCAAGCTCCATAAACCATTCTGCCCCACTACTGTACCACCATAAGCCCCCTGCTTGCCCCACTCTGATGCATCCGAGATGCAGATCCAGCCTGCCTCTGTACCCCAATGGAAGCCCCTGAGCCCCTTTGAGTCAACCTGTGGGCTCTGCCTGGGAACTTGGTGCAAGTCACAGCCCATCTGAGGCTGTTTGCTGCCCAGACACCACAAAACACACACCATACACCAAAGCACTGCCCACTCTGACCCCAGCCTCCAGCTGCATGGGGGGGGGAGCAGCTAGTAGGAGCAGGAGTGGGACAGATCAAGGCTGGGCAGCTTGTAACAGGAAAAAGGTGGTTGATAATCTCCTGGAAGAGCTCCTGATCCTTGTGGGCTCAAGCAGGATGTGCCTGCAGGATGACTGCTACTAGAACTCATCCAGGTGAGCAAAAGCTTCAGGGTGGTAAATTTCAATACAGCATGGTTGGGTTAATTTGGGCCTCGGTAGAGGTGATGTTTTAGCTCAGCTGTTCTGCTGGCCAGGCACAGTGCCTCAGCACAGGGGTATTAGTGGCTTTGAGAAGCAGTGTCAAGGAAGGAGGAGCAAGGAGGGGTGGGGGCAGATGGTCACACGTCATGCAGTGCAGTGGGAGGAAACTCACGGATACTCCTGACGAAGGCCCGGGATGGCTTGTCGGATCGGAAAGAGGAGGAAGCTGCTTCCAAACAAAAAGAGACATGCTTAAAACAACGGGAACTGGAGAGAGGGAAAGGCAAGGCCCAAAGGGAGGTTCTGTTAGGAGAAACAAGGCATCCTGCATGCTGTTAGAAAACCACCTGCCTTGCTGGGATCAGGGAGGGACAAATGCAGCGTGATGGAAGATGGGGAGGGAGAGATGTTTAGTTTTTCCTTTCTGCCCTTGGTGTCACTGAATGGGTGCTATCAGTCAGTGACCCAGACCAGAGGCTCTCCTGGGACTTCTCCAAAGTCAAGAAAACAAAGGCTGTTGGGCCCAAGAGAAAACAGCCTGAGTTTCGAGATGTTTAAGACACTTTCAGAACCACCACCTTGTGCAGGCACATCCAACATGTCAGAAACATAATTCTCAGGCAGAGCAGTTCCCCTCCATCCCCAGGACACTGCTTCTGAGGCACCTGTGTGCACACTGACATACATGGGACAACTTTACCTGAGACTTTAGGGGTAGGAGTACAAGAGAAGCCCCCGTTAGATTGGTTGGTCTCTCCAAAGTCATATGTCTCCCTGGGTTTGGGCTTGTATTCCCGCCTGGGACGTGAGGAAGCCTCCCTCATTCTGGCAGAATTAAAAGAAAAGTGAATAAATTAAAGTGAAGTCTAAGAAAATCAATGCACATCTTGCCTGTTGGTGTGAACGCTTTGGAGAAGGCATGCTGCTGCCAGAGGTAGAACAGGAAGCTTTCCCTCCTATGTCCCCAGCTGGGCAAGGCAAACACAACTGGCCCCTCGCATCCATGGTCTCAGCTGCCTCCACCTCAGACCTCCAACTCAGCCTTTTGAAGATGATGCCCCTAGGCTTTGCTGTAGAGGCAGCTCAGGCAACCACTGCTTTCAGGCCAGCAGAGGACACTCGTGCTGCAGTTTGAAAGCTTGCTGTGGTAGGATACTCCCAGCTCTTTGCAATTCTAGCCAGACACAGCATCCATTCAGTGGTTTCTTCTATGACAGAAGAGCAGCAGGGCAGCACTGCTAAATCAACAGGTACCCCAGCTCTCTAACTACAACTGAAGCTAATGGCACAAGGACACTAAGCTAGGAGGGGGCAGGCACATTCAGATCATGCCATCTGATCCATCTGCTCCAGCAGCACGGTTACTTGATCCTAGGTCTGGCTAAAAGATACTACCTGGTCAAGGCCCAAAATGCAAGGAGCTATGGGCACTGGCATTAAGGGTGCACTGCCCATCCACCCTTCCATTGCCAAATTCAATACCAAGCCTCCTGGGAACTGCACACTCCGATTCAGGCATTGCTCAAACCAGGAGAGACTGGCTGCCCATGAAGCAATGTTTTGTATTTTAGAGTGTGCCCATCACTGATATGAATGATCTGAATGAGATCTGGACTGAAGCTGCTGTGACTGCAGGAACTGGCTTTAACACCAGGGGGCAGATTCAGACTGGGAGCCAGGTTTTTACTGGAAAATGCCACACCGAGCTCGTGGCTGTGAAAACTGAGCGCACGAAGCCCCCCCCAAGACTCACCTGCGTTTGAGTTTTTCTGCAAGTTCATCCAGGATCTGCACTGCCTGCCTGTGGTAGTCCAGCTGAGCATCCACCAGGGCCGACAGCTGGCTCACCTGCTCAATCTAAGAGAATCACACCAAGGCAGGATGAATAGCTTTCCCTCGCTGATAAGAGACTCCCACTGGGGCTGAGATCATACTGGGAAATGTGCACAAGGGACAGATTCCCCAGGGAAACGAGAATGAGGTTTGGGATTTCAAATCCTAGAGACCAGGCTCTGGCTGAGACTCAGGAGAACAGAGGCCACTGTCTCCCACCCTCTAGGCTTCCCTTCTCTAGCTGGTCAAATCCTTCCCAAGGGTGCTGCATTATCTGGCCAAACTCGTTCCCAGTGGCACCCTCATGCAGATGGAAACATAAAACCCACCCCCAGCTCTCAGCCCCAGGGGCAGCAAGGAGTCCAGGTGCCCTCCATGCACTCACATCAGTTTCTAGGAGGTTGTGCATACTGGTCTCCGCTACTTCCTTGGACTCTTCAAACTTCTCCATGGCCTGTCGGAGTTCCTCATCAGGGATCTTTCCCTGTCGCTTCTTCTTGTAATCAAAGTCCAAGCGTCTCCCTTCCAGCTTCTTGAGATGGTGCTGGGAAGAAGATGAACGGTAAAGAAAAAGGGGAAAGAGTGGTAAAGAAAAACGGTAAAGAAAAAGGGGAAAGAGACACAGACTGGGAGCAACTGAAGGCAGCACACCAAGCTCATTCATTTCAGAAACTTGATCTCAGAGCAAACACTCCTGTGGCTCCCACAGTTTGTTCAGACTCCTGCGAGGTTCCAACACAGGATAAAGAGCTGCACGTCAGGGTTGCTGGGAGATGATATGGAGGACTATTTGGCAAAGCATTACTGCTGCAGGTGCTTTTTACTGTGCTTTTAACCCACAACAGATTGGGATGAAAATACAATTTCAGCCCCTTCTAGCTGGGAGCTGGAGGAAAACAAGACAGTGAGCAGCCCAGCTCTGTTCCCCATGCAAGGTTTTCAGGGAAATGAACAGCTGGACCTCTACTTTCAGCTCCTTGTGAGCAACAGGGATCTCTAGAGATCAGGAATCGGGATACAGGTTCTGGCTATTATATCTAACAGCTTAGGGTCAGAACTGTTTAAATGAGCACCAAATGCAAGCAGCTCAGAACACACTTTGTGGCACACTATCACAGCATCCTTCTTAAAGCACAGTGAACTACTCCAACCTACATCCAACTTCAGAAGCTGCTCAGGAGCAGTGGCAGTGGTGCTGAATGCACTGAGCAGGGGAGGAAAAAACAGCAAATCCGGAGAGAGGATGCACACTACATGTGGGGGAACAGAAGTGATAAGTGTGCAAGTCCACGTTGTTTCCCACTGTGATGGGAATAGCCAGAACAGGCCAGAATCTAAGGAGACAAATGGCAGGGACAACACTGTGGCATTTACCTGGATCTCCTTCAGGTCTTTGTCACACAGGTTCTGGAGGGGATCAATAAAATTTTGTTTGACTTCGATATCCAGCGAGTCCTTCACTTCAGCCAAACGTTTCATAGATTCCCCAGCATCAAGCAGCGCGTCGCCTTTGAGTGAGAAAAGGAAGAGAAAGGGAGAACAGGCCAGCCAGTTAAACAGAGCCAAAGTCTGTGGCAGCTGCACGCAGAGCCATTCTGCCATGACACCCAGCAAGCTCTGTCACGTGTCAAAAACCTCCACGTTTCTATCTGGAGCAACTCTCTGAGCTGGGCACAGGGAGTGCTGAGTGGTGTGACAGCAGGCGATGGCACATTAGTGCCAACTCCACAGAAGACACTACACCAACGTGCTTCATTTTCTTCCTCTGAAAATAAGGAACAATCTCTACGTGTTACACAGAGGAAGGGAAAAGTAATTCGTAAATAGCTTTGTGAGCTCAGGGAGTCCCTGAGCTACTAATTGGCTGAGCAGTGCTTTAACCTTGCTTGGCCACTGCTGGCAGCAGAAGCTGGGGGCAGAGTACATTTAGCCTGATTCAGCCAGGCCATCCTTATGTTCAGATGGTTTTAAGCCCAGAGAACTCTTGACCAACCTCTCAAGTTTCCCCAGATGTCAACAACCAACCTGCAGCCTTCCATTCATTTTGGACACTGACCTCTATCAGGCCAATCTTATCTCTTTTTCCACCACTCTCTGAATTAGAACTCAGAGTCACTCACCGAAACCTATTTAGCTTTTCTAATGCTCCTTCTAATGATGACAGTTAAACCAGGCAGCCTTGCAGCAAAGCATTTTTAGTCTTGGCTTTTTATTCCAGTGGAAACCATTTTATAGATTAAATTATTCCTGTGCAGCTTTGGCAAACCAATCATTTCAGCACTACAAGAGCACAGGAGACTAATGCAAATGAAATAGAGAGCGAAGTGAAACCATCAGTCTGCTGTCCACGTGGAAAAAAAGTATACAACAGAGTATCTGCAAAAGAATTATTTCAATGGTGATAGCTCCAGATAACCTGTCAAAATAAAAAATTTATCAACTTAAGTGTTTCTGTGAAGAGAGGCTATTAAAGGAAGCCAGGTTTGCTATGTTCTTCTAAAAACTTCCTTCCCCCTTGCTCTGCAATAATGCTGGTTTCCTGCAAGCCAAGAGAGATACAGAGCACTGAGCCAGCCAGAGATACCCTCGAGAATTCACCACTCCCACAGAGTAGCCAGAGCTTTGCAATTTTCCTGATGCAAGAAGGCTCCTCCCTGCACTGGAAGCAATCAGACAGCTGTGCACTGTACTGGCTCTGTCACATGTGCAGGCTGATGTTTCATTGGGTTAAGAACGATGACATCAAGAAGCTTCACACCCCTTTCCTACCTACAAGTCACACGTGGCTTCTTTTATGATTATGAGAAGTTACCCCATGAAGACAGGATCCTCAAAGCACAGAGGTAGTTTTTCCCACAGGCAAATTTATCCTAGTATTCAATAAAAAGTATTACAAGGTTTTGGACCTAAGCCTAATGTCATCAGTTGTGATCCAGTACCCTTGGGTTCCGCTCACTCCTCCCCTACCTGGGTGGAAGCCTTCAGACCTCTCCTAAGAGCCCCAACGAGGGCCAGTGTACAGAGGCTGCTGACAGCACACACATCAGCAGCGAGCTGTGGATTTTACCCCTGGTTTTGGTTTAAGGAATGAGGTGCAGCCACTGCCACGCTTTTGCTCTGAGGCTGCTACAGATCTGGCACTCGTTGCTGGCCTGGACCAGAGGCACATGCTGCTAAGTGATATAAAGGGTCACAGGGCCCTTCAGTAATCCAGAGAACAGTGTGGAAATTTGGCACCGGACTTTGCTGTCTCATCTGCATGCTCCTGGAGGGAGCAGCCCCACGGGGCACTCACCGAAGTTGGAGTCCTCGCCCAGCTCCTTGCCATAGCGGATCATGCTCTCCCCCAGCAGCCCTTCTGACTGTGGGTAGCCAGGGTTCTTCACCTGCCCACGGATCTTCGACATCGTGTTCAGCATGGTTAGCTTGGCTCTGGAAGCTGGCACAGAAACAGGCACAGCCGTGTTTGCAATTACTTGGACTTGCCAGCAGCTGCTGGCCACTGCCAACTCTTTTTTTTCCTTAAGTGGCTCCCAAAGCCAAGAAGTGCTATTGTCATAATCTACCAGAAATATCACTTGCTATGAAAAGTTTCTTTTCCAAGACAGCAAACAAATATAGATCCCCACAGCTAACTGGTGAAGGCCAAAGGAGTTTCCCCAGCCCTCCCATAGTCCCTGGAGCATTCTCTGAACAAGCTGCCTGGAAACACACAGGGCAGCAGGCTCCGGAGGTGATGGCTACGAAGCTAACCATCCCTTCCCAACCCAGAGATGAATTTTTTTCTGGACACCTCTGTAAAAACAGGTCCCCTCCAGATCTTTCCTAGATCCAAGGTTAAAGATGTGCCTGTTTTATTCCCTGTTTGATAGCAACAGCAGTGTCTTACAGCCCAGAAAAAACATCACAGGTCAAGAGGGCTGTATGATCACAAAGCAACTGTGATCTAAGGTGGGACCCCACTAAACTCAGCCAGTTAGCAAAGCCACAGGAAACGTACAGGACAGCCCAGCATACATCTGGTAAAGGTAGGGAGTGTACCCAATAACAAACGTGGGCTTGGTAGCACACCTCAAGGCCATAAAACTTCGCTCTGAGGTCTCTCTGTACCCTCTGTCTCTTCCCCTCTTACCCAGTTTGGGAGGCAGAGGGAGGCGGACAGGAGAGGCCCAGCAACTCACCCGGGTTTGGCTGCAGGTATTCTATTGTTCTGGTCAATACTTCTGTAACTGCCTTACTGGTCAGGTCCACTTTCTGCAGGAAAACAAGATGATCCAGCTGCAGTGAAGATCAGCTCAGGGCTTTGGCGAGGTCACAGAAGGCTTACAGTTGTGATTTCAGGGATTTCTCCCATCCATTACTCACCTTTTCCATTTCCTTGAAGTCATCGTCAAGTTTGGTCCCCTCTGCCCCTCCAACCTTCTCGCTGACCAGCTGCAGAAAAAGAACAAGGCAGGAAGAATCAGGCACAGCAGTGGCTGTCCACTCTACCTCATGCAGAGAGGTAAAGAGTCCTGGGGACAGAAAGAGAACAGGGGTGGTCCAGACAGCACCTGCAAGAGAAAGGAGGCGACAGGAACAGCCCAAAGCACGGTGATAACACGTGGCTCTTTGCCAGTGCTGCCCCACTAAAAAAATTACACATCCCCTACCCTCCCAAGGCACTGCTCAGCCTTTAGACACAGGCAGGATATTCCCCACCTGGCAAAAGCTACAAAGCTCTTTAAAATCACAGCTCCAACTCCAACTCCAACGCTTGCTGGAAAAAGCGAGCAACAGCATTGTCTCTCAACTCCATTTCAAGTGAGGCTTCAATTTCACACATGGCAAAATGCAAGTAAACAGGGAATTAACATACCCTGCTTGCAGCAGCCAGTACGAGAACTAAGTTCAGAACGAACCTCTCAAAGCCTTAAACCACAACTCCTTACAACCCAGATGGTGAGAGCTCGGGATCTAGGGCTCTGTATTTCAAGATTTTTTTTTAAGGATAAAGAGATTTATGGAAGCTACACGAAAAACTTCAGACCCAATTATCGAGGTATCTCTGACGTCTGTTCTAAAACAAAGCAAAAAGCAAGATGTTTGACACAGCTGCAAAGGCAGGGCTGCTTTTGGCACAAAGGGCTTATCAGCTTTCTTCAAAATACCACTTAGTGTAAGAAAAGCCTTTTTCCCAAAGCCTCACCATTCAACTTCCTGAGCTGAAAGACGTGTGCCAAAAGTGCTTTGTTAAATCCTGCTGAAGCAGTGTCCTTCCACACAACCCAAATGGAAAGGAACGTCTCCTGCTTTGCTCTGTTCCCATGGGGCAAGGGCAGTGGCAGCATGTGGGGCTCAATGGATTGGCCAAAGCTACCTGCAACGCACCTACAAGCGACTGCCAGGCCCCACAGTGGGTCTGTGTACAGCAAATTACCTCCACAGACATCAGAAGTGCTCTAGGAAATGGCTGCTGGCTCCCGAGCTCTTGCTGCCTGCCACAGGCCATTGCCAGGATTCCTCATGCTTGTAGTCAAAACTCCAGCTCTGGACAAACAATACAGGTTTGTCTACTTCAACATCAAATATTTGATTTTATCAAGGCTTTCTTCCTGCGGCGCCCATGGGGACTCAGAGTGGTTCCATAGAGGACAAGGAGAAAAAAACTCTTCAGGCAAGCATCCAGTTCCAAATGCACTTAGAGATACTCCTTCAGCTCCGTGCGACTGCACTCACCGGGCAGTGCTCAGCACCAAAATCAAATGACTGCTGTTACAAAGGAAAGTCCGCAGGGATTCAGCAAAATCCCAATTCTAGACCCCAAACTGGGAAAGAAAAACAACTAAAGAGCTGCCAACCAAGGTGCTAGGCTGAGCACTGCTATGGCCAATACGCTCTTCGTGCCTCAGTGGTCAGATAGATATCTGCAGCTGCTCAAAGCTTCAAGGCATGCAGACATTACAGGGAAGAGTACTGTGAGGGCAGAGAGCTCCTCTGAATGACAGCTCTGCACTGAGCAACAGCAGCATAAACCATCACGAGGCCAAAATATCCTTTTAGAGCAAGAGTTTGAAGGTGCTGAGAAAGAAGGCAGCAGCCTTTCAGGGCCTCGCTTCGCCTGGGGAAAGCTTTTTTCTCTCTCTGTGGAAGCAGAGGGTCCCAGATGTCTTACAAAGAGATTGCTGTGGTTTCTCCTGGACATTTAGACTCTGGGCTCAGTGCTCTCCACGTTCACTCAGCCCAGCTCTTGGCTCTGGATCTCATTCTCAGGTGTGTGCCCCGATGGATCTTCTCACGTCCCTGCGTGTGCAGCCCCACAAAGGTGCACGCACGCTCCTCCTGTCCTCACCAGCTTTTTCCTAGCACCTGAAAGGACGTGGGAAGTGCAGGGAGAGCAAGAGTACAGATTCAGCAAGAGCGTGCCAAGAGGCAAGAGGGGCTCGAAGGGGTGTTATCACCGCAGAGCTGCCTGCAGATGGGCAAACAACCAAAACCTGAATTCTTGCTTTTTTTGGATCCTTGCTCTGTGCTTGGGGTGCCAGCACACACTCCTGCGTGCCAGCTCCGAGCTGGGGAAGTACACATTCCTCTTTGGAGCAGGGAGAAAAAAAAAACCCACAAAGCGGTTGCTCTGCCTTCCAAACCCTGCGTGGGCACTCACTCCCAGCTGCCACCGCACACTCCTGTGCTTCCATGCCAAAAGTCAGCTCCTCATGCAGCTTCTGTGGACAGAAAGGGGTTTCTGCACAGCCCACATCACGTTCCCAAAGGCTGCAGCTCCGTTTCTTCCACTATACACCTAGGAAGAGTACAATTAACCCGAGTAATTCCATCCCTGCTTATCCCCCAGCCACCCACACTCCGATCTGCAGCCCAGAAAGACGTAAATGCTGCCGGTGATGGGGAGCTCTGCCGTCATCAGGGAGTGCATGCCATGTCGAACACGGCCATCACCACAGTGATTTTGGAGGCTTAGCACTCTCTGAGAGAGCACAGAGATGTGAAGGAGGAAAATTCGCTTGCAGACTAATTTTAATCCTCCTTTTGACATCCAAGAAATGCTACTGGTGCCCTGCTGGGAAGGAAGAATAAGACTGAGGTTTTCTCCCTGCTGGCTCTAATTAAGCTAGGAGGCTTCATCTCAGGAGGAAAGAAGGAGGGACTGTGTGCCATCTCCATCCCAACAGCCCAAAATCTGTCAGGCAAGAGGACAAGCTCACACAAGTTTCCCCCTGTGCCAGCAGGGATGTGAACCAGGGACACGGCTGGCTTGATGGCAGTTCATCCTGGAGAAGGCTGAGAAGGGATCTGATCAGCACTAATCAATATCTAAAGGGACGGGGTCAGGAGGATGGGGCCGGGCTCTGTTTGGTGGTGCCCAGTGACAGAACAAGGGGAACAGACTGGAAGCCAGGACAGGGCACAGAGCAAAACAAGCCTACAGCAAGCAGCTCAGCGCGAGGGAAGCAGGGCAAAAGCTCAGTCAAAGCTGCGTGCTTCCTATAGCAAATATTAGCACAAGGCAATACAGCCGGGCGTCACAGATCGGTGAGATAAAACAGCTTCAAAACAGGACGGCTGTTGAGCAGGCATCACAAGCACCAATAAACAGGGACGAAGCAGACGGTGCGCACACAGGCCAGCAGAGAAGCAACACCCATGTATAATTAAAGGTCGTTGGCAGGAAAAATCTGCCCCAGATCGCTCCGAGCTGATCTCAGGGCGCAAGGAGGGGCACTGATGGCAGTCCTGTTGGACGGCCCCGGCTCTGTGCCAGGGTGCGGTGGTGGATCTCACCCAGCAAACACCTCCACGGGAGGGCCAGCTCCAAAGCACGGCACGCAGCTCCTGCTTCATCTGTCTCCTTGCTCCTGATTGCATTTTGCAGATTCTGCAGCCCCATTTGAACGAGGATCGACTCGCAGGGGCTTCCTTTGTAGAAGCATGGGAACTCAAACAATCACACTTACCTTTGGTGTCCCGATGCTTCCAAAGGGCTGAGCATGGTAGATGCTCAGAAATGAAAGCCCTTTTGTTAGCCAACTACAGGAGCTTGGCAACGGGGAGAGGAAGGAATGATCTGTGTATGTTGAGGGATAAGAAAGACAAGATGGAGAGGGGCTTCTCTTACAGCAGAGAGTGGGAGAGAAACATAAGCCCAGGGATGAGGGAGGGCTGTGTTGTCTCTCCTGAGACAACACAAAATCCACACACCCCTCCTCGTCCTCATCACCCCCCTCCAATCCCACCACCCCTTCAACCTACACAATTGCTCTTCAACCCCAAGATGAGCTCGTGGTAAATAACAAAACAACCCAACAATGCTCCTGTCATTCGGTGCATCCTTACATAAACCCGATGAATCAGACAGACCTAGCAGGCATCTGCTGCTGCCCACACCATCACTGAAACCTAAACAGATCCCAGTGGCATTAAGTAGGACCTTGGCACACCCGCTGCAAAGATGCTCTCCCCTCACTGCTGGCTGCAGCAACACCCCTTTCAAATCCTGGTGGTGACATAAGGCCGTGCCCAGCGCATCTCTCCGCACAGCAGATGCGTGTGGATGTATTTAGGAGTACAGAGCATCAAGATGCTTTGCCAGCAGCAGATGTGGCCATTTCCAGGGCTAACGAGTGGCAGCTTGGAGCATGGGTTGTGCTGTGCTGCACCGCTGGTGACGGAGGAAGGACAGATGTGCAGGAAAAAAATGGAAATCAGTGTACAGCGCAATCACCAAACGTGAAACTAGAGCCAGAAGCAAGTGGGAAGATGCTACCAGGCAAACCTCCCGCAGCTGTGGAGTGCCAGTGAATCCCCTCCATCTCGAGATCCAGCAGAGTAGAGAAGGGCAGCACTGGCCCTAGAGGTGAGCAAGTCTTTGGCCGCCCAGCCTGCGGATATCAGAGCCTGAAGTCGGTGCTACGCCAACAAACAACTTCCCCACGGGGACCTCACACATCCCATTTTGACACAGTGCTTTTCAACCTGTAAGTATTTTCAGCTGGGAAATGAAGGTAGGACGTAACTTCCTCATCGAGCACAACGCATCGAGAGAGGACAAAACCTATTGTTGCTTTCGAAACTCACGTTCCTTCCCCGCAGCAAACAGCCAGTGCTATTTATAACATATCAAACATATGCAATCGCTGCATTCAAAGCAGTTGCCCACACTATAATGAAAACATTATCCTGCCCAATACCGACGTGCCAAAGCCTTCTCCCTCCTCCCTGCCACCCTCCCAGTGTCATGCTTCAACTAAAAGTGCCCTTTTGAGAAATAAAAACCACAAGCAAGCAAACAGACAAGCAGCTCTGCCCAGGTTGCCTGCGTTAGAAAAGAGCAAGTTCAGTGGAAAAAAAAGCCACCAAACCAGCCCGCAAAACAGCTAAAAAAGGTGCTGTACACGTCCTGAATCCCAGATGGACGGGGCTTTAATGCAACACAAAAACCTGGGAGGGAGAGGTAGTTAAGGAAAACACAGCTGTAAGTGCTGGGATTGCTGGTGAGCAGTTTCGGATGTGCACAACAGCACGCTGCTGTGAGCTGCGCCCGTGGGAGCTAAATAAAGCCATCACACCACTGCAATAGCTCAGGAAGGCACAACTCCCTGGAATTAAATGTAATTTTTGGTTGTCTTCACTAGTAGCTTCATCATCACAAAGCACGAGGCAGTAGGGAGCTCGCAGCTCCATGCAGCCAACACAACATGCTGCTGCTACACGTATATTTAGAACGGTTGGGCAGCACGTGGGTCTAATCCCTCAGCTGCAGTGCTGACACTCTCCTCTTGTGGGATCTGGCAGTAGCAGGGCTGGAGAACCCCATAAAGTATTCCTGAAACACACTCTGCTCCAGCACCTAGGAAGAACCCGTGGTGTCCCTAAGCTCTCACGACAACTGTCACCTTCCCAGCACCATCCTTGGGAGCATGGCAAGAGTGGAAGGTGCTTGTCCAACAGCAGGCACCACTTCCCCTCCATCCCTATCTCCTGCTGCTCACTGCATCCCCAGCTGTGGGCCAGGAGGGCAGCAGCAGCCCACTGGGAGCACTGGCACTGCAAACACACCTTTTTCCCCCAGTGAGCCTGCAGTTCTTTCTGGAGTCTGTCTGTTCATGTCTGCCTCTTACCCTTGGTCGCATTCTGCCTCCTCAGAGGCTTTCCAAGTCTTCTTTAGGAAATGTAAGGGACCCTTTCTTAAGGAATGACACTGCAGAGAGGTAGCAGACATCCCAGTTTAACCAGTGACCGGCACACCCACAGCAAAGTGCATCCTAATCTGGGCAGCTTCTGACCTACTTTAAAAAGAAGGAAACAGACTGAAGCATTATTGTGTGGATGAACAATTATCATCTCATAACAAGCAGGAAGGCACATTCCCTAGCAAGCCACCATGCTCTGAGCAGCAGGAGGATGCTGCGAGCTCCCAGCAGCTCTGTCAGTACCACCACACCTGCTGGACTTCCCCAGTCCAAAAGTCACCACTCTGAGCAGAAAAGAGAACGAGAGGAAGTGATTTTGCCCACTGCCAAGAACAGGTTAGCAGCAGAATCAAACCAGAAGCGGGATATGACTCGACAGACACCGCCCCACCTTTTGTCACACTCTGTTTGGCTGCAGAAAGGCAGATGAGAGGAAGGCAAACAGCAGGCGAAGCTCTCACCTCGCTGCCCCTCCATCTGAGACACTGCTGCTGGCTCCTAACATCAGTCCTGCTATTCATCTCACTTCTCAGGGCGTATGGACCTGACAGTTCCACCTGCCACTTACCTCATCCCATCTCCACACTCACATAAGTGTTTGTACTCTGGTATCCAGCCCTCTGTCTTCTGCTGGGCTCTCTTGCCTTTACTGTTCCTTTATTTTACAGGAAGAGCCATTCCCTCCTGAGACCAAGCACCATCGATGAGCCTATCCAAACACATGTAGAGGTGCTCCTGCTGCCTTCTGCCCTCCCCTTCTCCTTTCTCTCCTTCCCTAGCAAAAAGCCTTCAAAGTGACCTCAGGTTGTAATCTTATCACATAGGAACCGCAAAGAAAGAGCTGTCGTATGCAAAGGCAGCTTTCTAGGGAGCCACCTGTCAAATCACCTACTCAAAGCATTATCGAATGACTCATCTCCATCCAGCAGATGGGCTCAGAGGAATGAGGACAGCATGAATTAGAAAACGTAACTTAAGCAGGAGCCAGCAGGGCTCACTCGCAGGGCTAAGGCCAGTGCAATGCAGCCAGTGCCTGCTTGCTCAGGGAATTCATCCTTTCATTTTCTGTAGCTGGATGGCAGCATTTAAGTCCTGGCTTGCAGAAGGGGCACGCTGCTACCCTGAGCACAGATTGGCACCAGGGAGAAGTTTCAGACCTTACCTTTGCTCTGGGTGATGCTTGCCATGGGGTTACCACATGAAAGCAGGCACCTCCCAGCAGTCAGCAACAAGGCCTTGCATCACATTTTCTCCTCTTATTAGCTACTTCTCACACGCTTTATACCAAATGAGACACCATTTCTATTCAGCTAGAATTAAATCAAACTGGGTCAAGCAAAACCACAGGGAAAAGCAGCAGCACTTCTCCTCTCTGCAACTGGCACTGCCCATCTCCTCGCCCACGTGCCATGGCTGCAGAACTACAGTAAACTGAGGGGAAATGGGGAATATTTGCCTTGCATCCAGACTTCCTGCCCGACCTCCCCACGTCCTATCTCCAAAAGCCTTTGTTAATTACTGCCTGACTTTTCTGAAGTTGCTGAGCAATCACTTCCCAGCAGCTGCTCCAGACCTCTGACGCAGGGGAAAAGACGAGCGAGCGGTCGCTACCATTTGGCACTTGGAGCTGCTCAGCAGATATGGCATGGAGGTACAAAGTGCTGAAGTGCCTCCTGGAGTTTGGTTTTGCCTCATTTGTGAGACAGCAGCGAAGTTCTGAAGCAGAGAAACCAGCAGCCTGGCTATGCTGCAGCCAGAGATTGCAGGATTTCAAGAAAAGCAATGGAAAAAAGGAGTAGGAGGGTTTATGACACCTGGAGGGCCCTGAGGAGAACACAACAGGCACGAGGCAGCTTGTGAGAAGGGCTCTCAACTAGCAGACAGGATTTCTGCTCCAGTGAAAACTGAGACATGAGAAAAATACCACCCCAGGGTGCAGTGAATGGCATCATCAAACAAAAGCCTCCAGTACAGCAGAGCCCAGAGACCATCACAGAGCTGGGGATGGGGGTACAGAGGGTCAGCTCCAGCTCTGCAGTGGGACGGAGGAGCCAAAGCCATGCTGACAGGACACATGGAGCAATTAGGTATGAGGGTTTAGTCACCTGCATGCAGGTTTAGATGGAGACTGTGTTAATGAGGACTGGGGACAACGAGGTGAGTCAGCAGCCAGGCTCACAGACAGAACAGACCCAAAAAGGGGGGTGAGAGGACTTCAGCAGCAGCTCAGGTCTGTAAAAGGAAAGGTAGTAATCCCCCTTCCCGATTTTGAGGGGAGGAGAGGAAAACACGTGCAGAGCACTGCTGACGTCCCCTCCTTAACACAGGCAGCGTTGGCCAAAAGAGAACTGCAAGAACTACAGATATCACAGTGTACACAAACATCAAAGAGGGAGAGAAATAATTCAGCAAACGATACACACACGTTTTCCTTTGTTAACGTGAATACTAGGAAAGGCTTGGTGGTTATCACATCCGAGCACAGCATCCTAAGGAAAAGGAGAGGGGGAGTGACATCTGTAAGGCTGCGGGGAGCCAGCAGACCCGGGTCAGGCTCCTGCAGAACTTTCACTCTGCAGATGACACTATCACTGCTGCCTTTCTGCCTCGCTGCCAGAGAAGCAGGTGTAGCAGAAATTCTGGTAGATAACACCCGCATTGCTTTATCCCTCTCCGACACAGAGTGCAGATTCCCTTGCTCCTGGAAATGCAGCCAGTGCAACGAGGAGCTTTGCTATGTATGAGAACGGCTCCAGCAACATCTGGTGCTGCAGATTTGTGCCTGCCCAACAAAAGCACGTGTGCAGCCACACGTCAGCACCGAACGAGATGCTTGCTAAATGCTTCACCACTTTGCTACACAGTGAAGACGAGGGAAAAAAAATCCTTCTGGCAAGAACAGCACCTCCTTACTCAGTGGATTTGCTTTGTGGGTGGGTAATTATTCACCAGTCTTCTGCCTTCCTTGTTATGAAGGTGACTAGAATAATGTCAAATATAGTTAGTCCTACAAAAACAACATAAACTTGGTCAAAAAAGTGCTTAATAGCACACACAGCCTGGTTTTAAATTCAGGGATAAATTATGAAGCATTTTCTCAATCAGAAAAAGCCCTTTAATCACGCAAACTTTACCTTCTGTCTGAAAGACAGAATGACATTATGGAGATGGGCTTAGCTTAATTTTTCAAAGCAGAAGCACAAGCTCATTAGCGACAATGCTGTGAATTAACACGTGAGATGGGAAGATTCTCAGATCCCAGTGGCTCAGGAAGGAGATCCCAGCTCCACCAGCAGGTCCTGGTGATGAAGATGGTGGCACAGGATGTGCTTGGCATGGGGCTGTGCTCTATGCTCACATCAGGAGGAGCAGCAGGGCAGGTCCTGCCCTCCAGCCCCAGGTGGAAGCCTGCTGCTGCTGGAGGGGATCCAGGGAGCTGCTTGCTTACAGCTCCAGCCTGGATGGCTGCCGCCACGCAGCCCCGGCCGCCCAGCACGGCTGCTTCCTGTCAACAGGAACCTGAAAGTGATGGGGTTGCAGTTTAAAGGGATGGGGGAGGTGGAAGAGGAAACCTTTCTTTCTGAGGAAAAAAAAAATATTATAAAAAAATACTTTTAGACAGGGAGAGGCCAAGGGGTGTGTGTGTGAAACTTGCACTAAAAGGCACTCACTAAAAGAGAAGTAACACGACGCTGCGTGGCAGCTGTAGCCTGAGGAGCACGGGTCCTTCCCCTTCTGCCCCAGCTCTGTGCAGATGTCACTCACCTTCCCCCAGCTCAGGGCCAGGGATACAGCATGACAGAGAGGGGACAGAGCTCAGGAGGGAGCAGATCTGCAGAAAGTCAACCCCTGCAGACGAACAGCAGCAGAACGACTCCTTGTGTGTCCAGCTCTGGGCCCCGACTTCATCACTCACACTCAGGATTTGACCAGCAAGCAAAGAGTTCAACAGCACAGCACGGGGCTCTTATGAAACAGCATTAATGTCCAGATGCATCACTGCCTTCCCATGTGAATGAGGCTAGCTGACGTTACAAACCCAAGACCTTCTGAATTATGGATTTATTTTATTTCTGTGTGGGTTTTTTTTGTTGTTGTTCTTGTTCCTTTTTTTTTCCAGCAGTTTGGCGTCTTGCTTGGCAGTGGCACACACCAGCAGCCTCGCCTGGAAGTACAGCAACATGAGCTGCACTGATTTAGGGTGCAGGAGGCTCAGTTCTTGCAATAACCCCCTCACATTCCACTCTTCACAGAGCACAGAAGACCTTTTCAAAGTGCATTCTTCACCCAAGCCTCTCAGCACTCTGTAGGCACCCACTGTATGCCTCGGGCAGACAAAGCAAAAGTTGCCATGAGGCTCAGGCACTATGGAAGGGCACAGGAGAGGACAGCGTTCAGCACTGCCTCCTCCCTGCCCCCCAACAAACCAACTCGTGAGCTTGGACATCAGCTCGGAGGGGCACAGATAGAACCTCTTCCCTTCAGCCATCACCAGCAAAAGAGGCTACAGCCTCCCCCAGGCACAGGCAGCTTGCAGCTTTGATTCATTTTTGCATGAGTGTTTCTGCACCTCGGGCGAGGTGAATTGCTCTGCTCCTGCAGCAGCAGCTCCATGCTACGGGTCCACGTCCTTCTGGGTCTGCCAGGGGCTGGATAGGGCTGCAAGTCCAGGCAAAAGGTGCTGGTGTATGGAGGAATGGGGGAGAGAAGGAATAACAAATGTGCTAAAGGAATAAGTCAGCTTTTACAGGGCAGTCTGCCTGATCTCATCCCCATTTTGCTCTTTCCCAGGAGGAAAGTGTTGGCAGGGTGAAGCAGAAGGAAGGATTTCCTTCCACTACATCCAGCAACAACCCCCTCCCCCCCCAGCTCTGTCTTACACTTTCAATACTTCACCCTCAAATTAACCCATTAGAACAGTCAGACAAATAGGTAATTTTAGACAGAGTGAGATGACAATGAGGAATCAGTGTTCCCGATGCCACGTTTCCCCCGCAGCCCTGAGTCATGCATCCTCCCCATGTCCCAGATTCCCCAGCTGTAAACATGGGATAACAGTGCTCTGTTTAACATGAGAAATGAAGAGGGAAGCACAGAGAGCAGGATACGGGGGAGCCGGAGCTTTCTACCTCTGCTTTCTGTCTTTGCCTTTGGAGAAGCAGAGCTTTCATTACCATGAGAGCCTAAAAGCTGTGAAAGCAATCCTAAAAGGATGAGAAATGCCAAGTCAACATAACTGATGCAAAGACATGAACCATCCTTTACCTGCACCTCCAGGCAGGCTGGACAACACCGAGATAAGCAGAGAACCGGTGCGTTCATGGGGCCGTTCTGACAATGATTAACCAGGAGAACAATGCTGCCAGGCCGACTATTTCATCAATGAGAAATCATGCAAGAAAGGACGGAAATTACTATTAAAATATCTCTCACACGATCATTTTAGGTAGATGTAGCAGCAGGCATTACACCAGTATTCAGTCATTACAGTGAGTGAGGACAGGGTGAGGCACTCCTGCTCCCTGAGTCCCATTCACTCCACGCCTGCACCTGCCATACAAGGACTTGCATGAAACACTGGGCTCCGGTGACACAGAGGGACGAGGGCTCCAGCATGCTGGAGGAGGATGACAGCAGCACTTGGGATGGCTGCAGAGCACGGCCCGCTCTCTGACATTGCTAGCTGGCACCCAGGATCTTGCTGTGCTTAAGCAAATCTGCCTTTCCTCAGCCTTGTGAGTCAGGAGCAGATGAATATCGGAAGACTAACCTGTGAGACTGCAGGGGACTCCAGCCCAGGTTGATATTAATAGAGGAAAGCCTGAGTGCTGTGGGAGGGAAGATAAGGCTGTCAGGACACAGCAAATCCCTCAACTTGCTGGTTCAAGTTCATATTTTCAGATAAGGCACTTGAACATCACATCTCAGCCTGCCTTTGTCACCAAGTGGCACTGCCTTGTGCCAGCCACACGAGGAGAACCTGGAAGGGAAAACTGGAGGATTTGTTCTCCCAACTTCAAAACAGAGGATGGTATATAAGGGCTGTTTGTGCACCTCGTGTCCCAGAAGAGCAACACAAAATCCAGAGAGTGCCTGCTCACCAGGATTCTCTGTGCCCCTCTCGCCATGTCTCTGAGGAACTGCTGAGTTCAGGTGGCACACAAGTGCATTTCAGGTCCACTGCCAGCTTTACCTGGAGGATTCACTAAATGCCAGCATGACATCTGCATGCCACTGCACAGCCTGGCTTGTCTTGGGGTTCTGTGCCCACTTTCTGGCACTGTGCTTCAGCTCACGTCCTGTATCCATAAGGCTGCAGCACCACATCAGCACTGCGGACACCACTGTTCTGTCACCACTGCTCTCACGCCTGGAATTCACCCCCAGCATCTGCTGGCAGTGGCTGAAGCTCTTGCAGTGGTTGTCTGGAGCTAAGACACGAGCTCCAGGTGTGGAAGGATCCAGCAGTGCGGAAACAACTTCCATCTGGAAGCAGGAACAACCCAAAACGTCTGCAGCAGGACAGGGCACCAACAGGGCAGGGAAATGGGCCTCTGTGGGTTTTGTTTTCAGTGTAAAAGGTTATCCTGCACGCTGAGCAGCACATTTCCCTTCCAGCAGGAGATCCTGAACTGCACAGCACGGTTGTGACACTCAGAGCAGCCCACTGCCCAGCTGCAAACGGGGCAAAGGAAATGAGTGGAGAGTTATCTCCTGCCTGGGGGAGAAAGCCTCAGAGAATCAGGTGCTAGAAAGACTGGCTTAACTTTAAAAAAAAAAAGCCAAAAAAGGGAACTGTTCAAAGGTATAATCTGGGAAACGGGAGAGGGAAGAAGAACATCTGAAACCACAACGCTAAGCCACTACAGAAAGAACTTCACCCAAAGAGAAATAAAGGAAATCTCGCTCCAGACCACACAAGAGGAAGAAAGACAGAAAAGAAAAAGAGCAATGCCATCCCTCTCCTGGTTCCCACACAGTCCCTGGGCACTGCATCTGGGGCCAGGCTCATGTCTCAGGCCTTTAAGCAGATGCCACTGCACCACAGCACTGGGCACAGGTGATTCTTCACCCACTGCTCAGGACAGTGAGCACGCATCACAGGCACACAGGGCGTAGGAACCACTTGTTCCCGGAGTGAAATGACTGTCATGGGCCAAAGAGCACAACCCAGGCCCTCAGGTTCAAAAATATCTTCAAGAGCCTTGAGAGCAATCATCAAACATCAGGAAAAACTGTGTATGTTACAAGGGCTTGGTAGTTTTAATCAGCACTCCCCCCCCTCGGAAAATGGCTTTTGTCTTCTGCACGCGGAGGGGGAGGCTGCTGGGCTTTGTCTTAGGCCAGGACTCTCTGTTCTCATTCTGCACACCCCGGGAAGGGAAGAGGATGTTATCCTACGGCTCTGAGGCTGCCGTGCTGCCCGACATGCTTTTGGCATGGTCACTGAGCGCAGCCATGGCAGACTGCAAGCAGGAGGGTGGCTGGCGAGCAGCTCCTCAGGCACAAGAACTCGTATGCTGTTCTGGATGCTGAGTCCGAGCAGGACGAGCAAGGTTTGGGTTTGGTCCGTGCAGAGCACACTCATCCTGTTTGACATGACAACGGCATCGAGCGAAAAATAAGCAAGGTCATTCTTCCAAGAAGAGTGTGCTGACCCCAGCCTGGGCTGAACCCAACCCCACGCTGAGCCATCGAGGCATCTGCTGATTGATGGGTGCACAAAAACACGTCTCACGTCTCCAGAAAGGCTTTGTTATACACGAAATGCCAGCAGTTGGCAAGCCCCAGTGGGGACAGGGATATCTGGCAGAGGGAGGGGACACATTCACCAGTGCCACATCACAGCAGAGCTGCCTCCACCCTAGGGCTTGTCCCTCCATGGCAGATAACCCACCCGACGCTGCTATTCTGTATGTAAGGAGAAGGAACCTGCACATACACTCATCTGGCACTGGATTCACCAAGGAACAGCTCAGGTGCATTTCTCAGCCCTGCTTACACAAGAAAGAGTATCAAATTTCTACGGTTACCAGAAAGTCTTGCAGATACTAAATCTTCCACTTCGGGACTTAAATTGGTTTGTCTGAAAAGAAAACAAGGCAAGTGAAGCCATCTCCACACCAGGAGGTTTCTGCACCTCCCTGTGCACCTGAGAGGCCAGCAGTGGACCCCAGCCATGCAGTGATAGCAGCCTCCCATACTGCACCCAGCCCACGCTGCTGGAGCTCCAAGCATCCAGTTGCTTCTCCCTCTTGGGAGAACACTTTCTAAAGGCTGGTTTATTTTTGTACTGTCTTTTTTTTTCTCTCTCTCTCTCTCTCCAGAGGAACATTTTGCTGTGAACTAGCAAAACCTGTTCTGGATGCACAGGCTCACGCAGGCAAGGCTTTTTGCAGGGTACTCTAGGCTCTCTGTTGCGTGACAGCATGAGGCAGAAGCTGGTACCCAGCTCCATCCCCACACTCCAGGCTGAAGGGCCCAGCATGCCTCGGTCCTGGCTGCACTCTTCTTCAATTAATAACAGACGTGGAACGAAACACAACGTTTTAGGAAAGATCTTCCACATGTTTGGCTTTGGCAGCATCTAATATCTTTAAGAGAGCCAAAAAATAGCTAATCCTCCTCTTCCTTCAGCCAAGGAGTGGCTGAAGAGTGGGACCAGGGGAGGGAAAGGGAAGAAGGGTGAAAAGAGAAAGGAGAGGAGAACGCAGAAAAGGGGCTCAGCTAGAACCAGCAACTCCTGTTTCCAGACAAAGAAAACCTCTGCAGCACGGCTGCCTTCCTATGTTCCAGCCACTGGGACACAGTGAAGGTGGCAGCAGGGTCCCTCCTCTCACCGTGCTCCTCTAGATCCTGCAAAGCACCTCTGCAACCATCCTGAAATACCAGCAGAAAGGCTTCTTCAGCTTTAATCACCTTCCACAACCCTGCAGCAGCGGGAGCTGCAGAAGAGCCCGAGATGCAGCCACACGCACACCTTTTCTCCCACTGCAGTATTCCCTGAACACAAGCTAAGTGCTCAGAACAAGTGCATACAAGCACAGCAGACGAATGGGCCACCAACTCTGGGCACAGCAGAGAGCTGCACTTTTCCATGAGTAATCAGATTGGTCCCTTTAAAAAAAATAAAGAACGACATCCATAACAAAAACGCCCACCAAACACCACAGATGAATTCACTTCGGTTTACAGTAATTCCCCCCAGAAAAGTTTCATCAGAAAGATGTTTCCAGGCTTTAGAAACACGTTCCTTCTGACTCATCCATGAGCTTTCACCTCTAATTGCCCCACTACAACAACACTGCACATCTGTGCTAGTGAAGTCTTCCTACAATTTATTTGCAGCACAACCTCCCCCTGTGGAAGTCGTACCAAAAAAAAAACCATGCAGAGATTTGTTTTCCTGTTGTAAGAAAGGGGGTGGGGAATGACTTCAGGAATGTATTACTTTGCTGTTTAAGCAAAATGCTTTTTCAGAAACATGGCCAAGAAAGGAACCAACACACGTAGCAAGCGTACGCAGATGGAGCTTAGAAGGGTTTAAAACTATGAGCGTGGAAAAGCAGAGCCCATTGGTGGATCTGTGGGAAATTAATCTGCCTTGAATTTAAAACAGGGGCACAAAAGCAGTGATGGGGGGACCCAGAACAACGTTCCTAAGGGCGCACAACTAAATTCAGCTTTGTTCCGAGAATACGTTAAAAAATAAATAAATCCCGAGTGCTAATTTCAGGAGCACGGCTGTGCTATAATTACAGGAGACGCAAAAAAGGCTTCATTCGCTAAAAACTGCTCTTCTGACAGTCTTCCCAAACAGCAGAGCCGTACCCTGACGCACACAGGAGGGGAGCTGTGCTTCTGCCTCACTGATCTTCCTCCGTCCCAGTGCTCTCATGGCAGTGGGAACATCCTGAGGCCACAGGACCCACGGGGCTGCACTTTATGCGACCGCTCTCCCTTCCCTCTTGAAGGCGTCGCTCCTAAAATCCCACTCAGAGCTCCCAGTGAATCCGTCCAGATCTCTGCAGCGAGGCCACAGCCGTGCTGGAACCAAATCCCTCCTGCGCTGCCCAGCGGTGGCCTCATCTCCATCCGACGTGGCAGAGGGAGGACACCCGATGGGGACCCGGTGTTGATCTAGGAGTGCTGTGCCCCGATGTCACCGCAGTGGTGGTGCCAATAGCGGCGATGGCAGCGGAGCTCACAGCACCGCGGTCCGCCTCAGAAGAGGTGCTGGCCAGGGGCACAGACTCGGGGGGGGTACACACCCGGGCGCTGCCACAGGGCGCCCCAAAACGAGAGCGGGACAACGGTAACGGAGACGGGACCGCACCCCCGGGGTGGGGGGGAGGGGGAGCGCAACGGCCGCGGGTCCCGACGACGGCGCCTCACCTGGGTCGCCTTGTAGAACTGCTTCTTCAGCCCCGCCACCGACATGCTGCCTCCTGTGCCGGCCGCCTGGGGACGAGCAGCGAGCGGCGCGACAGCCGCGGTGACGCTCGGCAAACACGGAGCCCGCCCGCAGCCCTCAGCCCTCCTCAGCCCGCCCGGCCGCTGCCAACGCCGCCGCTTCCGCCGAGACGCCGCCGCCAGGAAGCGCCCGCTCCGGCCCGGCCGGGCCCCGCCCCGCGGCGGGAGCACAGCGCCCCCTAGCGGCGTGGCGGAGCGTCACCGCAGCGCCGCCGCTTTGGGGGAGACTCAACCGGGGGGGGGGGGGGGGACACACACCGAGAAGACGGTTCCCTCTTCTTTTATACAGTGTCTTATTGAAAATCTCTTGAAGTCCCCTCCTCTGGGGGGGTCAATCATTTTATTCTTCTACACTTGTGTGGCCAGTCGCTAGGGGGGTGGCACATTCCTTCAGGTGGCCTTTGGGATGAAGGCTGTTTGTCTTCCTTAATGCCCTCTGATTCATCCCTCTGTGTATTCCAGGCCGGTCTTGCAAGGTCTGCGTTTGAAATGCTTCTCTCTGCCACCCTTTGGTTTCAGGAACGCACCTTCTGTTGCAGGGTCAGCGTTTGAGATGCAGATAGAGCTCCGTTCCTAGTTTACCCTTTCATGCCTTATAGGGAAATTCTATTCCTTTGATCAATTTTACCTACTGATTGGATTTAAAGGTACTGTATCAGTATCTTTGACCCTGTGTCCTCTGACACGATCACATTCACGTGTTTTACGGATGAGATGGACGGACGCTGAGCTGGAGCTGCACGTTTCCCAGCGCAGCGCTGTGGGCCCTCAGCTCTGGGAGCGCCTCGCTGACCCACGAAGCCGTTCTCCCCCTCGCCCCGCTGCACGCATCGCGCTCGCAGCCGGACTACAACTCCCAGCAGCCCTCGCGGCAGAGCTGCCCACAGACCGGGGCTGCCCGTTGGCCGCCGCAGCCGCCATTTCGCGCGCTGCCTCGGGCCGCTGAAGGACTTTATGTGCGGGGCGGCTCCGCCCCTCTGCCCGCCGTGGGCGCCGCGGAGCCGCCCCGCGCTCCCGCCCGACGGCAACCGCGCCTCGGGCCCGGGGAGACGGACCTTGTGCGCTCCTCCTGCCTCCCCACCCTTATCCAATCAGCGCCTCCAGTGAGCGAGAGTGACAACCGCGACCGCCAATCGGCGCTCTCCCTTCGCTCCGACCCGGTGCCGACGCGGGGGCGGGGCCAACGCCGAGCCTCCTCGCGAGAGGCGGGCGGAGGCAGGGCGGGCGGAAGGGCGAGTCACGTGGGCGGCCTCCGCCTATCGGCGCGGGCAGGCGCGGGGTCGTCCCGGCTCCCGCCAAATACGAGCGGGAGGCGGAGGGCCGGAACCGGACGGAGCGGGTCGGAGCGGGCCGGGTCCGCTCGGGTCGGCCGCCGCTGGAGCCGTGGCGTCCCGCCATGGCAGGTAGGGGGAGGTCTGGGGGCATCGCGGGGCTTCCGGGCCTTCAGAGGGCGCGGGGCCTTCCTGAGGTAACAAAGGAGGCCCGGGAGCGGAGGTACCGCTTCGGTGTAGGCCCTGGGCGGTGCCGGTCCCCCGGGTGCTCGGTTTCCCTCGGTTCCGGAGGCCGAGCTGGGCCCGGCTGTGCCCGCCGGGTGCTGCACGGGGCTGGTGGTGGGGCGGCAGCGTGGCCCGGCCATTCACCGGGCTCTTTTTGTTTCCCTTTTGTAGCCATGGAGTGCAGAGACAAAGCGGCCGTTCCCCCGCGGAGACTCGTGCAAGGTAAGGCTGCCAGAGAGCCTCTGTCACCCCTTGCGGAGCCCTTGTGCCTTCAGAAAGCACTAGGCCTGGGAGTATTTGCAGCAGCGTGCTGCCTACAGCTGTAATCTGCTTTCATTCTCCTGTTTCACAGCAAAGTGAATATACTAATTGTTGTTTTTTTACCCCTCGGATTCGTTCGCTGTGACTGAGATAGCAAAATGTTGTTTGTTACAGCTCGGTTGCCTTTCAAGCGCCTGAATCCTGTACCGAAGGAGAAATGTGATGCAGAAGCAGAAGGCAAGAAAGAAAAGAGCTCTAAGAGTGGTATGGGGCAAAGTAAGGATTCCTCTGCAGACACGTTGCGTGCGTCCACGGACAATGTGGAGAATGACTGCCAGCTGAATTCAGATGGGAATTTGGTTCCGAAACTCGTTAACGGAAAGGGTCCGTTAGACCACTTCATACAGAAAAGTACAAAAGATAACACAGGTGAAATCATTGTCATTGTGGACTCTGTAGATGAGTCTAGTCAAAGACTCGGCGCTGACGTAGACCGCGTTAGTTTTGATTCGAAGGCGTCTTCTGCAGCTCTGACTAATGGCGTGCTAGAAAAAGATACGAACCAGCTGAGTTGCCTGAATTCCACCCAAAATAGCCAAACTGATGATTCAATGGAGACTGACGTGCGGTGCGAAGCGATTGCAAATAAAGATGAAGATTTAGTAGGTGGAATCCAGTCTTGTTCTGGGCTGACAGAATGTAACAGCTCGGAAAACACGAAGGTTAATCAGGGTGAGCTGAAGGACGTCATATTTGAGGGGAAGATGCCTGTGGTACTTCTTGAAGATATTATGGCTGCCAAATCTCCTCAGGTCACTTCTCTGGATGGAAGTGTCACATCAGAAAATGAGACCGTAGAATTGTCCCATGAAGGAGACTCTGTACTTACTAATTCCTCGTTAAGCTCTCTCTCTGTGAGCTCCCCCGAGGCACAGCCTGTTGCAGAAACCAAGAGAAATACTAGTCCTTTAGCTGTCTCAACACCCGTTAGGAAGGTTGGTCTCTTTTCTTGGTTGTTATTACGCTGCAGATGGGTTGTATGTCATGAAAAGGATGAATGAGATGTCCACAAAGATTGTTAGAACATGTGGAGGGCCGTGTCCATCTATTAGTGACGTAACTGAATGGTGACCCTCTTGAATCCTCCTTTCAGTTGTGCAGATAGACTGTTTAAATCTTGGTTTTGTGTCGCTATGTTTGAGTAGTGTGACTGCAGCTTTAAGCTTCAATTACAGGTTCATTTGCTCACAAAGTGATCGTGAAGAGTGCCTTGGGATGTACAGTGGTATGGACAGTTCAGAAAGAGTTCTGTGCAGCAGGTAGTGCCTTATGACCTCCGTGCTGTTCTCTCTATTGCTGCTGTAGGTTTTTTGGTTTCTTTTTTTGGTAGTCATCTCACTTCCAGCATCAGCTCTGAAGTCTTGAATCTGGGCTGTTGAAAAGACTTCAGTGAAACCGCAGGGCATTAGCAGGAGTGCAGTGTGCCCTCTGAAGTCACTCAGATGAGTCTGTCTAGGAATGGAGTGTGCAAGGCTTGTGCCATCAGCCATCTTGTGTGCTTCATCCAGCATGGGGGTGCTTAAGGGAGAAGTCAGTGTGTGCTCCCGTGACCATGTGATGCTGCTGAGGGCTGGAGGGGGTGGGATATCTCTGAGCTGACAGCCCTGTGTGTCCTGGGGCTCGGATCTGGTGTAGCTTCTGGTCAGTGCCTGTCCTGTAACAAGAGACCCCTGAGCTTTGTGAGTTTTGGTGCTGTACTGAAGGGGAGGCTTTTTAAAGCCAGCAGTGTCTGTGCGGATGGCTGAAACGGTCTTGAGTTGAGTGGTTGGAAAGTGCTCGGTCTTCCTCGGGGGCAGATAGGTGGAGGTGTAAAGAGAGGATGCTGTGGTTGGGAGCACAACCAGCCAGTGGTGAAGTCTGTACAGCAGAGCAGTCCTGGGGAGCGTGCTTCCCAGTTCAACTGCACTCTGACTGGTGTGCTTGTTTGGGTTAACTGCATTATTGACAGGGAGAATGAAGAAGATGTTCACAGGTGTGCAGATGTTGTGCTGTGTGAGCTGGACTTGGAAGTTCTCACTGTGGCTTGTTGACTTTTTCTGCTGTTTTGAATTTTCTTGGGGAGAGCTGCCCACTTCTGGTTTCAGGCTGTTAAAGCTTGTGATATCACTTGCAAATGCACACACAGACCCAAGTAGCCATGAAATATTTCTCGTATAACAAAACAGAGGAGAGTATTTGACTCAGATGTGACATAATCCCGTCAGCAAGTTATTAGTTTTGCCTGGTGTGAGGCAAGGTTGACATAGTATGTTCTGTTTGCCAGAGTTTGATGTCTGTGCTGATCTGCACCGTCGTCTGCTTTCTAAAGCAGAAACACTTCAACAAACTGAAGCTCCCTGTTTAAAGTACTCCAATTTTGCGTGATGTGAGTACAGCATCACCCGATGCAGCTTTACACTCTTTGTGTCTGAGTATAGGGAATAAAGCATTTGGTGTGTTTTGTTTAATCATAGGGATAAATGCTCTACCTTTGCCTGAGAATGGCAGGAGGAAGAGGTGGATACAGGAAACCAGGACAGAGTGTGGTGAAGTAGAGATGGGTCAGGAGCTAATGTGTCAAGGAGCGCTGCTCTTTTTAGGTACCAAGTACCTCTGTACCTTCTTTGTTCCTTGGGAATAATGACTTTAACTGAAAGGAAGCTGTGACCCATAGGGTTGATGCACTGATACTATGGTCACCCACAGGAACAGTGTGGAAATACTGATAGTAGTCCTTGTACTTAGGGAGCTCTAAGTAATCTGGCAAAAAGAAATGGGAGCCACAAAAGAAGTTTATGTGGCAAAGTTGGGTCCTTTGAGTTAGTGTTGTGCTCTCTGTCGTGATTTATAGCAGCTGTACCTCCTGTTTGTCTTTGTACGCGTGGTGTTGCACTGCAAATGATACTTCAGGACTGAGTAAGTAGAAGGATTTGTTTATGCAAAGCCTAGTAATAGGAGGACTTAATGTAAACTGAAGCAGTTAGATGTATTCTGGCTCAAGTATAAATCAGTGAGACTGGGTCTAAGAATATAGCTCAAGCATATCTAGTGCTGAAGGAATGCTTATGTTGCTGAATATATCAATCTGAAGCAAGCTAATGTAGTTTAAATGGAGCACGCTGTTCTTTTTAGTAGTTTGAGTGTCTCGTGAGAAAGGAATGATATGGATCTATAAAACTTGCCTTTTGTGATTTCAGGTATCTCAGAAACTCCACAAAAGTTCTGCGGAGAAGGAGAAGCTGAGATTGCAAAGAGTAAGGCATTTTCACTGACATAGCAAGTTAACCTGCTGTGCTTTTGCGTTGAATAGTAAGCAAAGCCCTGTGTGTTTCATCTCAGTCTACTTATAACAGCTCTTTTCCTGGCTTTCCTCGCTGATGAATATGGAAGAGTCTTAATGCATGCAGTTAAAGTGCTCAGTTTGTTCCAGAATCTTCTTAATGCATACCTAACGAAGTGTGGGTGGCCCACACTGCGCTTTAGGAAGGTATTAAACTCTAAATGTTGCTGACTGCTCATCAGAATGCTTTTGGGAGTGTTTTCAAACCCCTCTTTGAGGTGTGCAACCTACAGAGTGGACACACATAAGCAAAATCCTTGAGAGCCTTCTGTTTAAGGTTCCTGCCTCACTGTTCTCACCCTTCTCCCTTTAAAACACAAAAAGTAGCATCAGTTCCTCAATAAGTGAGGCAAAAGGGCTGATGGTTTTATGGCTTGCTGAAGAAACTGTTGGACATCACTGCTGGAAATGCTTAAGGCTGTGTGTCCACTCAGTGCTGCTCATCAGAACATCCTCATGAAGCAGCAGTGTAATAATTTTGCTGTCCGTTCTGTTTCCAGTCGTGCAGTGCTAAATACAGAGGAGGCTGAGGGATCACGTGGAGTGCTCAAGCAGTCAGCACTGTATGAGTGGGCTCTGCGTGCTGGAAAGCTGGCTGTTATTTTAACAGCAGTCAGGGAGGACTGTGCTTGTGAATCCTTACTGTGTTTTGTAGTAACTAATTTATAAATTGGTTGGTTGCATTTTTGTTTTTATATGTAAGCTATAAGTGGCTGAGTGTGCTCCCTGAGATGCTTGCTTTTTCACAGTGCCCCCATGTAAAATTCCAGTCTGTCGCTTTTCTTTCCCCGTTATTTACTTCTAATGTTTATTTATTTAGTTACGTTTGAGAGAGATGAGAATGGAAGCTTTGTGTTGAAAGCTAAATCAACCCACTGCTCCTGCTGTTAGCTTCATACTTCTTTCCAAAGCTACCCAGTCGTTCTTCACTGGCTGCTGTGACTCAGTTCTGACAGTGTTGCTTTTTACCATTGGCACAGTTTTGGCATTATTTGTACACTGTGATGCTGTTCAGTGATTATTTTCTTTTTTTCTCATCCTGCCAAGAAGACTTAGATGCGAAATAAACAAAAAAGAATTTGGAAATGCACCAGAAGGATGTTTATATCCCTGAGTTTAGACATATCCTAGTTTCCTTGTGGAGTTACCAATGTCTACAGTGTAAGGAAATTATTTTCCTTAAATTTGTCTGGTTTTTTTGTAAGCATACCATAATTCCCACTTGTGTCAGTAGACCCATAATGAGAATTTTAGCTTCACTGAAGTGAAATAATGTGAAAAACAACGCTTTCATTCTTGCTATTTTCCCTCATTGTTCTCATAGTACCCTTTAAATAAGCATAGAGTGCCTTGCCTGATGATCTGAAATGAAGTAAACTAACACAAGTGCCACAGCTTCAGCTAGCTGAGGCTGCACGTAGCTGTAGTTAGGAACTCCATCCTATAGGAGCTTGAACCTTGCAGGTTTGTGTGGATGAGTGCAACAATCTCAGCTGGAGAAGTTATGCCCTCACTTTACTCAAGTGTGTATGCTGCTTCTGTGTACAAAGACATTCTCTTAATGGCTTTTCTTGAACTAGGATCAGGAGCGTGCAGACAAGCTGCAGAAGTTACAAGCAGAAAGAGAGGAAAAAGGAAGGCTGAAAGAAGAGGCGAAAGCTGCAAAGGAGCGAGCCAAGGAAGAGGCAAAGAAGAAGAAAGAGGAAGAGAAAGAACTGAAAGAGAAAGAAAGAAGGGAAAAGAAAGAAAAAGAAGAAAAGGAGAAAGCTGAGAAGTTGAGAGTGAAGGAGGAGAAACGCAAGGAGAGGCAGGAAGCCTTGGAGTAAGTGGCTTGGGCTTCTAAAGGCCATGGGAAGTAATGTGTGATGATCTTTGCATACCCACTGTACCTGTCCATTTTAGAGGACAAAAGTATTGTCACTGAGTGTATTTTAAGTGGTTGAAAGACTGTGTGCCTTGATCTCAGCACTGCTTTTTGCTTGCTGACTGACCTGATCCTAAATGGCTGAAAAGAGCTGCTGTGAATCACTGAGGTTTTTCCTTCATGGCCAGTCTTGCTGCTCACTTTGCATTTTGCAGGCACTGCTGGGGAAGTTGCTTGTAATGGGATAACTTGGGAAATACTTTGGTATTGAGGGAAACCTGAAACATCCCAGCTACTTTGTGCCTAAAACAGTTCAATATTTGGTTTAGAAAGAATGAAGAGTCTTCTGTACACCCAAATCAGTTAAGAGCCATGCTTATTTAACAGACTATCTTAAAGCATAGTGTGATGTGGTCTTAATTAAGGCTTCTCACCTGCCTCAGTCCAAGCAAATACTTGGATTTGTGACCAGTGAAATGAACTTTTATATTTAAGGGCAAAACTTGAGGAGAAGAGAAAGAAAGAAGAGGAGAAACGGTTAAAAGAGGAGGAAAAGGTAAATGCTTTTTCTAAGCTCTTCTATTCTGGTGAAGTGCTGTGAATGGGCTCCCCAGCACCCTGCTGAGCACTGCTGAGCTATTCACAGTGGAGCTGCTGCTTTACCCTCCCAGAAGTTCTCCCAGCATTGTACCCTGCCTTGCTGCCCCTGCACCATCTGCTGCTGGAGAGTGAGCGTGTCCCTTTGGAACAGAGTCAGTCCAACAGGATCAGGTGGTGCAGTTCCACCAGTTAGATCCTGCAGTTTTCTTGTCTCGTTTAGATGCTGGTGTCTGTTTTTTATCTGTTAAATTCCTTCTGTGTTTGTTGTCTTAGCAATTACTTCGGAATCTGTGTAGGTGTGTTAGAAGACAGTCACTTTTTTTTCTCTCTCGCATCACAGGAGCTGATAAACAACTGAACTTTGTTTTATGCCTCGTTAGATTTGAAGTTGGGTTATGCTTGAGTTCACTTTAAATTACGAGGCCTTGTCATACCTTTAATTAAAATTTGCATTTTCCTTCTGACCTTAGCGTATTAATGCTCAGAAAGCAGAAATTACAAGATTCTTCCAGAAACCAAAGACTCCTCAAGCCCCAAAGGTGAGCTATTGCTATGCCTTCATTTTGTTGGGTTTTCATTAGTCATCTTACTAGCATGCTGGTTTCCTTCTCCTTTATCCCTTGTTGCTGCTTAGGTGTACGAGGCATTACTATGTACCTCCTCATTTTAAAACAGAGAAGGGTTTAAATAAAAAAGTCTGTGACTGGAGTAAAGGTGACAAAAGTCTGTAGTTGCTTGAGTAAAATCTCAGCTTTGTCTTCTGCTGCATTGGATGTATGGACCTTTAGAAGATCTGCTGCAGTCTGATAGGAAGGGCTTATTATAAATCCTCATTCAAATATCACTAACTTTTTTTTTTTCCTTTGGTTTGTGTGTTATGAATATGCAGGTACTGGAGTTTCTCAGGTGTTCAGGCCCTAACAATCCTCGCTTACCATTTCAGATTCTTGCTGGCTCTTGTGGAAAGTTTGCTCCTTTTGAAATTAAGGAGAACATGGTCTTAGCTCCCCTCTGTCGTATTGCCCTTTATCCAGACTTCTTAGAACAGCTGGATCGGCTCCTGCGTGCACAGAGCAGTGAAGTTTCTTTCTTGAGAGAGCTCAAGTGTCGTAAGCCACGTAAAACTGGACCTACTTTTGTCAGTAGCAGTGCCGACGTAGTGAACAGGTTAGTCTGTGTCTCAGGGCTTTTCTCCATTTGTTTTTGTAATGAGTGGTTTCAAGGAATCTATGATCTAATACTGGAGATAATAGAAAGGTGCAGCTTTTCTTTCAATGCCTGTCTCATCTGAGAATCCTGTCTGAGGGAGAGTGTATTATGGTACAGATTTTCTTCATTCTATCATGTTTCTTAAATCCTTATTTGCAGGAAAGCTTTCATTTTAGGCAGCTCCACTTCAGCACTGGGGACTACTTGCCCTGAGTAGTGTTCCTCTTTGGTAGACATCAATTGTACTCCTTGAAACTAAGGCAGAGCTGCTGTTGCCCCACAGTATTGTTGTTAAGGGGGCAGTGGCTTAATGAAACTCCTGTTCTTGCAACTAAATTGTTCTGATCAACTCAAGTTCTGTGCTGATACCACGGCTGAACTGAAGCTTTGTAGGAGTTATTATCCTGAGCAGCAGGGGAGTGTTCTGATGGTAGTCTTTTTGTTTTGACAGCGATGTGGTAGTAGTGGATAACTGCAAAACAGATGCTGTTCCAGAAAGGGGAAAATTTGGTAGAATGAAACTTCTGCAGTTTTGTGAAAATCACCGTCCTGCGTACTGGGGCACGTGGAACAAGAAAACCACCATGATCCGGCCCAGGAATCCTTGGTCAAAGGACAGTGTGAGTAACTTACAGGCAATGTGGTTGGATTCTTTTCTCTCTTAGTGCTCTCAAAGCGAATCTGTGGTGCTCAGGTTTACCTGTTCTTTGGGGCTGCTGATCCACTTGTGTGCTCAGTTGAGTTATGAAGCACTAGGTGGACTCTGGCATCGTGCTTTCAGAGTAACTGAGGTGGCATTTCTTATTCTAGAAATTACTGGACTATGAAGTAGATAGTGATGAAGAATGGGAAGAGGAGGAACCTGGAGAAAGCCTTTCCCATAGCGAAGGGGTAAGGATTCTATGTGCTGAAAAACAGCTTTTAGAAACAATTGCACTTGACAGTGACGGATTTCTAAAGAGCTGAGTTTATTTTTAGGATGATGAAGAGGATGGAGAGGATGAAGATGACGACGATGGATTTTTTGTACCCCATGGGTACCTATCTGAAGATGAAGGAGTGACAGAAGTAAGTGTCACTGGATTTCCATCTTTGCTTCCAGTGTATCACATCCTAAATATTGATGCGTGAAGAAATCATGTAGTCCTGGCAGGGAGGTAACTCGTGTTTGCTTGGTGCAGGAGAAGACTTGTCTAACTCAGTAAACACAACAGGAAGCTGGGTTTTTAAAGTAACATTCCTTTTCTGGAGTGGTTGTAACAAGCTTTTTCACCTGGTGCTTTTCAGGAGTGTGATCCAGAGAATCAGAAGGTTCGACAAAAGCTGAAAGCAAAGGAGTGGGATGAACTCATGGCCAAGGGGAAGAGGCTCCATGTTCTACAGCCTGTGAAAATTGGCTGCATCTGGGAAAGTGCACAAAACGACAGTGGCACAAATGCAGACCTAAAGGTTCTCCAGCAGTTCACAGCATGTATCCTGGATTCATCTGTCACTGAGGAAGAGCAGCAGATCCAGAAGTGTAGCAAAAAAAGAGCAAAAGATCAGCAGAGTAAGACATGAAGGGCTAAATAATTGTATTTGAGCACTGTTGTACTCCACTTTTGGGATAATAGATTTTTTTTTTTATCAAGTTACAGTATCAGAATGTTCTGCTTATGACTTGCCTCAAATTTAAGTGAGGTCTTTTGAGAATCAGTTTTCTGATTCTCACACTGTATGGCCTTGATTACTGACTCCAGATGCTCTTGCTTCAGATAATCCAGGAAACAATGCCAACGAGACTGCATTCAGAAGGTTCAGATTTAGGACTGCTTGCTAGAGGTGCTTGAGCCATCTTTTAACTGTGTGTTGCTCAGGGAGAGAGGTGCAAACTCTACAGGGAGTATGTCCTGCATGTGATTAATGCAAGGGTGTGAACAATGCCCCAAAAAGGCTAGAATAGAGGTTGAAATTCTCACTTCAACATGACTCGTCTATATAGCATTTAGCTTGTTTCAATCCTATATCTAAAATTAATCTGATCTTATTTGTCTCCTTTCCTGGGGCTTGCATACTGACATGACAGCTGGGCTTTTCTTGACCTTTAAATAGCTCATCTCTACCATCTTTGTGCAACCTTTCTTCTCTGCAGTCCTTGGCCAGCTTCTGCCACTGCTCCACGGGAATGTGAACGGAAGCAAAGTGATCATCCAGGAGTTCCAGGAGTGCTGCCGACAAGGACTGTTCAGTGATGTGACTGCAGCTGCTGACTGTGGTGACACGAGCCCTGTGAGCCCCAACACATCCCGGCCGCAGACACCCGTTGGTGAGGACAGTGGTGTCCCTTCCAAAGCCAGGCTAAAGAGAATCATCTCAGAGAACTCTGTGTATGAGAAGAGACCAGAATATCGGATGTGCTGGTACGTCCACTCGGAGGTGCTGAAGAATTTTGATCAAGAGCACCTTCCTGTCCCTTGCCAATGGAACTACATCACACAAGTGCCTTCTTCGGGGAAGGAGGACAGTGGTGGTGTGCCAGGCGTGGCACCTGTGCAGACCACCCCTGTGTCAGTCAAGAGGAAGTCCACTGGAACTATGTCCATCACTAAATTCATGAAAAGGCCTAGGGATGCTGAACAGGTGAGCTTTCACAGCACTCTTGCCCAGAAATGAAGGGCAGGAATGCAGCTGTGTGTCTCCAGTAGGCAGGTATCGTGGCACACCTCCCAGACCGACCTAAATTTGCTATCAGCAGTGTCAAAATATTAAGCTACAGAAACTATTTGTCATACAGGGGAGAAAAAAAAATCTTTTCACTCCTTCCCCTCCAAAACTTTGCAATTCTGAAGAGGTGGGTTTCTTTTCCCTTAACTTGGATTGTTTCACTTGAAACATTGATCTCCTGCTGTTCTTCCATTTTCTGCTATTTGGCAGTGATTGCTTCCAAGCTGTGAGTAGTTTTGAGTGTCTGCATGTCCTTGGTTTTCCAGCTGTATGCAATTGGTGTGCAGATTTGTGTGTATGGCTGCCAGATGTATTGCCTGGGCTGGTGGCTTGCATCAGATGCACACGTGCTAGTTAAAATTGGTTTCTCAGTGCTGCAGCTCAACCCTTAACAGTCTGCAGAGTCTCAGGTTTATGCTATTATATACAAAGCTGAATTTCAAGAGCTGGTTTAAAAAAAATCACAGGAGCAAAGGAGATGGATTTGGGGCAGTTACTGTTCCAACTCTAATCTGTGTTCTTCCTGTTGTGGTTACCCTGAAAAGCAGAGGCAAACGAGCGGTATTAAGAGCTTAATTATCCAAAAGTATGGTTGAAAAGCATGTTATCTGTGCTTTAGCTACATGATGCTGTCCGTGTGCTTAAGACAGTAAGGTTTTAGGTCCTGAAGCCTGCTGTTATCAAGTGTGTGCTTTCAAACCTACAGACAGGACTGGTTTGCACTCTTCAGTGGATTTATTGCTCCCCTGTGTGTAAGGGGGAGGAAGGGAGCCTTGCTCAAGGCTTTTTTGTGCTTTTTCTTTCCAAGTTTGTTCTCTCCTACTTCAGCTTTTCTACTGAAGATCTGCAATCAGGTACAAGTATTGATAGGGATCAGAAAGCTGAGAAACTGTTCAGTCCCCAAACTGCTTGGCTTTTTTTCTTATACACTAAACAAAAGCAGAGATTAAAAAATAGAAAAATATCTATTAAAAAGCTCTGCTTGATACTCTGTCCAGGTACTTGAATATAAGCAGAAATAGTGAAACTAACTCTTTTAGTGCAGTTACACCATTGGCCCAAATTCTTCAAAGCTCTTGAAAGCATTTTAGTTGCCCTGATGAGATGTGATGTAGTGCAGCTCAGAACAAAGGTAGGTGTCAGGTTCCTGGAAGCCTTTCATACCTGTCACCTAAATCAGCAGCATTCAGGTATTGAGATCTCATCCTTCCTGCTGAGCAAGGCTGGAGCTTGTGGAGAAATTAGGGAGCCTGACAGCTTTGACCTGCTAATTGTTCTGCGTGGCCTGCAGTGCTCTGTCACAGAGCTTGTGCCAGGGCTCTTCTGTGAGCAAAGGTGCTCTTACATAAGCTGCAGAGAAAGAACTTAGTACTGAAATACCTCAGCATGTGTAGGAGGGGAATACTTGATCTGAAAGCTGCAACTTTAATGGGAGCTGTAAATTTAAAACTCATCTTGGAACAGTTTGTATGGGCAGGGACCAACTTCTGAGGCTTCAATTCCACAGTTCCAGCGGAAGAAAGTAAGGGGGAAAACAACTTGGGAGCTGTTTGATGCAGGACAGCTTCAGTTTGCATCACTCCTTGCATTCGTTTCCTTTCCTGATTCAAAATGAGTAGCTTCTGCTGCTCTCAGGGCAGCAAATAGTGTCACCGAGGAAAGAACTGTCATCCTTCCCTGAAGAAAAGTTTGCTGACAGTGATGAGTCAGGGGAGAACGAGCTCAAAATTGACAAGCCGAAGTTGCTTTTTGACTTCAGAAGTAAGAATCAAGAGAGGAAGAAGATTTCCCTTAAAAAATATATCTTTATTACCTATCTTTTTAAGGGAAATATTCATATATTACATATTATGAATATATGAGAGACAAAACTGAATCAGACTTTAATTGGGGCTTGAACTGACTTCTAGGTGTGTAATTATGTTGTGTAATAGCAAACATGGTGCACAAGCTTGGTGTGCTTCCTGCTGTGTGTGCCTTTGCAGAGCAAAGCTTTTTCCAGTAGTCAGTGTGTGCTGTTCCCTGCAAACTTCCATAGCTGCCTGTCTGAACTCTGAACATTAATTGTGAGAAGCGTCCTCTGCAGTCCTCCTTAGCATTGGCTGTGCAAGATCTTGCACCTTAGCACTGTCACTTTGCCGTTACGCAGCTGATTATCTTGTAACATCCTTTTATTTTTTTCCCCTCCTCTTCCCCTTAAGGCTGAAGCAATGGATATGGATGGGTTTCAAGCAGACACTGAGGAAGATGAGGATGATGACGACTGCATGATTGTGGATGTACAGCCATGCAAAGGTGGGAAGAAATAATTGATAGCAGGCTCTTGGCAGACAATTGCTCACAGATGGGGGAGTAGAAACTAAACCTGTCACTGGTTTTTTTTGCTGCAGTTTTTCCAAGCTTTGTGTTTTTCTCCATAGATGTTTTATTCAAGATATTTTTCTGCTTTTATGACTTATTCTAGCTGCTTCTTTGCTTTTTGTGATCTTCTCTAATCTGCTCTAGCCCTTCTTTTCCCTCCTCCCTCCACAGCAGAGCAAAAGTGTTTGTGAATAGCATTAGTCTGCCAGCATTACGGTTTGCTTCTGATAAGAGAAGTGAACATTTGGGCTGCTATCAGCAGATCCACTTAATAACAGTAAATGTTGCTGAGAAGGGCTCATCTCTGGGGCTTGCATACTTATATTCAGAGCTCTCCCAGGACTAACAAGGTCTGGAGCTTAGCTTTGCTGCCTTCTTGAAGTCTTAAGTACATGCTGAAGTGTCCATTCTGAAGGAAACAGCACCAGATAACCAAGCTCTCAGCTGCGTGACACATGGGTGCTTTGATCAACTTTGCACAGCTATGTGCTAGAATCTAAGCAGTTGTTTATATTTGTGTCCCAGTTATCTCTTGGAAAAGGGTTTCCAAAAGCTCTATTGCTACAGCCTTTCAGGCTATAGATTCAGAAACAGTGAAATGAGGAAAGGAAAAGCTCCTTTCATCTCGGTGAGGTTTTAACTACACATGTTTGATCATACAGATCAATGTCTTAACACAAACCATATGCAGCTAGGTCCTCTAAACTGCTTTTAAAGCCTCCAAGCTTTCCTACAGCTCTCACAATAGCTCTTTCAGAATGCTACTGGCACAACCTGAATTAAGTGTCTTATTATTATTATTATTATTAGGCAGCTCCTTTAATTGATAGGTGAGGGCTTCTGTGTGTTCCCAAAGTATTAAATTCTATGGAGGTTTGATCCATTCCAGACACATCTTGGTTCTATCTGAGCACCTCTCACCTTCCTTCCATAGCTGACAACACAGCTGCTTGGCAAGAAGCTTTGTGTTTAATCTTAAGCTGCTTTTGCTTATTACATGACTGCAGCAGGATGGAAGCCTTGCTTCAGGTTCGTAGGCTCTTGCTCAGAGGATGAGTGCTGTTTGGTAGCAACTCTGCCTAGTCCTGAAGCACTAACAAGTCATGATTCTTAATTAGAATTTTAACTCTGTGTTGGCATAACCCAGTGCTCAAATCTAGTGTTAATACCAAATGCTGCTGAAAAGGAGGCTTGTAACTGGATGCACGTGTGTCAGGAGTCAAATCAGACTGGTTTAATGAAGGTACTTAAAAAAACAAAATATCAAAGACGTTTTCTACTCTGCAGATTCAACATTGGCAGTTACTGAAACAGCTCCAGAAGCCAGTGGAACAACTGCTGCTCACCAGGATGCCAACATGGTCAGCCCATCTAATACAGTTTGAGACTTAAATGCCTACTAACTCCTCTGTATGTATGTAGAATTGTTTAGAAATTTTAAAACCCTGTGTATCTTCGAACAAGATACTTGAAAGTATTCCATATTTCTTGTAAAGAGAAGACAGCACTTTGTTCTGCTTCAGACCAGAGGGAAGCTTAAATTTTTAGGTTTTAGCTGAAAAAATATTGCATATTAATCTGTCCTTAATAAAGCATTATTGAAATTTTGATACTTCTTTGTAATGAAAGGCATCTATGTTAGTGGAGGGTTCTTTAAATAAGCTTACTGTGATGCTTCTTGAGACTTCCTCTGTTCATAATGTTGTATAGCATGCCCTTGGGTATGAATGATGTACAATTACATGTGATTTTGTGCTATCTGTATTATCCTGTTCGTGGTTTCACTTGCTCTACAGCTATGCCTTTGGAAAATACCTGCAAGCTGTTCCTCCTCCTTTCTGATAGCCTGGTATTAATTACACAGCAGGCTAGTGACAGATGCCTGGTCCCTTGCATGCATTGCTGCAATAGAAGGTGTATGTGTGTATAAAAGCTGATCTCTATCCCCCAGGAGAGCTTTAAGATTTAAGCATATGGAAGTTAACAAGCTTGCTGTGGTTTTTAACTTTTTATAAGGCTTCTCAGCTGCTGAGGAACAGAGTTCCCTGAAATACTGGCTGTAGTCTGGGGTTTAATCTCTCAGCAGAGGGACAATGTAGCATAAATAGCTGTTGCTTGTTGCTTGTTTCCCAAGCTGGCTCTTCTGGCTGCAGGTGTCCTGAAAGGATGAGGAGTAATCCCCCAGCTGCACATGAATGCTAGCTCCAGCAATGACTGGAGGCTCAGCTGTAGTTCAAAACTGAAAGAGCAATACGATTCAAATAACTCGAAGCAGAACTGAGTCTTTAAATAATCGGTTTAATTAGATTGAATATAACGTTATCTAAATATACTCTCTCCAATAGGAGTTACAGTGCACGTAGAAGCAAAAAGGAAAAGCTGAATTCTAAGCCCAGCCCAATATCCAGGCTCAATCAGTTTGTCATCCAGCCGTCTATTAGCATCTCATCCCTCCTCCAAAGAAGGAAAGTGGTACTTCATTGTGGTCTTAAAAATACCTTAAACAGTCACTGCTAGAACTCTGTGCTTAAAGCCACTCAGTGCAGCCTCGTTAAGTTTTATTGGGCAAGACTGCCTTAGGTGGCTACTGAGTTGTGGAAATGACTGCAAGGTTGGTCTGTAATGTCTGAATCTTTAGCCTCCCACTCTGCAGAGCTAAAAGTCAGCTCTGAGATCACGTGTTGGATGCTCCAGCATAAGGGAACAGTCTAAAACCACCACTGCTGACTCCATTCCCCTTTATTTCAAGACAGTGTCTGGACATGGGAGAGAAGTTCTGGTTTCAGGGGGCTTGCTGGTTGTTCCTGTCCTGCTGCCTCAATGTCTGACATGACTGCTGCATCCCAGGAAAGTGTCAGAAGAGCAGAGGGGACCTGGAACAGAGAAAGCAGCGTTACTGAGCTACAGCAATGCTGATACAGTCTATATTTTGACCTTCTTGTAACATATGTTCACACACCTCAAAAAAAACTTAGCAAGAGCACTTTAACATGGGTTTGGATTTCTGCAGGAAGCTCCTTGGGGCACTCTGCTTTGGGCTTGCTCGTGGAAGCTTTATGCTGGAGCTGTACCTGGCTCACAGTTGCTGCCTCCTACCTTTTCCCAGAGCAGGCACTAGCCCTTGGGTATCAGTGCTTGGCAAAGACAGATGTAGGTCCTTAAAGTTTCTTTGATGGAGGCCTCCTAGCCTTGAGTTTGAGCTTAGAAAAGGGACAGAGCACTACTGTGCTGAAAGCTGAGGATGCAATCTTTAGTTATGAGCCCTAGCTAGGCTCTGCTGCCTCCTGAAGTGCCCTGCTGGTGCCATCTCTTACTCACCAGCCCACACTCATTGAACGCCAAGTTCTCATCTGTCAGTTTGAGACCTCCAGGTCCCAGAAGCTCAAAGGGCAGCCAGTTATCTCTGAGTGCTTCTCTGACGAAGTTGTAGAGCACAGATACAGGTTCACGTGCATAAAAAGTCCCTGCCATGAAGAAAAAGTGACTTAAAGGAGTCGTCTCTGGCATTCAGCAAATGCAATCTTTTGTGGCGGGTTTCACAGGGCTGCGGTACTGATGCTAACTTTATAAACTACTTCAGTGGCATCGGAAGAGCCTAATTTAACTGAAGTATAAAAGCAGTATTCCTAAAGAAAAGTGCTGCTTCACATGTTGTAAACCCCTGCCAGGCTGTAACAAAGAACTGGGAAAGCCTGGAACTATTTCTGGAGTTCTACTGCAAAAATTGAAGAGGATTTGTACTGTTGTACAGCTTCCCACCACACAGGCAATTTCACGCTGGTTACTATAGCAAACTCATCTAATGATTCCAGCTTGCTAGCAGTACCCTGGGAAGAGCACATTTAATTAGTAATGCCTTGAGATTCTTTCCTCTACACTGAGCCCTGGTTTATAGATCCAGCCCCGTGCAGGTGAAACATTACCTCACTCCATATTTTTCTTTCTGTACTCACTCTCACAGTTCTGTTCTGCACATCCCAAGCCTGCTTAGCACTCTCTTTTGCTACAAGCATTGTCAAAAGCTGTTTGGGGCGCATAAAGAAAGGGCAAGAAGTCTTCTTACCTTGGAGAAGGTATCCGTCAGGAAATCTAACTCGTAGCAGAGTATAGTTGTACTTCCGCATTTCCCTCTGTTCTTCTTTCTCCCTCATGGCTCTCGTCCTCAGCATTGAAGCCTTTTCCACTGCTTCTGTCCTTTAGATAAAGAGTGATTTATTTTTTTTTTTTAGCATGAAGAAGAGGTGTAAGGCAGTTTAGCTGGCACCGTGTGCCCCCTGGGTATCTGAGGCCCTCACTTGAAACCCGCTCACCGGAGCCGCTGCTCTCGTCTGATCTCTTCTGCAGTGAGGTTGTAGAAGTCATTTGGTAGCTCAAATCGAGCAGCTTCGGGTGATGGTTTAAACACACAGAGCTGGCGATCCAGCTGCAGCCTCAAGGGCTCACAGCTTAGCAGCTGCTCTTTGTAGTCCTTGAGGTCTTCCAACTTGGCCAGCATCTCTTCCTTCAGTACGTAGTACTCCTCTGTGGTGTCTACAACCAAAAGCACGGTCACGTATGAAATCTAAGGGCAATATTCCCCAGAAAACCTGCTGTCTTAAAAAGGAAACTGCAGGGTGAAGCATGGAGCTCTCAGAACAACCAAAGCTAGCCTCCCCTGGGCTGTCCCACCGCTCAAACTGCTGCCTTCACTTTAATACACTTAAATATCTTGCCTTGTCCTGGAACAGGCAGTGTTTTTGTCTCAAACCCAACAGACTGGAAAAATCTATGTATGCCTTCCAGGCAGTTTATCCTTTCCTGGAAGAAAAGGAAAAGAGTTAAATGTAGTCTGCCTAGGGAACTCCTTGCCTGCAGCAGAGCATCTGCAGCAGTCTTCGCCTCACCTGAAACACTTTGTTCTGCAGTTTGATTTTCCTGTACTTCTCCTCCTCTGGATGCAGATAGATATTGTCCAAGTACCTGCAGAAAAGAGGAATGAACGTACTTCACGGATCAGAGCAGGCACTTCAGAACACGCTGCTCTCGGGCAGAACGATCACGTTGTGAAAGAACACTGTGAGGTCTCAGATAAAAGCTGAAAAAACAAGGGAGGCAAAACATGCACTTCACACCCAAGCCAGGCAGAACGTGGGGATGGCTGATCTCAGCTCCCAAACCTCCTGGACAAGTGAATCAACACAAAGTGTTTCAGCAATGACCTTATTTCAACTGACAGCACCACCTGGCTGAGATGTTTCAAGCTTTGTTTTCTTTCAGATGTTGCCTGGAGTGCAGCAATGCCCGTTAACCTTCCAGGGAAGGGACGAGCTCCCTGCATGCTCCTTCCTACTTACTTGGCCATGGTTTCCACGCCTACTCGGACTTTCTCCCGGTCCTTATTGAAGGTGTGAATCTCCATGATGGAGGCAGCCACCGGGTCCACAGAGAAATACTGGGAAAGAAGAAGAGAAGCTGGTCATGGGGGAACTGATTATTCTGTACAGTCAAAGGGATACGTAGGTTAGAGTTCCCTGTGTCAGCATTTATAGCAAGTCAAAGGGCAGGCATTTCTAACATCTGAACACAGCCTTCAGTGTGGGAGATGGAGAAGGTAGATGTTTAAGAGGTCACTTCTGCATTGCTTGAGGGGATTAATGCACAAAATGAGTCAAAACGGAAAGAAGAAAAGCAGCAGACGTGGAGCTCACCGACTGGATGGCTTCCCTGATGTGCTTCTCTTTCTCATCTTTCCTTACAACTGCGTTGGTCAATGGGCAAATGAAATAGACCCCTGAAACAGAGGGTTCAGCTGCACCTTCCTTATCTGAGAAGGCTGGGTCCTAAGAGAGACAAAACCAGGCACAAGTGAGTAACAGAAGGCTTTGTATGGGATCGTTGTGGGGTTTTTTTGTGTGGATTTTCAGCATCTCTCTACAGGAGAGCAGGGCAGTGGTTGGACTCGATGATCTTTAAGGTCTTTTCCAACCTGATTGATTCTGCGATTATAAGTCCGGGACAGCAGCACTCTCAAAGCATGCATTTTAACACGGTTAGGGAACAGCAGCACGCCTCGTACCTCTTGGTCTGCAGAAACACCCTTCTCACATGCAGCTGCCTCAGCCATCAGCTCCTTCCTCACTACGAGAGAAAAATCCCCGTTACAGCCACAGGAGCACACACACCCCGAGCTGTTCCTCAGTGTCGCACTATTCCACTCTGGGGAAGCAAACACTTCCACGGGTGCTCCGCTTCTGGCTCAGGGCATGCCTCAGCCCCATTTCTAACAGACCTGCCATCAGCAAGGAGCCAGCTCTAGCCACACAGCAGCCAAGCTGGGGGACTCCTTCCAGCCTCAGCCCTCCAGCAGCTGGCTGAGCCAAGCTCACACCCCCATTCCAGCCGTCTCCTACCCTGATTCCTGATGGCCCCTTGAGAGGAGGGCGGCTTCGCTTTGGGCTTCAGCTCCATCCGCGCCAGCGCCGCCGCCGCCGCCATCTGCGCCTCGTCAGTGGGGCCCTGCCGGGGCTTCGGTGCCGCCTCCGCTTTCGGCTTCTCCTTGGGGACCCTGGGGTGGGGCGGAACGCGGCTCAGGGCGCAGCACACCGCACAACGTCAGCGCCCGAAGCGCCCTTTAAAGCACGTTCCCCCCCCCCCCCAACCCCGGTACCGGGAGCACAGCGGCGTACCGAGCCGGCTCCGAGAGCTTCTGGCCGGGCCCCGCGCTCCGGAACTTCAGGTCGGCTTTGATCTCCTGGAAGAACTTGCGCATATCGACGGCACCGGGACCGGGACCGGGACCGGGACCGGGACGCGACCGGCCGCCCCACCCCCCTGCTTCCGCCCCTCTCACGTGACCGCTGCCGGAAAGGGTGTGGACATCCCCGCCCTCGTGCCGCTCTATCCGTCCCGTCTCTATGCGCGGTCCTCCAGGCAGCCCCACAGCGGCTCGAATTGGGTAGTAAACCCCAAACTGCAGCCCTGGTTTGGTCGGCACAGAGAAGGGGAGGCTGAGGCGCAGCTCCTCACGGGGTTGCTGCTGGGGTTGGGTCACGGTTTTGCTCTGGAGGGCAGTGGGTACGGCCCTGAGCTCATCCATAGGGTTTGCACAGAGCTGTGGTGGATACTGAGGTTGGATGGTCCCTGTGGGTCCCTTCCAACTCAGGGTTTGCTGTGTTAACAGCTGTGAGCACCACCATGGGTAGGCAAACAGGGCCGGGACACAGAAATGCAGATGCAATGAACAGGGACACGCACAGCTCTATCGGGTGCTCAGAGCCCCATCCAGCCCGAGTCTGAATGCCTCCAGGCCACCAGCATCTCTCTGGGCAACCTGTGCTTCCTTATATTAAAAACTGTTTCCTTATATCCGCTCTAAATCCCCCCCTCTCTTGTTCTGAAACCATTTCCCCTGTCCCAGCACACAGACCCGGCTAAAGACCGTTTCTTACAGCCCCTTTAGGTTCTGAGAGGCAGCACTCGGCCCTTCTGCAGGCTGCACAGCCCCAGCTCTCAGCCTGTCCTCGCAGCGAGCTGTTCCTCTTCAGTCACACTTCACCAGATCTGCATCTCCCCCACACCGAGGACGCCACATCTGGATGCTAAGCTCTCCCCAGCACAGGGCAGAGGAGCAGATCCCTTCCATGACTGCTGGCCACTCTGCTTCAGATGCAGCCCAGCTTCCCTTAGGGACACAGCAGCAGATGCTGTCTGGGGCAGCTTCCTTGTCCCAGCTAACTCTATCCCCATAACACCGAGCCCTGGCTGCTGCCAGCTCTCGCCACACCTCCGTGGATCCCTTCCACGCAGCCTGCAGTCATTTCCCCTCACCACCAAAGCAGCCGTGCACGCCCCAGCAGTGCCGCGGGGAACACGGCGCACTCAACCCGCGGTTTGGGAGAGGCGAGTGAGAACAGAGGTGTAATTGCTCTGCAGGTAATCCCTGTGACACGTGTGGGCTGTGTTTGGTAACAGCCTCACCCTTGCCAGGCGCAGCTCGGGCTGTCACAGCATCGCATGCAGCCACTCGTTTCCATCTGACTGCAGTTTCTCACTCAGATTGGTACAAAACCCAACTTAAAAGCTGAGCTGAAACAGGATGAAGCTGCAGGCAGATGGATTGGGTTTGGCTGAGCGGGTTCCGTTAAGTGAAAGAAAAGAAGCTCTTACCAAAGGCCATAGAATCATAAACTCAGGTCTAATTCCTCTGCATCTTTCCTGCTCCTTTCCTGCATCACCTTCCCCCAGGTTCGTGGCTGCACCGCTTGAGGGATGCCCCCCAGCTGCCCCCAGCCCAGCTCTGACAGCTCTATCGCGACAGCTCCAGGGAGCTGCTGCCACTCCAGCTCCAGCCCACGACTCGGAGGGCTCAGGCTTTCAGGGCTGCACTCCTACCCCCAGCAAGACGGCTGCTGGTCGCTTTTTACATCCCCCAAACCGCTGACGGGGCTCAGGACAGCCCCCAACCCACAGCCCCTGGCCCCTTTAACCACAAGACCCCCAACCCACAGCCCCTGACCCCATAACCACGTGATCCCCGACCCTACAGGCCCTGACCCCTTTAACCATGTGACCCCCAACCCCCGACCCTACAGCCCGACTCCTTTAACCACGTGACCCACAGCCCCCAACCCACAGCCCCTGACCACCCCTTTAACCACGTGACCCACAGCCCCTGACCCCTTTAACCACGTGACCCACAGCCCCCAACCCCCCCACCCCCTGACCCCTTTAACCACGTGACCCCCACCCCACAGCCCCTGACTCCTTTAACCACGTGACCCCCGACCCTACAGGCCCTGACCCCTTTAACCACGTGACCCACACCCCCCATCCCACAGCCCCGACCTCTTTAACCACGTGACCCCCGACCCTACAGGCCCTGACCCCTTTAAACAGGTGACCCCCACCCCACAGCCCCAGATCCCTTTAACCACGTGACCCACAGCCCCCAACCCACATCCCCTGACCACCCCTTTAACCACGTGACCCCCACCCCACTGCCCCCGACCCCTTTAACCGCGCGCCCCGCATCCCCGACCCCCCATCCCCGGTGCCCCGCGTCCCGCCCCCCCCCTCCCCTCTCCCTCAGCCTCAGGAGGCGCGGCCCAATCCCGTTATCCCGCCGTGCCCTCTCTCCGCCCCCATTGGGCGAGGCGGCGGAGCGGCACCGCTGTCACCCAATAGAAGCCGGGAAGAGCGGGGAGGGGCGGGACATCCTGCCGTCCCCGCCCCGCCGCCTGCGCTGCCGCCCGCGGCCTGGGCCTCCGCCGCCGCCCCGCCCCGCGGCCGCCATGCCGCACAGCTTCAAGCCCGGGGACCTGGTGTTCGCCAAGATGAAGGGCTACCCGCACTGGCCCGCCCGGGTGAGCTCGCGGAACCGCGCCGAGAAGGGAAGGGCTCCGGCGAGGCCGCCCCGGGGCGGAGCGCGGTCCCTCACGGCCGCTCGTAACGGGACGGGGCCCGGGGAGGGCCGGGACTGCGGCCCCGCGCCGCGCGTGGGCTGAGCGGGAGCTGAGGTGCGGGGCCGGGGGTGGGGAGCTGTCCCCGCTCTGCCCCGGCGACCCGCGCTGGTGCTGAATGGGAGCTGTGTCGATGCTCAGCCTTGGTTGGGATGGGGAGCAGCTCAGGAAGGACCCCCCGCTTTGCGCCGTTCTCTGGGTCCCCACGGGGGCCGTGCCCGTTGCCCCGCGGTTCCACGTCCAGCCTCATCATCCTCCCGCTGCACTGCACAGCCCCGCGCGGACGACAGGAGGAGGGATGGGGGCAGAGCTGCTGTGGGGCAGCGCGCTTTGCTGGGGCAGCGTTGGGTTTGGAGCTTGTTTGTGGTGACACGGATACACGCGGGGAGCCGTGAGCTCTCAGGGTGCGGGAGCGGAGCGAGCTGTTGTGCAGGGTGAGGGGGCAGCGAGGTGCACGTGGCGTGGATGGCCGTCCCGGTGGGCAGAGCTGTGCGTCCCCATCCCGAACGGTGGCCCCAATGCGGGCCGTGCGGGGCTCGGTGCGGTGCTGCGGGTGCGAGGGTTCCGTGGGTCGGTGCGGTTGGCGAGTGCGGGACCGGGTGCTGGAGACAACGCTGCTTGGCTGCACCACGCCAGGAGATCCGGGATGCCAAGCCCTGCACCGACGTGGGGCTGGGGCCCGGCGCTGAGAGGACTCGGCCCTTCCAGCGGGGCGCTCGCATTGCCCACGGCATCTCCTGCTTTAGCTGGCTGCTCCTTTGGGAACGCTCCTTTCGAAGACTCCCCGGCGTGTCGGGGTGCCCCCGAGGCTCCCACCCGTGCCCCAGACCCGTGTGGAGCAGACCGAAGGGCACCGGAGCCAGTGCGGCGTGTTGGGAAGAAGACGGGGGTGCCCGTGTGTCCTGCTGGCAGCTGGGCTTTGCCTGTGGCCTGTCTGCAGCCAGGAGGGACCTTCAGGCCACCCGCTGGAGCTGCCACCCGTGGGCTGGAGGGGCTTTCCCACGCATCCTGACGAGGGGCACGTGCCACGGCCCTCGTGCCCAGCTCTAGCCGTAAAGCATCTGTGCCGGATCCCTCCTGTTCCTCTTCTAGAGCTCCTGCTTGGCCGTAATGCTGCATTAGGACTCTGTGCGTAGCAAGTTCCCTGTCCGGGTGCTTTATTGCCGTGCTTGCCTCCAAGTGTGTGTGTGTGCTGGAGTCCGACGCTGCTAGCCGGGGCGAATGTGCCTTGCAGAGGATGTGCCCAAGCCGCTCTCTCTGACCACCTCCTGCTTTGGGTTTCCTTTCAGATCGATGACATCGCGGATGGTGCTGTGAAACCCCCGCCGAACAAGTACCCCATCTTCTTCTTCGGCACTCACGAGACGTAAGCGCTGCCTCGCCCCTCTCTCTGGGCTTTGCCCCGCTGCTTCTGCTCTGGGCTCACCTCTGCTTTGTTTCTCTCCAGCGCCTTTTTGGGCCCCAAAGACCTGTTCCCCTATGAAAAGTATAAGGACAAATATGGGAAACCAAACAAGAGAAAAGGCTTCAACGAGGGATTGTGGGAAATCCAGAACAACCCTCATGCCAGTTACAGTGCCCCTGCGGTGAGTGTGGGCCTCGCGTGGCGCGGGGTCAGCAAGGATCCGGGCTGCCTCCAGCTCTCCTTTCCTCCAAGTCGCTCTCCTCCTTTTTCTGCTTGTCACTGCTGTGGTGTCTCTGCGCTTCTGTCTCGCAGATTGGCTTTCTCGGGTTGAAATAGCTTCCCCCTTCCTGCCTCTCCTTTCGGTGAGTCGGCCCTCCTTGTCCTCTGCGAGGTAGGCACCTCCGCCCCATCTTCGAGGCGAAACAGGGTTGTGCTGTATGTGCCTTGCCCAAAGCCACAGAGGATTGCTTTGTCAGGGTGAGAATGGAGGCTTGCTGGTCCCTGGCTCGTGGACCTGCGTGCAGTCCCTCTCTTCATCCGTTTCCGAGGTCCTGAGCCAAAAGCCACCGATCTCTCCTTCAGAGCAGGCTGGGGATCAGCTCTTTGCTGTCAACTGTTCACCTGTACGAGGGGCGTTTTGTAACCATTGTTGTGTGATACAATTTATTGTATAGTGATCTTCAAAGAAGGCGTCCAAAGCAGCTTCATAGGCAGTTGGTCTGAAGAGGCAGAGGAAGGTTTTTAAGGTGAGCTATGAAGATGAGATGGTCTGGAGGTAGGCAGGCTCAGATGTGCTGCTGGCAGTGCAGGAGAGGAGCTGTGGTTTTGAGTAGCTGTGGGAGAAGGCTGGATCCAAGGATGCAGTTGTAGATGAGGTGAGATCCTGGAGATCTTTGAGAACCTGGAGAACAGCTTTGCTTGTGTGTAGCGGTGGGCGGGAGGATGGCGATGGTGAGGAAGGCAGCAGCTCCTATGCAAGAGATTGCTCAGCACCACTGTGAACTTCCAGCAGACCTAAGAAACTCATTCCTGAAGGTTCTGCTGTGATTGAGGCCACGGCAGAGATCCCAACGAGGCCACAGGTCTCACAGAAGAGACTGAAGCAGAGGTCTTTTTGATTTTGAGTCCTAACTGAAGCAAGGTGTCAAGACAAGTCAAAATGATGAAAGTCTTTCCAGCAGCAAGGCTCCGGTGCTGGAAGAATCCTGGCTCTAGGGGCAGCAGGTCCTGAAAAGAATGGAAGAGCCCAGAAGAAGCAGCAGCTTGGGAGCTTTCTCCCCCTTGGATGCGATGTGAGGAACATCGTGGCAGGCTGATGAGAAGCTGGGAGACGTGTGGAGTGACGGAACAGGATGGAGGGGATCCCAACTGGGAGGCAGCAGTGCTGCGGTGCCTTTTGCAGGCTGTTCTGATGGGGAAGGCATGTGGCATGCCGTGTGGAGAAACCATGTGGGAAAGAAGAGGCCTGGCCTGAACTGAGCTTCTGGAGGAAGGGCTGAAGCACGCTGCCCAGCCCTGCTTCTCTGGCACCTGCAGAGGAAGGCGGGGGTCCACTCACGCATGGGGGTTGTCAATCTCAGGCTTCTCCAGGGGTCTTTGGCAGAGCGTGAGGATGCTGGGGAGGGGAGCGAGGAAGTGGTAGGTGGAGCTGAGCTGAGGGAGCTGGAGGGAAGGTGTTTCTGGTGGTCATGGGGTGGTCTGGAAGGGGCCTTGGGGAAGGGGGTGCAGGGAAATCAGAACGGGGTCAACAGCACACTCATTCAAGGGCTGTGTGATATTGTCCTTCTGCCCCAGAACCATGCTGAGGGGCCCCGGCTCCTGCTGGGCACCTTATCTTTGCTCTTCTGTGTGTGCTCCTCTCTGCTCAATGCTGCTGTTCGTTGCTTGTCACCCTTTTGTGCCCCTTTTCTCCAGGCTGGCACGCCGCAGGCCTGCTGGTGCGGTAACACAGTCGTTATTTCCCACTGTCTTTAGCCTGCGAGCTCCTCTGACAGTGACATCCCTGAGAATGACCCGATGGGGGGAAGCGATGCTGGTGATGATGAGGAAGACGCTGCCATGGCTGCAGTCACCACGGAGAAAATGGAAAGTGATGAGGACTCGGATCGAGGCAGTGACCACAGCAGGCTCAAGCGAAAATCACTGGCAATGAAAGTGAGTGTGGGTTGAGGCACTGGGGATGTGGGGCTGCCCCAGTCTGGGGTTAGGGGGGGCTGTAGTGTGGTAGTGGGGCGCAGTGTGTGTTCAGGGGTCTTGCAGGTGGTGTGCTTTGTGAAGTGTTCAAGTCCTGGTGCACATCTCTTCTGAGTGCACGTGGCCGAACCGGGAGAGCTGGGCAACCCCTTCCTGGCCAGGGCTCCCTTTCTGTTGTGGGAGGATTGGGGTTGGACGTTTCACGTTGTTGCTTCTCGAGTATCAGATGCCGGTGGCAAAAAGGCCTCGGAAATCTTCAAGTGAAGATCAGGGCAGCCCCTCCCTGTCAGAAGAGGAGAACTCGGAGACGTCTTCTGAGTCAGAAAAAAACAGCGACCAGGTGAGGGAGTTTGGGGACGTGCAGGATGCTGCTGGAAGAGTAGCACTATCTGTGGAGCCAATGGCACTGGATCAAGGGCCCGGAGGAGCTGGTTGGCTTCACCTTTACGAGACCTTTCCCCATTTCTTAACATCTGGGTTTTCCCCCAGGACTTCACTCCTGAGAAGAAGCCAGTGGCCAGGGCTCCCCGGAGGATGCCTGCAGGGGGAAGGAAGAAAAAGGTAAAAAGACCCCAGAAGTGATTTGTTGCTGTGCACTGCTACTTCACTGTCCTCCAGACTCTCTGGGTGATGAGGGACCTGGCTTTTGCCAGCACCTGAGTCTGTCTAGGAAGGTGCAGGGGGTGGCTTCTCTGTTGAGGAGAGAGGCTGGGCTCTGTGCTGCCTGGAGGACTTGGGGCAGGAGGGATCTGCTGTGGGCTGGGTGTGGGTCAGTGCCAGAAGAGACCTTGCTTCTGTCTCAGTGACCTGGCTGGGCCCTGTGTTGCTGCTTTTGGGGGTGTCAGCTGCTCCCAGTTCCCAAATCCAACCCCACTTTTTACCTACAGAAAGTGGAGTCTGGCTCCGACTCTGACTCCAAAGTGGACTCAGACTCAGAAATGGGAAATGCGACTGTGGACATGACCAAGTCAGACTCCAACTCCGATTCGGACTCCGATGTGTCTGTTAAAAAGCCTCAACGGGGCAGAAAGCCAGGTAACACCAAGGAGACTTCACCTACTGTGACTGAGCCACTGCTGGCTTCTTCAGGGTACTGGAGAGCACCTGAAATTGGGTGCTCCTGAGGTTCTGGGTTCCCCTTCTATTGTGGGCAGCATCTGAGCACCCCCTGACCCCCTGATGTGGGGCATTAATCACAAGAAGCTCCTGCTGAACAGCTCCCCTTTGTCTTGCAGCTGAGAAGCCCCCTCCCAAACCCCGTGGCAGAAAACCGAAACTTGAGCGTGTCCCTATCAGCTCCAGCAGTGACAGGTGAGATCGGCTGCAGTGGGGTTGGGGTGCTCTCACCTGCTGGGCTGCAGGGAGTCCCTGGCCTCCCTTCTCACAGCAAGGGTTCCAGACATGCTCTTGTTTTTTTTTTTTTTTGTAGTGATAGTGACAGTGATGTGGACCGTATCAGTGAATGGAAGAGGAGAGATGAAGAAAGGCGACGGGAGCTGGAGGAGAAGAGGAAGAGGGAACAAGAGGAAGAGATCCGTCGGCTCCGGGAGCAGGAGAAGGAGGAGAAAGAGAAAAGGAAGGAGAAGGCAGAGAAGGGCGAGGAGGCACACTCAGATAGTGACAGCAGTGCAGATGATGAAGTGGCCAAAAAGGGAAGAAAGGGTCGGGGTAAGGCCCCGTCCTCCTCAGACTCTGAGCTGGAGATGGAGAAAGAGGTGAGTACAGGAGGAGAACCCACCCTCTCCTTGCCAGCTCAGCAGGGGCCTCCAGGAGCAGCAGTGACCTGCTGCCTTGGTCTTCTGTTACCCTGGAGTTGCAGGAAAGGGATGTATCCCTAGGGCAGCTGTTCCCTGAGCTGTGGAGGTCTCATCCAGCTTGCATCCCTGTGAGGCTCTCCCTTCCATTACAGTCATCATTTTGCTCTGCAGATTAATGGAAAGGGTCAGCAAGGCTTGGCTGAAGCACTAAGAAAGGTTGCAGAGGGCTTCTGGCAGCTGTGCTTCCTCCCTGGCAGAGGCAGGGTCACTATTTCAGCTCGATGCCTGTTCCTCTGTGCAGAACTGGGCTATGAAAGCCTCACACAGATCTGAGTGAGGTCTGGAGGGAAGTGTGGGTCTGCCCACGCAGGCCTGCAGGTATTGCAGGCTGGGTGGGCTGCTTTAAGTACCAGGATATTTACTTCTGGAGCAGCAGATGGCTCTATGTAACCCAAGTCTTTTTTCATCTTGTGCTGGGGACAGCCCTGCACCCAGGCCCATGGTGCTGCTTGCCTGTGGCTTGCTGCTGTGATGTCATGGGTGCTGGCTGCTAGGTTTTCTGGATTGTGCCCATGTGGGACTGGGAGGATCAGAGTAGGCCATGGCACTGTCTCCTTCCTGCAGTGGATGGGGGGGGGGGGGTGAGGTGGTCTCTGCTGCAGTCTGCTCTCGCTGCATTGTTCTCTCCTTTCAGGTAAAGAAGCCAGCAAAGAAGCAACCCTCAGAGTTGTCAAGGAAACCGAATCAGAAGGAGAAGAGAGGCCGAGCAGAGGAGAAACCACGGAACAAGTCAGCATCTCCCCTCCCTGCACTCAATGCTCTTTCCTTCTGGGGTCTGGTCTGCTGCTCTGCTGGTGCCCAGTCCCTTCTGAGGACACTGGAGTGCAGATGAACATCCTTGTGGAGTTGTTTGTGACAGCAGCACCCATGGAGGGATTTCTTCTCTCCTTTCTCCTAGAGCTGAAGGGGCTGATGGAGGTGTCTGGATGGCACCAGGCTGAGCTCCCTTGCTTTTTTTCCATCCCACAGAGGGGAAGATCCTTGGGGTATCCCTGGACACCTTGCTTTGAGTTCTGCCTTTCTGCAGTTCTGGGAAGCTGGGGCATGGGGGAGCTGCTGTCTCAAAGCTCCTGCCTGTGTGAGCTCGGAGATGTGTCTGCAAGCATGGGTGGAGTGTGGCAGGACTCACGCTGCTGAGCAGTCTGGAGGATGTACTGGCATGAGCCATCACCTTTCTTGCTTGCCCAGCAACAGGCAGGTGGTTTCACCTGCAGGCATCCCTTGAACGAGCTCTTTCCTTTCTTTCCCCACAGACCTTTGAAAGTGGAACGAGGCCGGAAGAAGTCTGACCTGATCCCTGAAAGGAGGACGGAGAAGAAAAAGGGTGAGAGAGCGATTGCTTTTGAGAGAAGCCACAGAAGGGAGAGAAAGGAACCAGGGCTGGTTCCTTTTCCAGCTGGAGCTTGGGGAGGGTTCTCAGCTGGGATCAGTGCCTTTCCAGCACGCCTGTGGTCCCTGCATCACGTTGGGAAGTATTTACAGGGCGTGTGGAGACCACTTTCCTACATACATTCCTGCCAGTTCTGGCACACCCTCCTCAGAGAGGCCCCTGGGGCTGCTTTCAGCCTTGGGGACATGGGAGGAAGCCAATCCCATTTTGGGGAGGAGGTCCTGGGTAGCAGCATGCTCCCTGCTGGTGACCTGATAACGCTGGCCTATCTCTTGCTGCTCCAGAGCCCACAGTTGAAGAGAAACTTCAGAAACTTCACAGTGAGATCAAGTTTGCCTTGAAGGTGGATAACCCGGTGAGTGCTTGAGCACGCTGGCCTGGCCTGGGAGGTCCCTGCTTATGTCCTTGGCCACCATGTAGGTCCTGGCAGCTGCTTGAGGCAGATATCTTCATAGTGGGATAGCAGTGCTGGTCCTGGGTGCACACTGAGAGCTCAAGCCTGCCTTCGTTGCCCCCTTGGGAGCTGGTGGGGCTGGTTGTGCCCTTCCCATTCCTGTCCCCACAAGTGGGAGGTGGTTGTCCTCTCACCTGAGCTGAGCTAGAGGAGTTGGGGCTGCTCTGTAGGGCTGGGTTTCTCCCTTGAGACAGAGTTTTGCTGAAAAAGCCCATAGAGATTTAGCAAATGGAGTCCCTCAGGCTCCCAGTTCATTCCTTCATGCCTGTGCAGAGACAGATGTAATCCACAGACAGACTTCCAAGCACTTTCTGACCTTGGTGCCGTCCTTGCAGGACATCAAGCGGTGTCTGAATGCATTAGAGGAGCTGGGAGCACTCCAGGTCACCTCTCACATCCTCCAGAAGCACACTGATGTGGTGGCTACCTTGAAGAAGGTAGGGGAGGTGGAGGATTGAGCATCCCCTGGGGGGCACAAACCCCTGCTTAGGCTGCTACAGCTCCAAGGGTGTCCCTGTTTCTGTTGCAGATCCGTCGCTATAAAGCAAACAAGGACGTGATGGAGAAAGCTGCTGAAGTCTACACCCGGTTGAAGTCGCGTGTCCTGGGACCAAAGATGGAAGCAATCCAGAAGGCCAACAAAGCTGGGCCTGAGAAGGACAAGGGGGATGTGGAGAAGGGCCAGGAGAAGCTGTCAGGAGGGGAGACGCAGAATGAGAAGGGAGAAGAGGAAATGAATGCTGGTAATGTGCCCTGCACGTCTTGGGGTGGTTCCCTGCCCTGTCAGGGTGTGTAGCAATCCCAGGACTGTGCTCAGGGCACAGCTGGTCCCCCTGTGGACCTGTGTCTAGCTCATGTCAGGCTGTGGAGCTGCCTGGAGAAGGGGCAGTTTCACCCCAGCTTCCCCCACAGAGTCTAGGGACTGCATTTTTAAGTGATGCTTTGTGGGCTGAGTATCAAACAGCCGTGGCAGTAAGAGCAGAGGGCAACCTCCGTGCCCACACCCTGATTTTGAGTGCCCCTGGGGCAGCTTTCAGGCCAGGCTCACTCCTTGAGCTGTGGTCTAGGGCACCAGGGAGATGAAGGAATGTGGAGACGCCCTTGCAGTCCTGCTTGGGCTCTTGCACAGGCAGCTGGTGACTGGGATCTTCCTTTGCTTCGTGGCTGTGTGCCCAGCAGTCAGTGCCTGGCTGAGCACATCCTAGTAATGGTGTAAGAGCCTTCCTGGAGGGGACAGCAGGGGAAATCCATGTTGATGTCAGCATCTGGGTTTGTGTACTTGAGTCTTTTGGGCCGTTTTGATAGCTCTTCTGGTCAGGCCAGAGCTGGGAACCCGATGCTGTGGGCTGGTGGTGCCCTGCCCCTTGGGTGGGGTGGTTTGGGGTGGGTGTGCCAGGATCCCGAGGGTCCCAACCTTCTCTTCTCTGCAGACTTGTCAGGTCCTGTGAATGGCGAATCCTTGTCCCAAAAAACGGAGGGCACAGAGGAGCAGGAACGAGACAAAAGCCGAGGGCCAGGAGCTGGAGAGCCAGAGGCATCTACTGAGGAGGCTCAGAACAAGTGAGTGGATGAGGGGCAAGTGCAGCATGGAGGAGCTCCTTGGCATCCACCGTACATCCATCCAGCCTCAGCTCTGCAGGAAGCCAGGCTCCTGTTTGGCCACGTTTAGGGGATTTTGTGGGTTGTAGGGCTTCTCCTGGCTTGGGAAGGGGATGCTGGGAGCCAGGGGCAGGGGAGATGTTGGCTGAGGTGATGCCTGTGCTCTCCTTGCAGCGTGCAGGATTATCCTAGCGCCGAACGGGAGAGGGCTCGTGGGGAGTCAGAGTCTGTGGATGATGCAGAGGAGAGCTGAGGAGGAGGCAGAGAGCTGAGCACGTGGGACTGCCCGCAGGAGGATGCGGAGGGGCCATGCAGCCTGCTCCCAAGGGAGGCTGGCCTCTGCCTTGACCATCTTCACGTTACTTCACTAAGTCACACAGTAGCTGATGTCTTAGGTCTTGTCCTGTGCGCCCAACCCCGTGAAAGCACTGAACGTGGGGGGAGACTGTGCTGTTTTGTCTGTATTTGTCCCCCATTTTTTTTGTTTTTCTTCCCTCTCCCCCCTTCCCCTCCCCCCCCCTTCCTTATTTCTTGTGATTTCAACCGACATGAAATGAATATAAAGGGTTTTTTAATGAAAAACACAAAAAGAGCCATAGTGTCTATTTCTTAAGGCATCGCTGACTGTGACTAGGGGTGGGCAGGAGCTCTCCCTCATCCCTTTGTCCCTGCCCCAGGGCTGGGACCAGAGCAGTTCCCCATGGGTCCCCGTTCCCTTGGGCCCTGAGCAGGGCTGAGCACCCAAAGTTGGCCCTGTCCCTGCAGTGGTGCAGCTGTCCCCAGGGGGTGATGGTGGGACCTGGCTGCGCTCCCAGCCTCCGTTCTTCATTTTCCAGTGATGGCAGTGGGTGCAGCTCTGCTGGGGAGGGGACACAGGGACTTCTCCCACCAGTGGGAGATCCTCACCCCGCTGCTCTGAGCCCTATTTCTCCCTCCTGTGATGTTCTCCCTTGTTGGCTGCAGCTATTGGAGCCTGGTCCCTGTGCTCCTGCAGCTGCAGCAGGGCTGGCACCTGGCTTTGGGTAAGCACAGTAAGATTGTGTATTCCCCCCCCCTTATCTCGGCTGGGGCCCTCACCAGTGGCAGCATCCTGCCTTGTGCTGGGCAGCATCTTAAGTTTGTTTGTCTGTCTGTCTTTCTGCTCTTTTGCAACGATCTGAAGCTTTTGTACGTGTAAAATAAAGATGTTCCCAGCTCAACCAGATGCTTTGTCCTCGCGTCCTGTTTGTGCCACGGGGTGGTGTGCCCTGATCCCAGGCTGGTGTTGCTGTAACCGTACCCTGGGGAGTCTGTGCTCTTTTCCAGTGTTAGTTTCACGTTCCACCCCTCCATAAACAAAACCCAAATAAATCTTGCTTCCTTCTTGCCCAATTTTCAGGCCAAGCCATGCGTCATCCCAGCAGAGGGCTTGGGGCATCACTGGTGCCACGGGTGAGCTGAAGTCAGATACAGGATGTGAACCCACACAGGTGCTGCGAGATCATACCTGGAGGTCTGTACTCCTCCCGGGCAGGCCCTGTCCCTCAGCCATGAGCTCTATACAGCACCAGTGGTGGTGGAGTCCCAGCACGGAGCTCAGCACCAGATGCTGGTGCCACTATTGGAAAGCCACGTGCCCTCCTTGCACGAGGAAGGACTGGAAATGGGGGCAAGGAGATGAGCAGGGCAGATCCTGAGGTGGAACTGAGGTTCCCAACCCTGCCAGCCCCCGTTCCCCCAAGAAGGCTTAGACCATTGCAAAACCAAAAGGAGTTTATTGCTTTATCCACCCACTGAGATGGAGGGAGCAAGGGCCTGAAGGCACCAGAGGTGACAAGTAGCGGCCAAAGGGACAGAGAGCTGGCCAACAAGGGCTGGGGCAGCCATAGGCACTGGGGGAAGCTAAGGCACTTGGCTGGCACAGCTCTGGCCAAGAAGACACCTAGGAGAGGGAGGGAAGGAAGTTAATGGGTACTCAGGCAAGGAGGGGTTAGTAGGAGCTCTGATTTCAGCTTGCAACCGCTTTCATCCTCCCCCCAAGGGCTGCTACTCCCCCTGCACGCTCTGCTCCTGCAGCGTGGAAGGAGCGAAGGGCCCCACGAGCCAGGACAGGGGCGTGTTGTGTGCCACGTGCTCCACCAGCTCATCCATCAGCTCGCGGGCTTTGGTAGCGTGGGCACGTGCCCGTGCCACCGCGCTGCCCGTCAGCTCCTGCAGGGAGGTGGCCGAGCTCAGGTTGGCACGGAGCTCGTCCACGCTGTGCCGGACCTGTGCTGCCTTGTCCTGGATGCCAGCGGGGAGGCCCTGCAGGCTGCTCAGCAGGGGCTGGCAGGTGCTGTGCAGCTGCTGAGCCAAGCCCTGCAGCAGGGCCAGGGCGCCCGATTCCACCGTCTGCATAGGGAAAAAGATGGGGTGAGCACTGCGGAGAAGCTGAGGTGGCCCCGGGGACCTCCTGCCTTCTGCCTACCCCTGGTGGCACCAGCTCCTTGCCACCGCCAGGCTGCTTGGTGCTCCACTCCAACCAGAGCTGCTGCAGCTTCTCCTGCCCTCCCTGCAGCTTCTGGTCCACGCCTTGCTTGAGGTTCTCCACCTGCGGCGAGGGCAGAGCGGGGGGGTTGGGTGGCTGACCCCAACCCCGTGGCAGCAGTGGGGATGGGGATGGTCCTACCAAGTCGAGAGCACGCTGGAGCTGACCCAGCACGTCTTGGCTGCTGGAGCGTGCGCTCTGCAGCTTGCCCAGGGAGTGCTGGAGGGCACGGTGCTGCAGCTTGGCTGACAGCGAGCCCAGGCGAACAAAGTAGCTCCGCTGCTGCTTCTGCTGCTCTGCTTCAAAGCCCTCCACGGCCGTGGCAAGCTTGGCTAGGGGAAAGGAAGCAGTCAGCTGGACCCCTGCCCTCCCACCGACCCCCACGTAGAGCCAGTGCAGCTCCATCCCCTATCTCCACACACTGCCATCAGGTCCTTACCCAGCTCCTCATCTGTCATGGGCAGGTAGTGGTCCACCAGCTCCTCAGACTTCTCCAGCACGGAGCCCACCCCGCTGACCATCATCTGGCCCACGGTGGAGCCCATGACGGTGGCGACACCGCTGCTCACAGCTGACTTGGTGAGCTCCACGCTGCCCTGCACGGCCCCTTTGGTCACATCCATCACGCCCGTCACACGGCTGCTCACCGCATCCTTGGCTCCAGCCACGGTGGAGGTCAGCACATCCCTGGCCCCCGTCACCGTGGATGTCACCAGCTGCTTGGTGTCCGAGATGAGCTGGAGGGAAACCACAAAGCCCTGCTAGGCTTTGGGGCACTGGGGCAGATCCCGACGCGCTGCACACCCCACGTTACCTTCTCAGTGGGCTGCTGCAGGATGGGCAGCTTCTCCTCCAGCTTATCCAGCCCTCTGCACGCGTACTCATTGGCGGTGGAAACTGAAAACCCAAAAAAAAGCAGCTGTGTAACCCCGCTTCCACCCCTCAGCCCCGGATCCGTGGGGTGCCCCACTCACTCTGTGGCTCCAGCTTGGAGAGGATGGGCTGAGCCCCACTGACGGCCGCTGCTGTCAGGGTCCTCACCCCTTTCTCTGCAGCATCGCACACGGAGCGGACATAGGGGTGACTCTCCTTGGTGGAGGCGTAGGCACCGGACACGATGCTGCAGGCAGAGCTCACCAGGGGCAGGCTGGCCATGCGTGTCCCGATGCTCTGTGCGTGGCAATGGGGTCAGCGAGAGCACAACAAAGCCCCACATCCCTCGCTGTTGGGAATGGGGTCACCGATGGGGTGGGTCACTCCCCCTCCCCGCAGCCCACCCTGGACTGGGACAGCTCAAAGCAGCGACCACAGCCCCCATCCCCATCCCCCGGCCCCACTGACCTGCTGCTGCTCCTCAGCTTTGGGCTGCACCGTGCTGTGCTCGCTGGTGGCCATGGCGGGGCTGCGGGGGAAGCAATGCGGGGATGATCTGGGGGGGGGGGACCCCAAAAAACTGCACTTTGGGGAAGGGGGGGGCTGAATATCCCGGAAGAGAGAACTCCACGCTGCTCCCCCGCTCCGGCGGTCCCTTCCTTTCCCCAGGAGCAGAACCCCGAGGTCGCACACCCTGGGGGGGGGGGGGGGAGGGGAGGGGGGGGGGGGTCCCGCTCGCCCCCGAAGCTCCCACCCAGGATGGGGCGGCCCGGACCCCGCCCACCCCCAGCACTGTGGGGCGATGGCGACTGCTTCCCAGGGGGGGCACAGCAGCTCCGGGCTGGGACCGGGACCAGGACCAGGACCGGGACCGGGACCGGGACCGGGACCGGGACACCTCCCCATCCCCCGACCCCACTCACCGCTTCGACACGACGCTCCTCTTGGGGCCGCTCCCCCCTCCGCTTTTATGGCCCCGGGTCCCGCCCCGTGCGCATGTGACCGGGTCCCACCCCACCGGGGGCGGCCCGGGTGCAGCGACCGACGGCTCAGAGCCTCCACCCCCCCCCCCCTCGGGACGGAGGGGCGGTTCCCCTCCTTCCATGGCTCTCCCTGTGCCCCCCCCCCACCCCGCAGCGCGACCCACGGCTGGCAGACCCTCCCCACCCCCCCCCCCACCGCTGCCCCCCCGACGTGGGGATGTGCGCTCCCCGTGGGCAGCGGCGGCGGTGATAACGGGGCTGAAGTCCGCTGCCACCCGACGGCGGGGCACAGTCCGGGGACACTCAGCCGCCTCCCATCCCCCCGATGGAGCCACCCCAAACCGTGTTCCCCGCTCCCCTTTCTCCCCCCACCTCAGTGCGAGGCACAGAGCGACGGCTTGGGGTGGGTTTTCTTTTTTTTTGTCTCGCTTTTTCTCTCATTCATGCGCTCCGAAAGCTGCTAAGGCGAGAAACCACGATGCCACCTGGGCTGGGGGACGAGGGCAAGACGGGCGTTTTCCATATGCCACCGCCGTCCCATGCTGGCATCACGGGTCCCACACGGGGCCACCGAGTCCGTCCTGCTCCCATTGGGGTTGGCTCTCCTCCGCGTGGTCTCCGGGCACAGTGCTCACCCCGTGTCCCACGCACACGCAGCCGTTCCACTTGGCCATCTCGATGGGACAGTCCTCCGGGTACTCCACGAGGACGGGGGCAAAGGGACCCACGATCCAGGGCAGGGCTGCGTGCTGCCCCACGTACTCCAGGAGCTCGTCGATGCTCAGCTGCGCCTGCAGCACCCGCTGCCTGCTCTGCTCCAGCACCATGCCCGACAGCTCGTGGAAGGAGCGAGCACGGGACAGGGAGCTGTGCAAGCCCTCCACGCCGTGCCTCACGTGCCCCACGGTGTCCTGCACGCCGCTGGGCAGCCCACGGATGGGGAGGTGGGCGCAGGCGGCTCGCAGCTGCCCCAGGAGCCCACGCAGCATGGCCATGGTCCTCACCTCCACCTGGAAAGCAGCACCGTGGGCACAGCCCTGCCCGCACGCCTTGCACCCCGCTGCCCAGCGGCCCTCCCGTACCTGGGTGTCCTCCACGGGCTCGTCGTCCTGCAGGCTCCACTCCAACCACATGCGGTGCAGGGCTGCGTGCAACGAGTTGTCCACGCCACGCCGGCCCTGCTCGATCTGAAAGGACACGGAGCTCCAGGAGCGCACCGCGGCACTGCGGGTGAGGACGTGGGGATGGATGGCTGCTCCCTTACCAGCTCGATGATGCGATGCAGACCGCTCAGGGCTTGCTGAGCACTGTGCCGGGCCCACTGCAGCTCACCCAGGGAGCGCCGCAGCGCACGGTGCCGCAGAGTGGCAGACAGAGAGCCCACCCGCACCATGCGGCTCTGCCGCCGCCGCCGCCGCTCCCGTGGGGTCCCCTCGGTGCCATCGGCTGCGGGGGTGACAGCGTGAGAGCTGCACTGGGCGCTGAGCATCCCGCCGGGATGTGCCCTGAGCTCTGCGTGGCTCGGGGGAAGGTGTCCCCTCTGCCCCTGCGGTCACCTCTGCGGTGACACAGAGCCAGCTCTGCCCACTGCCGAGCTATAAATACCCGGGCTGGTGGCACGAGGCTATATTTGCTGTCTGCTTTCCAGGTGAGAGTTCACCCACTGCTGCTCCGTGCACTGGGTCACGGTGGCTCAGCACTGCCCGGGCAGAGGGGTGGGGGCTGCCCTGCGGTGCCCACACCCCCATCGTGGCACTCAGCACTCACAGTACCGGAGCAGTGCTGAGCCCTGGGGATGGGGTTCAGTCCCAACAGGGGCTGTCACCCCCAAAAGAAGGAGATGCTCACTCACCCGGCTCCTCATCCGTCGCGGGCAGGTAATGCTCCACCAGCTCCTCCGACTTCTCCAGCACCGTGTCAGTGCCACTCGCCAGCAGCTGCTCCAGACGTGTGCCCACCACGGTGCTGACACTGCAGCCCAGCACCCGCCGTGTCCTCTCCACGCCGCCCCGCACCGCCCCGCACATCGCTTCCCGCACGCCCATCACCGTGCCGGACACCAACTCCCTGCTCTCCTCCACCACCTGGGGGTCACAGAACGGGGCAGTTTGTCCCAGCAGAGCACTCAAGGCCACCCTGCCCCACGGGGACATTACCTTCTCGGCGGGCTGCTGCAGGATGGGCAGCTTCTCCTCCAGCTTATCCAGCCCTCTGCACGCGTACTCATTGGCGGTGGAAACTGAAAACCCAAAAAAAGCAGCCGTGTAACCCCGCTCCCACCCCCCAGCCCCGGATCCGTGGGGTGCCCCACTCACTCTGTGGCTCCAGCTTGGAGAGGATGGGCTGAGCCCCACTGACGGCCGCTGCCGTCAGGGTCCTCACCCCTTTCTCTGCAGCATCGCACACGGAGCGGACATAGGGGTGACTCTCCTTGGTGGAGGCGTAGGCACCGGACACGATGCTGCAGGCAGAGCTCACCAGGGGCAGGCTGGCCACTCGTGTCACCACGTTCTGCTGTGGGGTGGCAATGGGGACAGCGAGATGGGACCCCCGTGGTGCCCCCAGCCCACGGGCCCTCCCCGTAGCCCTACCTGCAGCTCATCCCGGGCTGGTGCTGCGTTGTCGGCCGGCATCGCTGCGGTGGGGGGGGGAGAAAGGGCGCGTGGAGCTGAGCACTGCAAACTCACGGCACGAGTGGCAGGCACCCGGAGGTGCATCTCTGAACCGGTGGAGGTGGGGGGACTTCAGGAGGGTGGATGGGGCTGGGGCTCACCTCCCACCCCACCAGGAGGCAGCGGGGTTGGGTCTCCGAGGGGTGGAAGAGGGGCTGGATCCGCTCGGCGCTGCCCTTCGCAAAGTGGGGACGCAGTCCCACGCTGGAGACGTGGCAGTGTCCCCGCACCTCGGGGTGGGCGCGTCCGTGGGGTGCGTGCGGGAAGGCCCGCGTGGAAAAAGTCCCTGAGGGAGGGGGTCCCTGAGGAGGGGGTGGGGGAGGGGCAGGGGTCCCTGCGTCCCTAGGGGGCGCTGCAGTGGAGGTCCCTGCTCCCATGGAGGTCCTGGGGGTCCCATGGGACACCGCGGTGCCCCCACCGCCCCCATCCCCGGACCCCCCCGACCCTCCCGTCTGTAATTTCCCCCCCTCCCGCTCTCCTGATGTTGCAGAGCCCCAGCGCCGTACTCACTGCGGGGAGGGGGTTGGGGGGGGGGTTGGGATATCGCGAACTCCGGTCACGATCGAGATTCCCGGTCGCGATCACCCCCCCCCCCCCCCCCCCCCCACCGCCCCCAACCCCTCCCAGCGCGTTCATAGCGAGGCGGGAACCAATCAGCGAAGGGGTGGGGCGATCCGCAGCCAATCAGGAGGAAGGGGCGGGACTTCGGTGGGGGGGGCGGGGCACGCGGGGACCGAGTGACCCCGTGCCCTGTGCCCCCACTCGAGATGTCCCCACGCGAGATGTCCGTCCGCCGCCTTTCCCCGGCTGTTCCCACACTGGGTGTCCCCGTGCCAGGCGTCCCCACGTCACGCAGCCCCACGACAGCCCCCCCACGCCCCTCTCTGTGTGCCCCCTCGTGGCTCAGTGTCACCCAGGGGATGGGATGGGAGCAGGAGGGGGACACGGGAGTGGGACCTCCTCCAGCCGCCAACTCAGCTCCTTGTGGGGAAGTCCTTTACCTCTGGGCTGCTGCTTCGGCCTCACGTCCACGCGGTTGGCAAACTCCTCATCCCCACGGCCCCACGGTGGGGGTCTGGGTGCGAGGAGGGGCACACCATCGAGCTCCCCCCCTTCCACGGCGTGCGTGGGTGCCCACGTGAAGCTTCATGTGGGTGCACACGACGGCACAGCACGTGCTCCCCCACCCCACGGCCCCCTCCAGCCCCGTGTCCCCCAACCTATGCCCCACGAGCTCCCACAGGGACCGCTTTGCACAGCGTCGGAGGCGGTGGTTGGGGAGGAATCACCTCTTGTAAACAGAAGTTTATTGCGGGGCTCCGGGGTTATACAGAGACGTTACCGCTGTCGCATGCATGAACGGCCCCGGGGCGATGGGGTGCCCGCGGTGCCCTGGCACCCTATTTACAGCGTGGGACCAGTCACCCCCAGCCCTGCAGCGCCCGCATCCCTGCACCCGGCCCCGCGGTCCTGCAGAGCCCTACTGACCCCCCCGTGCCACCTGCAGCTGGGGCAAGAGCGGCACCGAAAGGGCACCCTTTGCCAGCAGAGAGTGGGTTTGGTGGGACCCCCCTGCGCCCCAGCTGTGCTTTGAGGAGAGGGGAGCGGAGTGCTGGGAGCATTGGAGGTGTTGGGGGACGGATGACAGCTCCCTGCTGGCACTGGGCTGGGGTAGCGGAGGTTTTGCCCAGTCCCTGGCAGATGATGCACCCTGATGGCATCCCTCGTTGGGTGCTGTCCTGGTTGGGTGTCCCCTAAGGGTGCCCAGGCACAGCCGATGGGGCTGCGGGGCTCTGGGCAGCGGGCACTGCATCGCTCTGCTGTGCCCGCGTCTGTGTGTCCGTCCTGCTGCCTCCCAGGGAGTCCCGCCCAGGGCGCAGCAGTCCCTGGGTCCAGCCTGGGGAAAAGACCAGACAGACAGACACCCAGAGCCTGTGCAAAGCAGCCAGAGCGCGGGGCACTGCCCCGATCCAGCCGGGGACAGCAGGAACCTGCGCAGCTCCGGGGACAGGACGGGAAAACCTCAAACCCTTCCCACGGGAAGCCAGGGGCCAACAATCCCCCATGCAGCATCTCAGCCCCATCCCCATCCTCACGGAGCTGGGGCACCGTGCCACGGCACGGCGGAGGAAAGTGTCCACGGGTGCCGAGCCGGGCGGTGGGCTCCTATTTGCCCGAGGGAGTCCGTTCCACGCCGTAACGCAGGAGGTGGTGCAGGTCCGTGAGTGCCCGGGGGGGTCCCGCACCGTGTGCCCGCGGGGCCGTGCCGTGCTGCCCGTAGCTGCCCGCCGGCGCTTCGCCGCTGTTAAATGTGTGGTTCCTCTTGAGGTGGGCACCGGGGCGTTGGGTGCCGTTGTTGGCGTTGAAGTTCAGCTGCTCGGGGTGCCAAGGAGGCCCCTCCACAAAGTCCCCCCCTTCCCCACCGGGCGCCGAAACCACGCGCCGGCGGTCAGGGCTGGGGCGCGGGGTGCCCCCAAAGTCGCCGTAGGAGCTCCGGGGCGGGCGGCGGGCACCAGCTGTGGGGTGCTGTCGGGTACGGGGACCCTCGTGGTGGTCCCGTCCCCAGTGCCCATCACCTGAGGAGTCGCTGAGTTCAGCCTCCAGCTCCTGGTCCACCAGGATGGCGTGGCAGGAGAGGGGCATGCCGCGGGCAGAGCGGCCGGAGCCGGCGTGCAGCCGCGTGCCGCTGGCACCAGGGTCCCGCAGAGCAGCGTTGATGATGTTGTGGCTCTGCTCCCAGGTGCAGTTCTGGAGGGCACCGGGGCAACGCTTCTGCTGCAGCGGGGTTTGCTCCGGCGTAGGCAGGACGCCCGAGTCCAGGTCGTGTTGGCTCGCCTTGCCCAGCTCCTTGGGCCAGCCGTTGGGCATCAGCGGGGCCAGCAGCGCGCCGGGCTGGCCGCCACGTGCTCGCCGCTCACCCATGCGGCTGACGCTCACCACCGACTCGCTGTGTGCCAGGATGGTCTCCTTGTCCTTGCGCCGTGCCAGCTCCTTGCGGTCGCGGTGGCCGATGAACCAACACACGCTGAAGCCAGAGATAACGGCGCCGATGACGAAGGCGGCCACCGAGGAGATGACCAGCAGGTTCACCGACACCAGCCCGTCCGGCTCGTCCACGAAGCTCTCCGTCACCAGCCCTGGGTGAGGGCAGGGGGGCTCAGGGGGCAGCTGGGACGTGCCACCACGTCCCCGAGCCCCAGCCCCGTGCCGCACTCACCCTCGCACTCGCCCAGGTGCGATGTGCTGCCACCGGAGATGTCCTGCTCGAAAGATGTCCTGTAGGGGAGTGCAGAAAAAGGAGAGGTCGGTGGGTCTCCAAAAGGCACACAGCTGGCTGCAGCTGCTGCTGAGTGTGGGTCTCAGTGGGGAGAGGAATTGCAGGAGTTCACGTGGCTCGAGGTTCACAGGTTCTGGGGAGACCCTGAAATCCCAATGTCCCCCCCTGAGAGTCCACTTGGGCCAGCCAGCATTACCTGGGGCTGGGCTCCAGGAAGACGCAGGAGCCCTCAGGTGTCCAGCCACAGTATGGGTCCCGGCTCCCAAGGCAGTTCCTGGCAGGGAGCAGAGAGGTCAGGAAACCCCCGGCCCCCACAGGGCTTTCTTTTCCCCATCAGTGCTCCTGGCTATGCCGAAATATTCATAGCTCATCACCAGATTCACGGTAAGCCCTCTGTCCTTTCACAATCCCTCCCGCGAAGCCCTGCCCTCTCATCACTCACTTTATGCAGCCCGAGTGCTGCTGGCAGCGGGCTACGGGCACCCTGGCCACGCAGGGGGGGAAGGCCAGCAGCAGGGACCCAGCTGCCTTGTCCAGCTCCAGGCCCAGGAGTCGCCGCTCGTCCTCCGTGTCCCGGCCACATCTGGGGATGGGGCAGAGCTCAGTGCTGCCCCAGCTCCTGTCCCCACCTGCCCTGGTGCAGGCTGGTCCAGAGAAGGGAGCTCACCCGTTGCCCTTGTCTCATACACACACCCATCCCACCGATCCCACCACCCTTGCATCTTTCTGATCTGTTCCTTTTATCCCTCCATCCCTCCTTCCCTCCCTCCTTCCCTCCCTCCCTCCATCCCTCCCTCCATCCCTCCTTCCCTCCATCCATCCATCCATCCATCCATCCATCCATCCATCCATCCATCCATCCATCCATCCATCCATCCATCCCCTCACCCCCCACCCCCTCTCCTCCCACCCCAGCCCACCTCCCAGGCTGGTAGGTCTCAAACTCCTCCAGGAAGACACTCTGGCTGCCGGGGGCTGCAGGTGTGGGGCTGCTGGTGGCATTGGGATGGATGAGGAACTTGAGGATGGTGCCCGTGCTGGAGCCCAGGAAGACCACGGTGTGGTTGTGCCATGGTCCCGCCGCGTTGTCTACCACAATCTTGCGGAGCTGGTACCTGCACAGCATGAGCAGAGTGGGGTGTTGGGGGCAGCAGGAACCCACGTGTCCCACAAAAGTGGGGTGGGAGCTGGACCCCAGGGCGTGGACCACCAGGGAATGCAGGGGAAAGCAGAGATCCCACATGGAAACTAGTCCAAATCCCAGGCACACTTGGCCTGGATCCCAACCACGATGCAACCAAACCCATCCCAGAGCCCATCCCAAACCCATCCCAGAGCCCATTTAAGATCCTGCTTGGATTCCCTTCTGGCTGCAGCTGGTAGTCCCCAGCCCTGACCCCACTTGGGATCCAGCCCTGGTCCCCCTGACCCCCTGCAGAACCCCAGATGGTCCCCAGCCACCACCCCACATGCCTGTCCCCAGCCCCACGTCCCCATCCTCAGCTATGCATGCTGTCCTGCTGGCTGGAGGCCGTGGCCCGAGAGCGCAGCTTGATTAATTCCCCATCAAACAGCAATTAAGGCAGATTTAATTAGGATGAGACAACCCCAGCTGCAAAGTTGATGACATTTATCAGGTCTCGCGGCGCTCTCCCATGCAGGGGCAGTGCTGGAGGCAGCAACGTGCTGGGGGCACATGGATGGACACGTGCACCCCAAAAGCAGCCATTCCCCTCTGCTTCATGCCGGGGACCCCTCTGCAGCCCCTCTGGGTCCCATCCTTCCCGCACACTCACCGGCTCATGGTGCGCACAATCCAGGGCGCGTTGCCCAAGGACGGCACCGCTTCATCCATCAGCGGGTGTGTCTTCACGAAGGTGAGGATCTCGTCGGGGAAAGTGCTGGAGGAGTTGTAGCGCATCCCCGGGGCAGCGCAGCACCCGGGTCTGACACCACGGCAAAGCTCAGCACTGCCACTGCGTGGCTGAGCCCCGTCCCGGTCCTGTCCCCAGTCCTATCCCCAACCCCATCCCCGCCCTGTCCTCAGCTCTGCTGATACTGTCTCAGTCTCCACCCCCATGCCACGGCCAGACGTCCTCACTCCTGTCCCTTTCTCCATCCCCATCCCCATCGTGGTTGGATTGGAGGACCTCCAAAGGTCCCTTCCAACTCCTCCAATTCTGCTATTCCTCCCCGCCAGCCCTGGCCACTCCTGTCCTCTTCCCTGCCCCTCTCCCCACCTCCACCCCCATCCCCACCTAGCTGTCCCTGTGGGTCACTCACTCACCGGGGCTTTGGCACCATGTCCTCGGGTACGGGCGTCCAGATGGATTCAGGTGACTTCTGCTCCCGAAAGCGTCCCTCAAAGACAGCAGCAACTTGGGTCATGTCGAAGGCACACACAGCCGAGCCGGGGATGCTGGCGAGACAATGAGTGAACACCACAACCCAACTCCACATCCCCACCCCTACGGGGCACTCCCCAGCCTGGCTCTGTGGGGCCAACCTGTTGGTGGGGGTGGAGAAGACAGCGAGCACCACGGGGCGCCCGTTGAGCTCCAGGATATCCGTCACGGCGTGGATGACATTGAAGTAGAAGTGCGAATCTCCCGGCACCGAGCAGTTGAGCCGAGCCTTGAGGAAAGACGTCCACTGCTTCTCCAGCACCCGCTGCGATCCCCCCATGTCGTTCTTGCACACCCGAGCCACTCGAGACACCACCACCTGCAAGGGATGCCTGTCACCATCCCGCTGCAGGGACAAAGCCCCAGGGTGTCCCTTAGGCTCAGGTCACCTCGGGACCCCTCCAACCTTCTCCAGGTAGTTGAACTCCATAGCGATCTCTCGGAAGAAGAAGTAGACGTGGCTCTTCCACTCCACCGCGTGCACGAAGTAGGGCTCTGCGGGGACAGCAGCGGGCTCAGGGCTGCCCCAGGACAGAGCAGGAGGGGACAGGGAGCGGTGCCACGCACCTTTGAACCACTTGGAGTCGTGTTTGACGGTGCGCAGGGTCGGGCTGTCCCCCAGGCTGCGGTAGATGACGGCGTCGATGGCCAAGAAATCCGTCACCGTGGCCGTGAACAGCATCCCCCCTGCACGAGAGACACAGGCATGGGCACGAGGATGGAGACAGAGCACAGAGAGCACCCAGAGGAGCAGTGCCCATCCGGTGGCCCCCACTGAGTCAGCACTGACCTGTGAATAGTGCCACGTTAGCGTGCTTGGGGTCGTAGGGACACCGCGCCATGCCGCTGATATTGTCCCCAATGGGCTCCAGCGTGTCCATCTGCAGGGGGCAACACGGGGCTGTCAGCGGGGCTGCAGTGGGGGGTAAATATCAGGCAGCGGGGTGTGGGCAACGGCATCGCCCTCTGGGGGAGCAGGACACCCCCAAAGGTTCACTGTTTCCTCTGCAGAGCTCCTGGCCCCGCTGACACCCACCAGCCCCATCCCAGCCCGGTGGCAGCGGGGGACTCACGCTGTAGTTGGCACAGACGGGGTTGAAGGCGTTGGTGCCACACACGAAGAGCAGGTTGTGGTTCCTCACCAGCATCACCTTGATGAAGTTTCGGCACTCTGCCTGCGCCGGCAAGAGGGGGACATCAACTTCTGCATCCGCTCCCCGACACCAGCCCCCAAAAAACAGCCCCGGGGTGGAGGGGTCCCCTCTGCCCCCCCCTCACTGTGAGAGGCCGGGCTGGGGGTAGGGGCAGCCCCAGGGGGCACGGACAGGACCTGGAAATTGGATTTCTCACAGATTATGAGACGTGTCTGTTCTGATCACCGGGCCAGAAATAATTAATTACAAACCCAATTATACCAGCGTCCAATAAATCACAGTTGACACAAGCGTTGGCAGGGAGCCGAGAGGCACAGGGTGACACTGGGGGACGGTGACACGTGACGTGGGATGCAGGAGGGCGAGGGGGGGGGGGGGGGCTCACAGGGCATGGACCCCACCCCCATACCTCGTGTTTCCCCTTCATCCGGCAGATGCTGATGTCGTGCTGGTTCGACCTCCACGTCAGCTTCTGTGGGGGCAGAAAATCCAATGTGGGGCCAGAGCAGACCCCCCCCCAGTGCCCCATAAGAGCCCGGGGGTCGGCCCTTACCCGGTGATAGCGCATCTCGCTGCCAGCAGTGGGCTCCAGGCTCACGCGGTAGACGTTGTCCCTGGGGGGGAGGACACGGGGATGTCACAACCTCACGGGTGCCTGGGGGCACCCCAGGGATGGGCCCTGCAGTGTGGGGCTGTGGGCTCCATGCTCAGCCCTTCTGCCCTCTGGGGATGGGGTTGGGAGGGCAGTGAGCATCTCTGGGGCACAGCCAGCCCCGGAGACTCCCAGGATATAGAATTGAGGCATCCAACAGCACCCTGCCGTGAGATTGGGGTGTCCAAACTCCAAGGCTGGGGAAGATTTTTGGGTGCCAGGAGGGCCCCTGGGCAGGAATGACATGGGTAGGTGTGGGGTGCTGAGGTTGGGGACCCCATGTTTCACACCTGTCCCCGACGAAGAGGGTCCGGTTGACTTTGAGGATGCGTTGGATGTTGAGGCGCTCGGTGCCACCACCCTCGGGGCCGCCCGGCCGGCTGCTGCCATGGCCCACAAACACTGCATAGTGCTTCACATCTGGGGACACCGGGAGGGGGACACGGGGGGGACGGCATCACACACAGCCCCACCCCCTCCCAGCCCCACAGCAGGCCAGGACCCTACTCACAGAGCACCCCAAGCCCCCCAGCCCCGTCCCCTCTCTCTGTGCTCATCTGTGCTCCCCTGGCCCCCTCCCCAGGCACTCACAGTCCTCGTTGGCCACGGCGATGGGGCTGGGCTCCTCGGGGAAGGTGCCGTGAGCCGTCCTCTCCGCTGCGAGCAGGAGCAGCAGGACGAGGGGGAGCCACATTGTCTCCCCTGGTGCAGGCAGGAGCCCACAGCACCTGCGGATCGGGGAGAGATGGGAGGGGGCAGCACCCGGCTTCCTCCCCTCTGTGCTCCCACCTGAACCCCAAACCCATTGACAGCACTCACGGGGGTGCCTCGTTGGGGCTGGGGGTGCTGGGGGGACCCCTGAAGTGAAGGGTGAGGGCTCGGGATGCTGGGGGTGGGTCGGTGCCAGCAGCCAGCGGTGTGGGACCAGGGGTGTGCCTGGGAGGTGGGGGAAGTGAGTCCTTCCCCAGCTGAAGAATTCCAAATATGCTGGGAAAAGCTGCCCCCACACCCTCCTCCAGCCGCTCCCAGCGCCTGCACAGCCCCGCACTGGAGCCACTGGGTACAAACTGGGAGCAACCTGAGTGCAACCTGAGCTGCAGGGGCACGGAGATGGGGACAGTGGGGACATGCAGACAGGAACACGGGGTGCGGGGAGCACGGCCACTCTGCAGAAGGGAAGATTCCCCCCATCGCAGCCCTGCAGCTGCCTCTTGCCTTCTCCCGGCCTCGAATGCAATTGGAGGATCAGTGGGAAAGTGGTGGGGGGGGAATCAGCCCCACATACCCCCCCCCAGCAGCACAGCCCCAGTGCCATCACTGTCCCCAACCCCCAGTGTTTCCAGGCACTGGTGCCGTCCCCGCTGGGTGCACACGGCATGGGGTAGGGCTGGGTAATTAACAGGAGGCGATTTAATTGATTCTCAATCCGGTGAGGGCAGTGAGCAGGGATGTGGGTGCCATCCAACCATTGCCCTCCTCGCAGAGAGTGAGGGAGGGTGACATTGAGAGGGGACAGGGGACACAGGGCAGCACTGAGTCCCGACCCACTCCCCTCTGCGGTGTCACAGGCCCTGGGAGTGACACAGCTTTGTCCCCATCCCCTTCGTGGTGACAGAGCTGCTGGATGAGACCCAGTTCTGTCCTCGTGCTCCGTGCAGTGTCACGGTGTCATGTCCCGGGTGAGAGCTGGCACTGTCCCCATCCCACTCAGCTCTGGGGACACCCAACACAACGTCACTATGGCACAGCCCCTGGGCAGGAGCCGACCGCAGCCCCCCAGTGCCTTTGTGCCCACCCCCCAAGATTTCTGGTCACTGGGGGAGAGGAAAACCCCAAAACAACTCCCAGTCCCACCACAGGGCACAAATCACAGCATCCCCATCAAGTTTTGTGACCAGGGGACCCTAAAAAAGAGACACCACCTGACTCAAGGATAGGGCTCAACCCCAATCAGCCACCTGAGAATCCCCACCCCCCCTACCCCAGCACTGCCCATCGCTTCCCATTCTCCCCGTGGGATTTGGGGTGCGGGGACCCTCGGCAGCTCCGTGCCATTGACCCCGGTGGTTGTAACCCGGCTGGGGGGCTCCGGTGTCACCGTCCCCCGGCGCTCAGCGGTGACAGTGAGCGGTGCCCAGAGCAGTCGGGGTAACCCGAGCCTCCGGCGGCATAAATGCCTCCGATTGTGCGGGTGAAGAAAAGGCATCGGCTGAGAGGGGCCGGGGAGGAGGGGGCTAGCGGAGAGGGGGGGGCACGGCGGTGAACAGGGCTGCATTGACAGAGGAGGAGGAGGAGGGGGGGAGAGGAGCGGGGACGACTGTGGGGAAACTGAGGCAGTGGGAGGGGGCACCCCCTCACTTTGGGGTGGGGATGGGGGTCCATGGCAGAAGCTTTGGGAAGGAGTTGAGAGAAAGGGAACGGGGACGGCTGCGAACTGAGCTGCGCAACAACCGTGGGCGAGCTGTCCCCGTGCCGTGCCTCAGTTTCCCCATTTGATAGAGTGCTCAGCATCAGGCACCACCCATCCGCACCCACAGCCTCGGGGGGGGGGCTGATGCTCACCCCATCCTCCCCGCCCCAGCATCCCTCCAGCACAGAGCCGTGGCGGGGGGGGAGAGGAGGGGTATCTCTGCAGCTTTGCCCCCTGCACGTCCCCACGGGCATCCCTTCAGGGTCAACACCGACTCCCTTTTGTTTGAAGAAGGGGGGGGGGAAAGATAGAGTGCCTCCCTCCCAGGTGTGGGATCCCCTCACCGTATCACCAGGGCTCCCCATGCCCCCCCCCATCCCCCTCCAACTCTGCCCACCTCAGCTCCGCTGCCACCGCTGTCCCCACCGCTGCGATCGGGTCCCCCCCAGAAGCTCCAGCAGCGCCGGGTGCATGTCCAGAGCCCGAGAGCCGCTCAGCTGTCACTCACCCCCCCCCCACACACACCCCCTATCCCACCCCCACGGGACCCCCAAGGGACGGGGCCCGAGCCCCCCGCGCCAGGTGGGAAGGTAGAGCTGATGTCACCGTAACCGGAGCCGGCACCGCCGCAGCTGTCACCAACTCTGACACTGGCTTGTTCCCCCCCCCCCCAACTCAGATCATCCCCCCCCCAAACCACCACCACACTGGGTTACACTGGGATGGGGGGGATCCCACAGGGGGGGGGGACATGGGGTTCCCTAGGGCGGTGGCACCGCGGTGGGTACGTTATCCCATGGCACATAATGGGGGGGTTGGGGGTGTCATCCCCAAACCTCCGCGGCGTCCGGGTTTTATTTGATGTTTAGGGTAATTTTCTTTACAAAGTAACTAATGCCAATAAGCAATCAGCACAAATCACTATAGAGAGGCGGCAATTAGATATGTTAATGAGGACCCTCATAAGCGGCAGCATAAGGAAATGCTGACAACACGCAAAGCCGGCACGGAGAGGGTGGGGGGGGGGGGCACAGGGTCTGCCCACCCCTCCCCCCCCCCCCCAAAGCTCTGAGCAGATTGCATTTTCGGGAGCTGAGACCCCATAGCAATGGGGGGTTGGGGTGCAGCGCCTGGGGGTGCCCCCCTGTCCCCCAACCCAGCTGCTGCTGCCACACAGCCAGGAGGGCCACCGGCCCCAATGTGTGTGTGTATGGGAGGGGGTGGGGGGGGGGGGGGGAGGAAAAGGGGGGGGGGTCACCCCCACTGGTTTCCGTCCTGCCAATGCTCTGCTTGCTGTCCCAGCCGGTTCGGGTGGCAGAGGCAGGAAGCAGCTGTCCCCACGGCGCGGACGGAGCAAATGTCACCGTGGCCACCTGGCACCGCACACCACCCCCAGACCCCCCCCCCCCCAGCAAACAACACCCCCCCGGGAGCGTTCAGATCCTCCGAGGAGGTGCCAAGAGGATGTCCCCCCCCCAGCCCCCCCCCACTATCAGCTGGACACCACCACCACCATTTACCTTTCGGTGCTTCTGCAGCCGCGTCCCCGTCGGCTCAGCTGTCCCCTCCCCCCCTTCTCCCCACCCCCCCCCCCCCCACTCGTGCTCCGGTTACCGGCTCCGCTTACAGCTGCTGCTTATAGCCCCCCCCCGGGCACCCCCCTGCCTGCTGCCTGCTGGGATCCTGCGGTGGCTTTGTCCCCATCACCCCCCCAGAAGGATGCACGTCACCCCCCCCTCCCCCCCCCAATGCTGTCACCCACCTTTGGGTGCACACGAGGTGCTACAGACACCCGGGTACTGGCGGTGGGGCCAGAGCAGGGTCAATTTGCATATTAAATCTGTCCCCATCTGCATATTAAGGACGATTTCCTATTTAGGAGGCCGTCTCGCTTCACGCCAAAAATAAACCCCCGCGGTGGGCACGGGGCACCATGGGGTGCAGGGACTGAGCCCCCCCAGTGCCTCACCCCACAGCAGCTCAACCCCAGTGTCCCTCATCATTTGTCCCCTGCCAGGCATTAAGATCCCCCCGCCCCGAGGCATACACGTCCCCTTCCTTCTGTCCCAAGGGGCACAACCCCTCTGCTTCCTCCTGTCTCACTTGGTCCCCTCATCCCTCCTTGGTCCCAAAGTCACACAACCCCCTCTTGTCCCACCCTATAGACCCCAGCCCCCCACTGCCACCCAGGCCTGGTGGCCCCCAGAGAACTCCAGTGGCCACAGCAGCAACCTGGAGATGGGATCTGCCTTGGCAATGGGATCCCATGGCAACCAGACCCAAACGGGCACCCCACAATAAGAAACCCAAGTGTTGGAGCCCAGCTCCAAGCAGCACCCCCACAATAACAACCCCGTTCCCACAAACTGCTCCAGGTCCCAGCCCTACAACAACAAAGCACAGCTCCATCGCCACGAGGCCACCCCACAACACCCTTTTGGGGGATGCAAACGCAATGTTTAGGAGCAACCCTACAAAAACAAAGCGCCAATGGTCACCCCAGCCCTGAGGAAGCGACCCTACAACAACAAACCTGCAGGTCCCAGCGGGGCAGGAGAAGGGGTGGGGAGGAGAGAGCAGCTCAGCCCATCCGCCGTCTCATTTTTTAAGCCTTAATAAAAGTTTATTTGTTGTTGTTGTTGTTTTTATTTCCTCTTAGCCTTCCCCCGCATCTCCTCCGTGCTGGGACGCGCTTGGCTGCCTCGCTCTGCTTGGGGAAAACGTTACCTTTAATTGCTCCAAGCTCAGGCACCAGCGCTTTGATTTGAAATTTCTATGCCTCAAAAAAAAAAAAAAAGAAAAACCTGATCTGTAGTCAAATCGGATGAAATATCCGCTGTGCGCCCCGTGTCAGCACGGGAAGAGAGGGCAAAGGGACAGCAGTGCCCCCACACGGTTCCCCTCGAGGTGCTGGTGACCCCCAGGGCCACACATGGGTCTCTATTTCATCCCCCTGCCCTGAGGCATGGCGTGGAATGGCACTGCATGGCTCAGAATGGCAGAGCACAGCTTAGCCTGGCTCAGAATGGCATGGCACGGCCTGGCAGAGCTTTGCATGGCTCCAAGTGGCACAGCCACAGCTTTGGATGGCTCAGAATGGCAGGGTTTGGCTCAGAATGGCACGGCTCAGGCCAGCATGGTTCCACATGGCACAGCACAGCTCAGTACGGCATGGTTCAGCGCATGGTGGCACGGCTCAGCTCAGAATGGCATGGTTCGTGGCTCAGCACAGCTCAGCATGGCATGGTTCAGCTCAGCGTGGCACGGTTCAAGCCAGCGTGGCTCACATGGCACAGCACAGCTCAGAACGGCACAGCGCAGAATGGCATGGCACAGCACAGCTCAGCGCAGCTCAGAACGGCACAGTGCAGAATGGCATGGCACAGCACAGCTCAGCGCAGCTCAGAATGGCATATTTCAGCACGGAACGGCACAGCATAGCTCAGAATGGCACAGTGCAGAATAGCATGGCACAGCACAGCCCAGCACAGCTCAGAATGGCATATTTCAGCACAGAATGGCACAGCACAGCTCAGAATGGCACAGAGTAGAATGGCATGGCACAGCACAGCTCAGAATGGCACAGTGCAGAATAGCATGGCACAGCACAGCCCAGCACAGATCAGAATGGCATATTTCAGCACAGAATGGCACAGCACAGCTCAGAATGGCACAGCACAGCTCAGAATGGCACAGAGTAGAATGGCATGGCACAACACCGCTCAGAATGGCACAGTGCAGAATAGCATGGCACAGCCCAGCCCAGCACAGCTCAGAATGGCACATTTCAGCACAGAATGGCACAGTTCAGCACAGAATGGCACAGCACAGCTTAGAATGGCACAGCACAGCACAGCTCAGAATGGCACATTTCAGCACAGAATGGCACAGCACAGCTCAGAATGGCACATTTCAGCACAGAATGGCACAGCACAGCTCAGAATGGCACAGTGCAGAATAGCATGGCACAGCACAGCCCAGCACAGCTCAGAATGGCATATTTCAGCACAGAATGGCACAGCACAGCTCAGAATGGCACAGAGTAGAATGGCATGGCACAGCACAGCTCAGAATGGCACATTTCAGCACAGAATGGCACAGCACAGCTCAGAATGGCACAGAGTAGAATGGTATGGCACAGCACAGCTCAGAATGGCACAGTGCAGAATAGCATGGCACAGCACAGCCCAGCACAGCTCAGAATGGCACATTTCAGCACAGAATGGCACAGCACAGCTCAGAATGGCACATTTCAGCACAGAATGGCACAGCACAGCTCAGAATGGCACAGAGTAGAATGGCATGGCACAGCACAGCACAGCTCAGAATGGCACATTTCAGCACAGAATGGCACAGCACAGCTCTGAATGGCACAGCACAGCTCAGAATGGCACAGAGTAGAATGGCATGGCAGAGCACAGCTCAGAATGGCACATTTCAGCACAGAATGGCACAGCACAGCTCAGAATGGCACATTTCAGCTCAGAATGGCACATTTCAGCACAGAATGGCACAGTTCAGCACAGAATGGCACAGTTCAGCACAGAATGGCACAGCACAGCCCAGCACAGCTCAGAATGGCACAGTGCAGAATAGCACAGCCCAGCAGAGCTCAGAGTGGCACTGCACATCACAGCTCAGCTCAGCACAGCTCCTCAGGACGGATGCATGCACCCGCTGCCGCCAAGGTGTGGGCAGTGCTGTGCAAGCACAGCCTTCACATGGCCACCACCTCCTCCTCTTCCTCCTCCTCTTCCTCCTCCTCCTCCTGGCAGGCTGCAGGCTTGCTGCCTCGACCCGGCTCCATCCCGCTCCGCGTTTCCCACCACCATCTCCATCAGCTGTATGAACCACCGGACAGCAGCCAAGGCAGGGAGGGGGGGGTTGGGGAGAGCTGTGAGCCACCATGGGTAGCCCTGACCCACTCCATATGACCAATCCCCCCCCCCAGCACCAGGACAGCCCCATCCCCGTGATGTGGGATGCACCATAGCGGAGCTGCAGCCGGGCTGGGGGCTGCAGGATGCTGCTGGTGGGGAACAAAGGGCCATTGTTTGCAGGAGCACACTCCGTGCCCCCGCCTGCACGCTCGCCGGAAGGTCAGGTGCTTCCTCACCACCCCGAAATAGTGCCTTGTTCTGCTGCTGTGGTGGGTGGGGATAGTGGGGGGAAGCAGAAGAACCCCCCGACCACTCTAAAGCCAGATTTGGGGACACCGATGTCGGTGCCATCACCCAACGGGTGGGCAGCGCGGGTGTGCATGAGCCCTCCAGCTGGGAGGTGACAGAACACCCCTCCCCCAGCCCCCACCTTGGGATATGGGGGTCCCTGCCCCCCCTCCAGATGTGCACTTGGAGGCAGATGTGTTGCTAAGGGCCCAGGAGCGAGCAGTGATGGGGGGGGGGGGGGGGAAGAGTATTGATTTGTGTTTCCGAGGAGGAACTGTACAAAAGCAGAGGGGGCTCTGAGGGGGCTCTTAAAGGGCCGGGGAGGTGGTGTGGGGTCTGTGCACACACCCGGCCAGGATCAGCCTCAGGGAGGTGGGGGGGGGGGGGGGCCGGGAAGGGGGATGGGGGTGTGAGAGGGGATGGGAGAGGGATTTTGGGGGGTTTGGAGGGGGTTTGGAAGGGGGGTGGGGGGTTTGGGGGGATGGGAGGGGGATTTAGGGGAGTATGGGGGGGGTTTGGAAGGGGGTGGGGGGATGAGAGGGGGATTTTGGGGGGGTCTGGAGGGGGTTTGGAAGGGGGTGGGGGGTCTGGGGGGATGGGAGGGGGATTTGGGGGAGTATGGGGGGATTTGGAAGGGGGGGGGGGATGGGAGGGGGATTTGGGGGGGTTTGAAAGGAGGTTTGGGGGGGATTTAGGGGGATGGGGAGGGGTTTGAGGGGATTTTAGGGGGTGTAGGGGGGGTTAGGTGGATGGGGGGATTTTGGGGGATGGCGGGGGTTTAGGGGGATGGAGGGGTGATTTTGGGGGGTGTGGGGAGGGGGTCGTGTGTGTGTGTGCAGGTGTTGTGGTGTGAGCACTGATGTGCACGCCATCGCCAGGCGTGCAGGAGTGTGTTTGCACGCAGGTCTGCCGCGCGTGCACGTGGGGGTTGGGCACACGGGGGGGGGGGGAAATACACACAGCCACAAGGTGTAAGCGGGTGGGGGTGTGTTTGGTGCAGATGCATGTGTGTGCATGTCTGTGTACACACGTGTGTGCGTGCATGCACGTTATGGGGCCCACGCAATGCTCATACGTGTGTGTGTGTGCTCTGAAATCAGCACCGTTCCAGGGAGAGGGGGCTGCAGAGGATCAGAAGCATCCCCCACCCCCCTCCCCCACCTCCACGCACCCCAAACAGCTCGGGATCCCAGCAGCTCTTGGTTGCACGGCTCTGTGGGTCGGCCCTGGGCCACCAGCAGCGTGGGGCTATTCACAGCCCTGACCTCACAGTGCCGAGATAACTCGGAAAGGTGAAATGAAGGGTACGAGGCAGCAGGTGCTGGGCAGCTGCTGGGTTATTTGCTGCCGGGACAGGACTGGCTCACACCACGCAGGGACAACTCCTATCTCAGCCTTCCCCATCACCTTCAGACCGCTCCCCAGTTTCCCCCCCAGTAGGAGGTGACCCATGGGGCAGAGCTCTCTGCTCTGGACCCCTCCAGCTCTGCCATGCTCACTGCTCCCGGGGTCCACATCACCCCGGATCTATTCGGCACCAAACACAGTGTTAAGGGTGATGCGGGCACACCCAGCCCCGAGCTCCACTGCTGGGTTTGATGGGATTATCCTCGTGGGCAGGATTACACGGGGAAGAGGCAGGGATTAGCCACGGCGCATCAGCACGCCGCATCCACGGCCGCTGTCAGCCCCAGTGCCAGCCCAGGGTCTCCGTGCCATACTGGGAGGAACTGGGGCAGAGCGAGGACAGGCAGACCCAGCGTGGGTCCCACCGTGGGGCTGGGTCTGCCTCTGGGGACCGGTGGTGGCCGCCACCTGCTGCGTAATTAACGGCTGCTGCTCCCAGGAACCAAGCGCAGCGATGAGAAGGATCTATTATTATTTTTTTTTAATTTGACAAAATTGTAATTAAATAGGGAGTAAAATCCCGTTAGCACAATCCGGCCCCACTGGGAGTCTCCACTGCTCCAGACGATCCTTCTCCCTCTCCATCCCATCGAACCAAACCCCTCACCACCGAGGCCTGGAGCTATACCAGGGCTGGGCAGGAGATACCCAGAGCCACGCAGATGATGGGAACAACAAATAACCCCCCCCACCACCACCACGGGGTTGAGCAGGAGGAGAGGCCGAGGGGCACCGCGCAGCAACACAACCCCCATCCCCAAAACGACCCCCAAAACACAGCGACAGAGCCCCACCGGCACGGCTGCGCCCACGGCTCAGCCCGCTGCGAAACGGCGTCCAAGCTGGCAGCTTTAATTAAAAACCTGAAGCTGCGAGAGCGGCCAGCACTGCAGCACGGCTCCGCACTGAGCCCCGGCTCGCGATGGGGAGGGGACACGAAGGAGCCCCCCACCACCACCATTACCACCACGAGCACGGAGTGATGCTCGCAGGAATCATCGCGTGGTGCCACCGGGGACGGTGACTCGAGGTCGTCGGGTGCGGAGCTGCTGAGCCCCACGCGATGGGTTAACCCTGCCCCGTGCACCCACCTTCCCCCACCCCAAACCCTCCCCACCCCCCTCCCACGGCTCTCTCCATCCCACCACGGCCCCCGTTGGCATCCCGGCAGGCACGGCCCCGGCGCTGACAGGGGGTAATTCGGTAATTTCCCTTTGTTTATGGGAACGGAGGCACGGAGCAAAAACATCTTCCGCCGAACGGATCCCCGCACGGAGGGAAACGGAACCCCCAGGAGCACATACCCCCTCCTCCAACCCCCCCCCCCCAAAAGGAGGACGGTGTGCAGCCCCCCCCCCCCCCACTCCATACACGCCACCTCCGATCGCAGCCACGTGCCCCGGTGACAGCGGTGACCCAGTTCCCGCATCACCCCGCACCCCTCCACATGGGGGCTCTGCCCCCCTCCCCCGGGCGATGGGGATGGCAGCACTGGGGGTCACATCCTGCACCAGAGCCAAGCAGGCTGCCACGGATCAGAGGGTACTGGGGAGGGGGGGGGGAGGGCAGGGGTGCCTGCTTTGTCCTCATCTCCTTGAGCCACAGCTGCAAGAAGGTGAAGGGGAGGGGAGGGGGGGAGGGGGCATTGTCTACCTGACCCCCCCGACCCCCTTCCTCTAGGCTGTGCACTGGCTGGAGGGGAAATTGAGGCAGAGAGGACAGCACCATTCACCCAAGGTCACCCCAAGCCAGCAGCACAGCTCAGCCCTGCTCCCAAGAGGGCACTGCCCCCCCCCCCCACCTTAAACAGGGCCGATCTCCCCCATCCCCCCTCCCTCCCCCTACTGGAGTTGTGGCAGGATGGTACTCAGGACCCCCCCACCACAATTGATACGGATGATGCAGGAGGAAAGGAGGCCAGGCCTGGGGAGGGGAGGGTGCTGGGGGGGGTGGGGGGGGCATGCTGCAGGCAGGATGCCCACGGTGACAGCAGTGAGGGTGACAGAGCAGGATTTGGGCCAAGCTCAGCACAACCCACATTATTTTGGGGTTACATCACCAAAATCCATCGCTATAGTGCAGAGTCCCCAAGGAGATGACAGCCTCCCCCCCCCCCCCCCTTCAGCTCCCACATAGGGATGCTCAGCTGTGCTCTGACCGAGGGAATGCCAGCACCCCCTGCACATATGGGGTGACCCTAAGGGGTGTGACCCCCCCACACACCTGTACCCCACTGTGAGAACAGAGAGGAAAAGTTCCAGGGAGCTGATCACCCCAGTTCTCCAGGGGGGGTGGGGTTTGGGGCTCTGTCATCTCTCGGCCTGTGGGTTTTCTAGGGGGCAAAGCACCTCCTCCTGCCCCCCCAGTCTGAGCCCTCACTGCTCCCCTCTGCTGTCCTGCCCCATTGCAGCCCCCCACTGCAATCCCTTCAGCTGATCTCAAATGGGGTGGGGGTCTACATCAGCCCCCCCCCACACCCCATTCGTGCCCCAATACTCCACACTCCACCCCCTTCTTATAGGGTGGAGGAGCCCTGTGAAGCAGAGAGCCCTCCCCCATCCAATTCTGCTTCTTCTTCACCCCCCCACCCCAGTTTTGGACTGTCCCACATCCCCCTCTACCCTGGCCCTCCCAGGGGCTCACCACTTTGCAATCCAGGGCTGGGGGGGGGAGGGGGGGGGGGTCACGATGCAGGGTTGGGGTGCTGCGGTGGGATGGGGGGTGCTGGATGGAGGGGATGGGTGATGCTGTGTTTAGGATTCAGCTGCTGGGGTGGGGGGGGTGGGGGTGATGCTCCAGGGTGTGGGAAGAATATAAGAGTGCTGGGCAGGGTGGGGTGGTTATGGGACCATGGGATCAGGGGATGGGAATGTGGGGAGGGTGCAGGATGGGGGTCCTGGAGGGGGGGGGGGCACAGCGCTGGGGGGTACAGCAAGGTGCTGGGGGGGGGGGGGGGGCAGTGGGGTGAAGGATGAGGTTGATAGGAGAGTCTCCATAGCGCTGGGGGAGGGGGATGAATTGAGGTGTGGGGTGGAGGTGAGGAGAATACCCGAAGAATGTGGGGGAGGGGGGGGGAGTTCACAGGTTGGGGATGGGGGGGGGGGCGGGGGAGCACGGCGATGCGGAGGGGGCTTTAGAGGAGGGCTGGGTGGGGGTTGGGGATTGGGGCCGGGGTGCGGGGGGGGTCCTCCAGCCGTGACCCTTCAAGGTTCCTCCCGCTCCGCCCGGAGAGCCGCTAACAAAAGCGCTGCTTCCCAATGCAGCAGCAGCAGCAGCAGCCGGGAGGGGGGGAGGGAGGGCCATGCCGGGGGGGGGGGGGGGCAAACGACACATTTTCCCTTTTTTTTTCCACCCCCTCCTTCCCAATGTCCCAATAGCAGGGTGCAACCCCCCCCTCCCAACACCGACAGCCTCCGGCAGGAGGGGGAAACTTCGGATGGGGGGGGATGGGGAACGACACAACCGCATCAACCGGGTGGGAGGTGAGGAAGGGGAGGGGGGGGGGGGGGGAACGACACGACACGACGAGGTAAGGTCTCGCTCTTACCTTCAGCTCCGGGGGGGCCGGGGGAGGTGGGGGCACCGCACACCTGCGCCCGGCGGCAGCGCTGCTCCGCTCGGCCCCGCTCCGCTCCGCACCGTGCGCGCCGCCGCGGCGTGGAAGCGCCGGGGCCACCGGAGCCCGTGGTGGGGCGGGGCTGCGAACGGGGAGGGGGCCACGGCCGGAGCCAGCAGCCCGGTCCGGGCCCGCCCGGCGGCTGCGGCTGCAGCGGGGCCGCTCCGGCAGCGTACAGCGCTGGAGCTACGGCGGAGCTGCCGTTCCCACCCCGCGCATTGCCCCCGCCCCTGGACTGCCCCCCCCCCCCCCCAACCCCCCCCACCACCTCGGCCCGGCCCCTAGCCAGCTTCGGTCCCCCCTCCCTCCGTGCCCCGGTTCGGGGGGTGCGCGGCCGTGCACCCCTCTGCCTCAGTTTCCCCTCCCCCACTCTGCAAAAAGGCTTTGTCCCTGCCCCCCTCCCCCCTTTTTCTCCCCCCCCCCCTCCCGCGGTATCCATGCATCCCTCCTTGCGGACAGGCGGCAGGACCCCTACCCGCAGCCCCAGCCTCAGTTTCCCCGTGCACAAAGTGCCTCTCCCCCACGCTCCTTCCCCTCCGTGGCATTGTGGCTGCATCCCCTGTGCAGAAGGCTCAAGGCCACCCTACAGCCCACGGGGGCTGCCTGCCCACGCTGGGGTGGGGGACACCCCAGCAGGGTGGGGGGACCCCCGGAGCATTCACCCAAGGCCTCCGGGTGGGGACGTGGCTGGAGGAGGAGGAGGAGGAGGAGGGGAGGGGGGGTGGGGGGGGGGGTTCGTTTTCACATATTTGATGATTTAACACCAGGCGAGCATCATATTCCCCTCCACCATCTGCTTCCCGCGCCTGTTTTAGCTGAACTTACACAGAAAAAAAAAAGAAATAAATCACAGCAGTCATAAATAAACCACTGCCCCCCCCTCCCCCCTCCCACCTTCCCCTCCTGCTCCCCCCCACCCCACCCCCACCCCCCTTTTTCATCCCATCCCCCAGCCCTGGGGTCAGACGCTTGGCTCAGAGCATCCCTGCTCGTCCTGCGAGGTGAAGGAGGCAGAGTGATCCCCGGGTGATGGAGATGGGGTGCGCTGAGTTGCGTCGGTGCTCAGCGCACTCCACGGGTTTCTCACGCTGCTGATTCACCCCGTCCTGCTGATCCCTGGCAGCGGGGACATGGGGACAGCCAACCCCGGGGTGGGGACCGCCCGTGCAGGAAGAGTGGGGTCCCCAGAGGCCCTGTGATGGGAAGGAAACCGCGGCTGTGACTCAGTGCCTGAGTCAGCGTCCCTGGAGTGACATCGAGGGGACAGCGCTGAGCCCCCGGACCTGGCCCTCTGCTCATCGCTCCGGCCAAGCTCGGGCTAATTAAGGTGAAAGACCTTAATTAGCCTGCTTATCTTCCTGCTTCATTCCTTGTCCCCCTTCCCGTGGACCCCCCCCACGGGAAGCAGCCGAAATGCTTCTTGCTGGGACCACGGCCACGATGCGGGTGACACAGGGGGGAGGGGGACCACTATCCCCTCCCCATCGTGGGTCACTGCATTTCTGCGTGTGCTGTGGGTTGGGGGGAACGCTCCCCATGGGGTCAGGGCTTCCCAACCCCACCGCCCTATGGCATCCCATCGGCACGGCCCCGATCCTTCCAGCCATCGTGCTCCCGGGTGCGGGTTTGGCCAGCAGTCTGGAAAATCACAGCTTCGGGAGAGCCGTCGCTGCTCACAGCCTCTGCGTGGAGATTTATTCACGGGCTGTGGGGTTTGTTTGACCTTTTGGAAGCGTATATAGTTGGAGAAGAGCTAATTGGCTCTGTAAATCCTGCGGCGGCGGCGGGACGGAGCGCGGGCTGCCTCGGGTCCCACCGGTGCTGGGTGACACAGAGGGGTGTGGGGGTGGGGTGGGGTACTCCAACAGCCCCGTCCCCATCACTCTTTTTATCTTTTATGCGTTAGGTTTTATTTATAGGGAAAACGCTCCCGAGGTGCAAACAGAGGGGTATGTCAAGGCTGCACGAAGCCGCCTCCATCGCCAGCAGAACGTGCCCGAGTCTCTGCTTGGGGCACCGTAGCTCCCAGCTGCCCGGGCTTGAGTTTCCCCTGGGCGGGCCAGGAGTGAGCTGAGGGATGCTGTGCACGGCAGGCACGCACCGCGGGCAGCCCCAGCCCTCCCCCTGTGCCCCCACTGTGCACTGAGAACCGCGGCCACCGTGTGATGAGTGGAGATGTTCTCTGCGGTCCTGGTGGCTGGAGGGGATGACGGTGGGATGGGGGGTCAGGGAAAGAGCTCACTCCCCCCTCTCCCCGTCTTGTGTCCCACCAGCTTCATACATGCCAAGCATGCAGGGGGAGTTCTGGGCGTAGCTGCAGCCCCCAGGCCTGTTCCAGCACGCCTGCTGCACGGCACAGCACGGCACAGCATGGCATCCTGCTCCTCCTGCCCTCCTGGAGCCCCAAGCCCAGCTCAGAGCAGGGGCTCAAGAAGGGGGTTCAGGCAGCACTGCCTTCATGGCACCCCCGTACTGCTGGCAGCGCTCACATCAGGACCCAACGGGGTCCCTTCCCCGAGGACCACCCCCCCAGCACTGTACTCCTGGTGGCTTAGGCACTGCGGCTTCGGGGTCACCCCCTTCAGGCAGCCCCCAGGTGCATCCCCCTGAGCCCCAGGCTTTGTGGGGTGCAGGTAGGGTGCCCACATCAGCTCTGTGCTGCGAGCAGGGAGAGCTTGGACCTCACTGATTGCCTCTTTCCTAATTAGCTGTCCCAGTGGGAAGGTCTGTCCCGCCCAGAATCCCTTCTTCATGAGATGCACTGAGCAAAGTGGGAACCACACAGCACGCAGCGCGAGCCTGCACCTCTGCAATAGAGGGGGTTCAGCACAAATCTGGCACGAGCTCTTGGCATCCCTCGGAGAGAACAGCAAACACACCCCAACCCTGCATCGTGACCCCCCCCCAGCTTTTGCACACGTGCGTGCACAATGTCTCCGTGCTTTCGCTCACAGAGGAGCATGGCAGCAGCCCCAAGCTCTCCTCTGCTGGCATCAAACCCCCCCCACACCCCCCACCCTAATCTGGCTGCACCCAGTGCCCACAGCAGCAGCTCCATCCCCAGCACCTGCAGCAGTCCAGTGCTGTGCCCGGCCCTTCCCCGGCACGCTGCGGCGGCGTTCGAGGAGGAAGAGTGGTAATTAAGTTAATTTGCACATGCAAATCATCCTCGGTTTGAATCTGTTAATTTTATAATTTGATGTTTAATGTACATCTCTGCTGTGTTTTCCCAGCCAGAAACCCAACATTTTCTGGGTGCTAATGACGGGGGTTGTGTTCCGGGGGTGAGGGCGAAGGACCCCACGTTTGCACGGCCACGTTGGGCTGATGGTGAGGAGGGATTAATTGCTGCTATGGGTTGGGTTAGGGGCTCTTCCAGCCCTGCTGGGCTCTGCCTTCACCCCACAGCCCTCACCTGCCCAGCTGAGCATTAAGGACTGCGTTGCAAGCCTGCAATTGGAGTGGGATTAAATATTTCCAAATAAGTACCTGTCAGCGGGGCTGAGTGTGGAGGGGAGAAGGCGACGAGCTGCTCGTAGCAGGAGAGGTGCACAGGGTGGCCTGGCAAGAGGCTGAACCTGCCCCGTTCTCCACTCACTGCTCCTTCTCGTCCTTCTTCTAGGGATGCTTTGGGATGTGGTGGTGCAAGCTGAGACCTGGCAGCTCACGGCAGCCGAGCTGCGAGAGATGGAGCTTTCCCATCCCACCTCTCCAGGAGCCTCAGACCACAGCACTGCGGAGAATGCAGAGCCCTCATCCCATATCCCATCCCTGGGAGCTCCCTGCGATGGGTACTGCAAAAATTGGGGCTGCTTTGGGTGTCAAGCATCATCACCCCGGGGCCGAGCATCACCCCGGAGCCGAGCATCACCCCGGGGCCGAGCACTTCCCGGTGCTGCGGCGGAGGACGACCGGAGCCACATCCCTGTTTATCTGCGGTTCCGGATGGAGTTTTGCATACGCCGGATTTACGGATTCCCTTTGAAGCTCCGGCTGCTGCCGGTCCCTCGTCTCTGCTTCGGTGGAGATAAAGCGGCTCCTGCAGCCTCCGCACCCGGGGGCACGCAGACACCCTCCTGTCGCACACCTCCCTGCCCCTCCGGCCCCAAAGGTTTGGTCCCCGTTCCCTTCGCTCCCTGCACCCCAGCACACGACCGGGGCCACATCCATCCACGCCGTCCCCGTATCCCCCGGTGCTAACCGGGAGCAGAGCATCCCCCGGGGTGCAGGGGAAGGGCGATGCCACCTTCCTAATGAAAACTAATTGGCACTAATCCCTTCTCATTGTTTACTCGGGACTGATTTAAGCACATTTCAGGCTAGACTGAGCAGTTGAGCATTTCTAATGTATTTTTCTTTCTGCTTTAATGACCTTGTTCCTGCCACCCCCGCTGCTGACTACCCTGCTCCAGAGAGCGATGCGGAGATGAGTGTTAACTTAATCAACTTCACCCTGAAAGAGGAAAACCTCTTAAAGGAAGGAGCTCTCCTGGGTGCCACCAGAACCCTCTGTCCCCATGATCTATGGCCCCCTCCGTTGCAGGACCCTCCCATCCAGCTGTTCCCCAGCCTCAAATCCAGATGTTCCCATGGCCAACCTTGCACTGTCCCATCCAGATGTGCCCCCCCCCCCCGTGCTCTCGCTCCAGCTGTCACCACTGCCACCGCAAGGTCACCCCCCTCCAGCTGTCATCCCCATCTCCCCACCCAGCTGTTATCCCACAGCCCCCACCCAGATATTCTCACCCTCCAGAGTTGCTCCCAGCCCAGGGGGTGCTCCCATCTCTCTCCCCCCCCCCCAACCCCAGCTCCACACAGGCTGTCCCTGTCCCCATGTCCCCTGTCCCTCCCCACCCTCAGCCTCCCACTGAGCCGGTGATATTTATAACCTCCCCTCCAGCTCTCACCCGCTCTGATTCCGTGCAGAGCTGGTGACTTTCACAACCTCGGAGACTTTCTGTTCTCCTCCTCTCCTCCAGCGATGAAAGGATGCTGGGGAGGCTCCGTGCTCACGCTGTGAAGGAGGTGGGCATCTCTCCGGGCCCCCCCGCTGCTGAGCTGTGCCACACTCACCTGTTCCTTGGAGGATTTTCACTGCTCCCTTTTTTCCTTCCTCCCCACGAGGACGTGCTCTGTCGGGTTCATATCCCCTCCTCAGGGCTGGGGAGGGGCTGCTCCTTGTTCCCCCCTGCCCAGCCCCACACCAACCTAACCCTAACCCCTATGTCACCCCAAAGACAGCACCGCACCCCACTGTTCCCTGCCCTGCACCCCCCAGTGCCACATTGTGCCTCAGTTTCACAGGACCCCGTGCTCAGCCACCCCGCCACGCATCCGCCCGCTGGCAGAGCAGATCCCAATGGGATCCCACAGACGCATCATTATGTTTTTCCCCTCGAGCGTGGCTAACCCGGCGCAGAGCCCAGCCCGGAGCATTTTTCCCCCCATGGGTAGCGCAGGGCAACATCCTTATGGAAACAAAAACGAAAAGAGAAAAGGAGATTTTCACCCCGAAAGTCACGAGGTTGAGCAGAACGTTCCCATTTCTGGGGGTTCTTCCCCCTCCGGTGTCTGCACTGCAGCTCTCAGCTCCGTCCCTTTGCAGGAGGGGGAGGACAGCACTGTGGGAGCTGTGCCATGGGGACCCCCTGGCTCTGCCCCCCAGAGAAGGACTGAATCCCTTCGTGCAGTTCAAGGACAATTGGAGTCTGAGGAGCTGCCGTGTTTCATTTTCACAAAACGATTCACTCCGAGTTTTGAAGAGGAGTAAACAAACAGCCCTAAATGGTTAAAAACCCAATTAGATGGTAAGAAATCCTTCAATTTCTTGCTGGCTAAGGATTGGAGTTCAGGTCAGCTCTTTTCTTTCCTTAACATGTGATTTTCACCACGATCCCGTTTGTGCCCGGGCTGTCAGCATCCCGCTAAATGGCTCCTTTTGTCTTTAGCCCTTCCTTTCTTTTAAGGAAAATTCACTCTTTTTTGGCAGCGTGTTGTTCCTACCTCTCACCTGGGAGAGCACAGCCCAGTCCCTTCCATCCCATTCTGTCTCCAAAGTGATATTTGGGGTGGGGGACCCCAGACCCCCCCCGCTGCAGGTTGGGTTTGTCCCTGGGTGCTGCTTCTCTTCCTCCAGCACTGCAAATTCTCCCCCTTGAGCCACCGAACCCTACAGATGCTCAGGGCCGGACCGTGCCCAGGGAAACCTTCAGCCTCGCTGCTTTGGGCTCGCTGCCACCCAGGGCTTTGCACAGATCGATGCTGCAGCCTCTCTTAACACCTTACAGGGATCGATGGACAAGGAAGGGAATTGCCTGCACCGTGCAGACGTGGCTAAATCCCCCCTGGCAGGGCTCAGCCCTAACCCTGACTGTGACGTGGTGGGCACCGCGCCGTGATGGCCACTGCGACGTGATGCTTTGCAAAGCACAGCTCCCTTGACCTATTTTAGGTGTCTGCCTCTTCCCTCCTCCGTCTGCAAATAGCTCTGCAAAGGAGACAGCCATCAAGGAAACACTGAATCCAATAAAACACAGCCAAAGCTGGAGCCTGCTGCTAATACCAGTGCCATCCCCTGGCTGCAGGCACCAGGGCTGCCAGCTCCTGGCACTTGGGTTGCACTGCTGCCCACGAAAGCTCAGCAGTTCAGCCACAGCAAGACGACCTGGCATTGCAAACCCAAACTTTTGCCCCCGTGGTGCACGGAGCTCAAGGATGGGGGCTCCGGTGCTGTTGCAGCATCCTGCTCTGCTCATCAGGAGTGCTGCAGCATCCTGAACCTGCTTGGCCAGAGCCGGTGCCAGGGACCCACTGAGCCCCACGGCAGCTCAGCACACGCTTGATTTAATCTCTAGGCAATGGGATCCAGATCCTGAGGGGTTGGGAGGGGGTATGGCCAAGGCACATCCCGGCTGCAGTGCTGGAGCCCATCCTGGGAAGTCAGCTTTCGAGGAAAGCGATGCGGGGAGAGGGAGGATGAGGCTGGAAACTCTCCAAGCTCGGCCGCGCTGATACGAAACCATAAATTATCTTCCAGCCGAGCGCTCTGAGGCACGCAGCCCCTCCGAAGCACCGGGGAGAGGAGCATCCGGAGCTGACCCCAACCCCTCTGCCACCTTCGGATGCGATGCCACGAGAGCAGCTCGCAGCCATCCTCCGAGCTGCGATTCCTCATAAATCCGAAGCAGATAATTAACGGTTGCCCGGGGCTGATCCCCGCATCCATCACCGCACTCAGAGCTTGGGCCGGCAGGGCTGTGCCCGGCGTAAATCACGGCCACGGATGCTTCTGCTCCTCTCCATCCCACGCAGGAAAACCCCCTCGTTTTGCAAAGGGCTGAAAGGTGTCCACGATGGAGCGCTGCTTTCTCCTATCCCTGCGAGATAATGACACCCAAGATGAAGTGGGGAACGCTACCTTGAGCTTAATTAATGACTCAGCACCGCCGCACGTGCTGCTCGCGGGAAGCAGGAGCTCTGCAGAGGGTTTGGGGCTCCGAGGTGCACCCCATGGGCATCGCCGAACCCAAAAGGGAAACGGGAGGCAAACGCTGACATTTAAATAATAAATCCCCGCGATTAGAAGGAGCGATACCTGGGAGAGCGGGCCGGAGCTGGCGGCCAGCCGGGTAATTAGACCGCGGCTGAAATGATGAAAAGATATTTGCAGGCTTTGAGGCAGAGCCTTTGAAGCTGTAAATCCTGTGAAGGAAGCATCGCTGCGAGAACCCGCGGGGAGATATTTACCCGGACCCGCTTTCCGCCGTGCCCTCAGCCTATAAATAAACAGACGGAGATGACAGAGCCCATCCCCTCCCCCTCCCCAGCCCCCTGGGGGATGCTGAGCTCCGAGCGGAGCTGCTGTTTTGGGGTGAATGGGGTGTGCTGGTGGGATGCTTGGGGCTGGTGGTACCCCTCTCCCAGTGTAGGGAGTGCACTGCTGGCCCTACAGTGGGGGTGAATCCTCCAACACCCCCCCCCGAGCCTGTCCATCTCTGGAGGGATGAAGGGAATCAATTAGTCCCAGCGTTTCGGGGTTTAACACAAGGGCCCCGTTTGGCGAGGTGGAAAAGCGGCATTCAGAGAGGGAGGTGTTGCCTGAGCTTGGCTGGGTCTGCATCCCTCCACCCCCAAACGTTAACATGTGGGAGGGTTGTTTCATAACACCTCTGTGTGCTCCTCCCCCACTCCTGCACCCCCTTGCCTTGGTCCCAGCACCCTGCACTGGGCAGCACTGATGGGAATGAGGATGTCCCAGCTGTGCATCCTGCAGCTGGATGGATGGACAAGCTTCTGGGGTGCAAACGAGCCACCCCACATCCCCCAGAGGTTCCCCAGGGCCGAGGGCACGAGAGGGTTGAACTCATCCCTGGGTTCCTGCACCAGGCAGCTGCTGATGGCACAGGTTTTGGCCCAGAAATATCAGCCTGGTCACCCCAAGGGATGCATGCTGAGGTCTGCGTGGAGCCAGGAGCATTAGGATCATGGCACTGTGAAGCTCCTGCCCTCGGAGAGGACCCTCAGATTTGGGCTGCGGCAGTGGGGTCTCGGGGATGCTGTAGGATAGGAATTAGTCGCCACGCGATGGACGGACAGACCCCCGTAGAAACGACGCAGCAGCTCAGCACAGGGGTAATTAGCAGCTTGTGATTCCAGCTACTCATTAGGGGCTGGCACCCCCCACAGTTGCGCTCTGTGCAATTAGTCGCTAAGTAACACGAGGATATTTATACCCCGGGCGAGGAACCGGGGGCCGGCATCACCGGGATGCAGGGGATAAGGACACTGCAGGACCACAGGGTCTGATCCTGGAGCCGCTATCTGCACCCACATCGGGGCACAGAGAGCACCCCAGGGTGCTCCACTGCTTGGGGGGGGGGGGACCGAGGTGACATCGCTGCCCCCAGCCAGGGGACACAGCAGCCACCACCGAGGGGGTGGGGCTGCCCCGAGCATCCTTCTCGCAGGAGAGTGTTTTATCATCCCTCTCACCCCACCCTAACGAATTGTTTTAATTAAGGAAATGCCGCTTCCACGATCCCGACTGCCGTTCGCCGGTAGAAGCGTCGCTAATTGTGATGCGCTGCGCTTTGCTGGACTCGTTCCCCGACAGCTGGGGGGGGGGGGGGGGGGCTAAAAATATGTAGGAAAGGCGAAAGAACAGAGTGCTCTGATGCAAACCGATGTGAAGGGAGTTAGGGGGTGCCTGCTCGGGGCCCCCCAGGGTCCCCCCACTTCTCAAGCAGAGCCGTCTCCTTCCAGGCAGAGGCAATGGCCCTGGGGCTGTCTGCTGCCCCAAAGCTGCCATCTCTTGGCCCCGGGCACCTCCTGAAACTCTGTGGATCTCAATGCTCCGGAGACACCACTTCAGAAACATCCGTCTTTATTAGCAGCTGTTTAACATCTCCCCGAGGGACTATAAAGGAGGGAAGCAACTTAATCAAAGTCATGCAGCAAAGTGCGGGCGAGCACGTCTCTCCTGGCTGCAGTGCCATGGCCTTTCCCCTCGCCCTCTCTGCCACTTTCCCTTTGGCTGCGGTGTCCTCAGGTGCACCCAGCAGGTGCCAATGGCCCTCCTGGTCCTGCAAAACGCTCTGCCAGTCTCCCTCCTGGTTGCTCCTGGTCCTCTGATGATGTCTCTCCTAGTCCCATGTGACAGCATGCTCCTGGTCCCATAACCATGTCCCTCCTGGTCCCATAACCATGTCCCTCCTGGTCCCATAACCACGTCCCTCCTGTTTCCCAGCAGCATCTCCCCTGGTCCCCCAGTAATGCCCCTCCTGGCCCCGTGATGTCCATCTCAGGAGAGTCCCTTCTGGTCATTTCTTGTCTCTTCTGGTACAGACACGTTGTTCCTCCTTATCCTCTCTCACAATGTCCTTTCCAGGTCCCTCCAGGCTCCGTGATGACATTCCTCCCACTGTCCCCTGGCCCACGCTTCATTCAAGCAAGAGATGCCCCAGACAATGTCCCCTTGCAGCCCATCCAAGCCCCTGGTGGACCGCCCCCGAGGTTCCTCCAGCTGAGCAGATGGATCAAGGCACTTCCCCCACCCATTCCCATTTACTCCCACATCCCAAGCTGCGTCCCGATCCCAGGGGAGCAACGTCCTGGGGGATCCCATTGCAGCCCCATCAGCATTCAGGCTGCCGACACGAGATAAAACCCTGTTAGCCACCACGTCACACTGGCTGCGGGGCGTTGCGATGGTATTTAATCCTTTTGAAGGCTGCTCTCCACGCTGGTGATAACGGAGCATCGTTGGCTGCAGCCGGATCCCATTATTTCCTACCGAGGACTGCGTTGCTCCCGTTCCCAAACAGGGACACAGAGATGGGGAAGGCTTCACCATGCCATTGCTGGTGGCACTGGGAGTGGAGGGAGGGTTAGGGGGAAGGATCTTTTCCTCCCAGCTCATCCTCACGCTGTGATTTCCTCCGTGCTGTGAGCTGCCTCGGAGCCAGAGGATCCAGTGATTTGCTGCTTCTTCCATCAATGAACGAGGAGAAAATGGAGTGTGTGTATGGTGGGGGTCTCAAAATGAAGGTTGTGTGGGGAGCGGGATGCTACCTCCTTTGCTTGGGGGGAGGAGAGTGCTGTGACAATGACTCCCACCCCTCTGGATGCTATGGCAGTGTGTGGTGGGGGCAGGATGGGGCTCAGTGCCTCAGGGCTCTCCCCACCAAGGCTGGTGCTGTGCCATTACTCTTGTAATTGAGCTTAATGAGCATTGTCTAAGATTTCTGTTCCATCGAGCAGCCTTTGCAGCAGCTCAGGATGTCCCAGGGGGGTGTCACCTCGATGGGGACAACTCTGATGTCACGCTGGGACAGGGACTCCCCTCTGCCCACAGGATCGGGCAGATGTCAGCCCCTTCTCCATACAGCTCTGCCTTTCCTGGCATTTTTGACCTAGAGAAGCAGTTCTGCTCCCCTTCCCATACCCCAACACGATGGTGATGGGCTCGTGCTGGGTGCTGGGACCCCAGGGCTCCGTGTGCTGTCCCCAGACCCATAGTGCAGGGCACAGTAGTCCCAGTGCTGCACCAGAACCCGTCTCTTCCATCACAGCTCGCTGGGCAGCCCAGCTCTGCCGGAGTTCAATTTTTTCTGCGGTGATTACAATTTAAAAAGCGGTTCCCCTGACCATTAAATCAAAATGAAATTGATTGGAGGCAACAAAAGGGGGAAGGAAAAGAAGAAAAAAAAAAAAGGAAAAGAGCTGAGGAAAAAGGGAGGAATTTTCTCCATGCCTGAAGCAGCATGGCAAGGACACTGACCATCCCCAGCACCAGGGCTGGGAGCATCCCTGTGGTACTGGTGGAGGTGGAGATGTGGGTTTTCCACCCCGTGGGGAGGATAGCACAGGGCCTGGGGCCATCTCTGGCAGTAATTAATGACCTCACAGCTTAACGAGCACATAGCCTGACCCCTGGGCTGGCGTTCTTGCTCACTGTGCTGGACGGAGTGATTCTGCAGAATGACACTTTGGGAGCACTGCTCTCCAGGAGGACTCAGTGATGGTAACTCGAGGTCCTTCCATCCAAAACTGAGTTACAGCGGTTGGGTTTATCCAAAACAAAGGATGTTTTCCTACGGACCATTTCAGCTCCGAGCTGCTGCTTCACCTTCCTCCGTTATTTTTTGGTGAACTTCAGAACAAAAAGCACTGCTTGGAAACGACCTTCATTTCCTAACGCTATTGAAATGACTTTGTTTTTAAAACACCGCTTATAAATCGCTCCGCTCCTCGCTCCCTCCTCAGCACTGCACTGCTGCCCACCACCAAAACCCCACAGAGTTTGGGGCTGTTCCTGCTCCCCTCCAAAACCCCCTTATGTTGAGGAGAAGATGCTCCAATAGCAGCCACTCAGTACAAGGAAATCAAATGGCACAGCACCATCTCCACCCTGATGGATGGATCCTTCATGAGACCTTTGCTGGGTCAGCTGAATTTTGGGGGAAGAAGAAACCATTGGCAGCCTGGTGGCTCGGATCGGATCCCTCATAGCACCATTTGTCAACAGCTCTGTGTGCAGAGTGATGAGTGGTGTCCCACGGGGGTCTGTCTTGGGATTGGTGATGGCCATGGGGAGGTGGTGGTGGTAATGATGAGGAGATGATGGTGGTGGCCATGGGGAGATGGTGGTGGTGTTGATGAGGAGATGATGGTGGTGGCCATGGGGAGGTGGTGGTGGTGTTGATGAGGAGATGATGGTGGTGGCCATGGGGAGGTGGTGGTGGTAGTGATGAAAAGATGATGGTGGCCATGGGGAGATGGTGGTGATTTGGGGGGTTTGCTTTGGACACTCGAGCTCCCTTGGGCCACCTCAGTCTTGCACCTCCAGTTTTACCATCTCCATAAGTGAGGAAGGGTAAACAGGGACCAAAAGGGGAGAAAAAATAGATGGATGCACAGCAGAGGGAAGCTGCCTGCCTGCTGGAGGATGCTGCACCGGCTCCCACAAGGAGCGGGAGACAGAGAGGAGTGCGGGGAGCTGGTGCGATGAAGATCAAGAGGAAAATGATCAAAGGAGGCATGTGGGTGAGCGCTGGCAACCCCGTCACCCTGGAGACGGGAAGCAAATATTTGGGCTAATGGTGCTCTCGGTGAGCAGGGCCGGGCAGTTCCCATTGTCAGTGACAATAGCGATGGGCAGCAGCCCTGCGTGGCTTCGTTAGGCTCTGCAGCACAGAGCTACCTGGGGTGTCAATTAAGGGCAGCAGCCATCAGCCCAGCACGGGAGGGATGCTGGGGGCTGCTATAGGGCGGGCAGTGGGGCTATGGGGCTGGATGGTCCCCGTGGAGCATCCTGCATGGCGTGGGGCTGGCATGCCAGCACAAAGCCGTCGTCTCCTCCAGCGTGGGGATGCTTACACACCTGAGATCAGCCCTTCTCCGTCGATTAAAAGAGGGGAAAAAGCCCTTAAGGGCATTTTGGATGTACCAGGTGCAGAGCAATCCCTGTCCTGTTCCCAGGGTGGGACCCTCTGCCCCAGCACCGTACCCGGTGTGCTCCATCTGCCCGCCCCGTTCCAGGAGCGCAGCATAGATTGGAGTGACACGGAGGAAAATCAATCTGAATGAATGAGGTCACCTGCCTTATGAATAATGCATCCAACACGTGTGTTAATACGCGGCGTCCCCGGTGTGCTGGAGATGGGGAAAACGAGGGGGAGCCAGGTGGAGGAGCTGGGCACTGGGGCTGAACTGGTGGCCCACGATGGGCACTGGTGGTGGCAGAGCTGAGCTGGGTGCTGGTGCTGATGCCGGTGGTGGTGTAGGGCTCTTTGGGGACAACCAGAGGCGATGACTGGCGATCAATTCGGCCCCACACGGATGCCCCCAACCCCCACCCCATGTGCTGTCCCCAGCTGCCGTCGGCACACAGCCCAGCACCGGGTGCAGTTGCGTGGCACGAGGATGGGGCAGGTGATGGAGGTGGAGGAAGGAAGGGCAGCACAGCCCGGGGATTATCACAGGAAGAAAGCACGGCTCTGTTGGGGTAGCAAATGTTTTAATTCCCCTCCCAGCTGCCCACAGCCCGGCTGCTGGGGACAAGGAGCAGCAGTGCCACGCTGCATTGGGGTCAGCAAGGAGCGGGGTCCCACTGCAGCTCAGGCACGGTCCAGTTCTCCCCACCCCCCCCTTCTTTGCACGTTATGAAGTCGTTCGGTGCTAGAGGAAAGCAGGGAGCCCGGCAGCACCTCAATGTTGCAAAAGAACATCTTGAAGCCATTCTGCCATCTGTTGTGCTTTCAGCGCAATTAAGCAGGCAGCAGCCATGCGAGACAGCAGGGAGCACCCGCCTGTGTGCAATCCTCCCTGCAGGGCTGGAAACCTCCCTGGCACGGTGGCCGGGGCACGGCTGGCTGCAGTGGGGTGTGAGATGCGGGCACTGCTGATTCGCATCGGTGCCAGAGCATCCCCCATCGCTGAGAGCAGCACGCTGGCAGCCGGGGAGCAACGCAGATGCCTGGGATGAGATTGCTTGGCATGTGAAGCAGCAGCAACCCCCCCCCCCCCTACCCCCCAGCCTGGCTGCCTGCAGGGAAGGCAGCACTGTGCTGCTCACACAACCACGTGCTGCTCGGTTGCCCTCAGCCCCATGCAGAGGAGGGGTCAGAGAGGGAGATGGCCAACACCTTTCAGCCAAGAGAGGCTCGCCATGGGGTGCGAGGAGGGGGAAGCTCATGCAGGGCTCTGGGCTCCCCCAGCCCATGCTGGGACATGCAGAAGCTCCTGAGTTCCTCGCGGAGCTGAGCACTGAGCAGTCCTCACCCTGCACCCAATATCCTCATCCCATAGAGCCATAATATGGTTGGGTTGGGTTGGAAACGATCCCAAAGCCCCATTGACCCCATCCAGCCATGGGCTGGGTGACTCCCAGCAGCTCAGGCTGCCCACCAGGAATGGGGCACCCACTCCGGGCAACGCTGGGGCCTCAGCATCCCCCAGCAAAGAATTTCCACCTCACATCTCACCTACATCTTCCATTGCCCCTTTGTCCCACCAGTCCTGGGTCACCATCATCCCCCAGTGCTGCTGTTCTATTGAAATCCCCAAGCCTTTAGAAGCTCCCGCTGCCAACTGCGGTGCTGTCAGCACTTCCCTTCGTTGCCTCCGTTGTTAACTTTAACGGTAACATCAGTTTATCCCCTTGATCTTGACGGGAAATAGGGAGGCGAGGGAAACGTCTCCGGGGAACCGCCGCCGCACGCGTTGAGCTTTAATTAGGGATGTGAGATTCCCTCCGACAGAGCTCGGAGCTGACAACGATGAGGACCAACACCGAAACGCAGCATACGGAGGAGACGGTCCCCCAGCCCCATCCGAGAGCCCCAGTTTGGTACAGAGGCGGCGTGGCCCAGACCCATAGGGTCGGTGGGGTTGGGGACGTGGCACTGCCATCGCTTGCAGCAGTGGGGAGCGATGCAGCCCACGGGGGTTGGCTGTGCTGTGCACCAGGGCGCGTGGTGGCTTCAGAAAACATTACAGCTGATTAAATCTGCAATTACCGATCTCGCTGCCGCCGAGCTCTCCTGTCAGCCTTGGCCTCAGCTGCTGACATCGCCGCGATAACAGCCACGATTAGCATAAAATCCCGGCTCCGAGCCCGGCCAAGGATGGGGAGGATTAAGCAGCCGGCTTCTTCTGCTAATTAATAATCCACTTGATTAAGAATTGTCAGTCAATATGTCACCAGAGCAAGGACGGGACCTGTGTCCACGAGCTGGTGGCACTGCCCTGTGCCGGCATGAGGCTGCCATCTTCCTCACCCTCCTCCTCCTCCTCCTCCTCCTCTCCCCCCCCCCCCAAGCCAGACACCCCTGTGCCATCCCAACCCCACTCTCATTCAGCCCAGCCCCTCTCTCTCCGCCCTTTCCCTTCTGCCTCTGTCCGATGTCACGCACAGCACTGGGGTACCCCGGCACCCCGTGTCCTGCAGCACCAAAGGCTTTCCCCATCCGATGACATCACACAGCAGTCACCACCTCACCCAGCCCCAGCACAACCCCCCAGGCTGCCCAGGACCTCCCTGCAATGCACAATCAGGGCACGAATGATGCTGAAGTTTAAGGTCCATCAGCTGTGGACAGAGCTCTGTGCCCCCTTTTCCAGCCTGAGCCCCCCCCCCCCAAGGGCTGCTGCTGCAGACTGACCATGGGCAGCCACAGGTTGGGCACCCCCAGAAGCAGCACTGCAGCAGCTGAGTGCAGGGTACAACATGAGCATCTCCCCAGCCACGGGAACACGGAGCAATTAGCTAATTGCTCCATCCTCGCCGTGCAGCGGAGCAGGGCTCTGTGTGCAGCAGTGCAATGCTTCTTGCTTAACCCACATTCCCTTTTGTCCCGGCCGGATCGTGCCCAGGGCACTGCGCTCAGCACGTGCTGAGCTCTCAGCCTCAAATTAAGCGGCCTCTCGTCGTGCTAACGAGCCCAGGTAAATGGGTCACGCTCGCTGCATGGAGGCAGTGCTGTGCCCGGGAGCTCCCATTGCTCAGAAGTGATGGGTGGATGGGCTCAACCTCCAACACTTGGAGTTTGGAGGCCATGCAGGAGATGCTCCCAGCGTGGGTCCGTCCTGCCCCGCTGACCCCAGGATGGAAGATGGGGTCCATGCCCCTCTCTCTCTGGGCGTCCCCATCCCAAAACCACCCAGGAGGACGGCACGTGTCTCTGGAGGAACGGCACTTCCTGACGGCAGCTTCTCCGGAGCGTTAATTATCTAATGATTCGGAGCCGCTGTACTGTGAACAAACAAACAAAGGCAGAAGGCACCAGCTCCAGCTGCAGCACGGGGACAGATGTGCAGCAGGGGGAGAGCCAGGCTGTGTGTGTGGGGACAGTGCTGCACAGGGACACAGCTCTGGGGACCTGCACAGCCCCTCTGGAGGGTCCCCAGCACTAAGGGGACTGCCCCACAGTGTGTCCCCATGCTGACAAGGCGATGTTGGGGTGCAGCTTGTACAGCCTGAGTGCCACCCCGAGGGACACTCGTTAGCTCAGCACCTTTCGTGCCTCACAGGCCTTCGTTTGCCACCCCAAAGATGCCCCTACTCCTGTGGGTTTGGGGTGCCCCACTCCCCAGAGGGCTGCACCTCCCCCTGGGGTGCACAGATCCATCCCCAGGGATGCAGCTGCTGCTCCTTGCAGGTGGGGAAAGTGCTTTGATTACGGATGGGGCATTCGTGGAGCCTGGGGGATTGGCATTGTGGCAGCTCACAGCAACACAGCAATTATCAGTCCCACGTGTTAATGACACAACTTCCCACTGCTGCTTCCAATTAGCAGTTCCTGGGGACCGCATGCTGATGTTCCATTGCCAGGGTGTCCTGGGGGGGGGGTGTGGGGGTCAGCAGGTGGCAGCAATGTCACTGAGGCACCTGGGGCTGGCTGGGTGATGCACTGCACCCCCAGGGGAGCACAGCTTCTGGTTGCTCAGAGCCAGGCAGAGCCCGGGTCTGTCTCCTCCCCATCAACACCGGCTGCTTTGCTTCCATACCCAGAGGGCTTTAATAGCACGGATAAGACCTACAGTCTTTCATTAGGATCTGTGCTGCGGCGCCCTGTAACAGAGCACGCGATGCTGGGAGGGATCAAAGAGCACTCAGCTGAGCCCAAACCTCCAGCACATCTCCAGACTGCAGGAGCCAGACCCCAAGGCACCCACACCTGAGGGCCCAGCAGGGCTTTCCCTGGGGTCTCCCCACTTTCTCTCCCCACAGCACTGCAGCACTGCCCCGGGTCTCTCCCAGTCGGGTTGCACATTCCCTCTGCAGCAGAATTAGCCCGCAGTGTGCTCGAGGGTGGACTGCTCGGGGCTCTCCTCCCAACCCTTGGCCCACGTACAAGCGTGGATTTTTCTGCCTCACTCCAACCAGGGAAGGTCTCTCCTCCCGACTCCGGGCGATGCTGCAAGAAGGGACCATTGTGGCCAAGTGCAGCTGCACGGAGGGGATTGGATGGGGAATGCCAAACGTTGGCTGCTGGGAAGAGGCTGGGGTGAGCCAGCAGCCCTGACGGCGTTCCAAACCCTGCACGTGGACGGTGACAATCGGGGCTTTATGGGGAGTTTGTGCCACCCATGGCTCGGGCAGGAGGAGGTGGGAGCTCCCAAGCAAATGGTGGGTGTAGGAAATCCACGTGGGGTCCACAGGGTGCTCCCAAACATCACAACAACACCGTGCCGGGGAGGGAGAAAGACAGAGCCGGGCTGCCTGCCTTTAGGCAGCGCCAAGCTTTCATCCCCCCACTGATTGGCAACGGCTGCACAGCTCCATAGAGCTGCCTGGGGACAATGCCATACAGCACAGGGGGGCTGGGGAAGGCGATGGGCATAACCCCAATCCAACCCCCACACTGAGGATCATCCCTAACCCCATTACTCTAACCCTATCTCCCACCAGGTCCTGCTATGCTGCTCCCAAACCCTAACCCCATTACTCAGTCCTCTAACCCTATTTCCCACCAGGTCCTGCTATGCTGCTCCCAAACCCTAACCCCATTACTCAGTCCTCTAACCCTATTTCCCACCAGGTCCTGCTATGCTGCTCCCAAACCCTCGCCCCAAACCCCAACGTCCATCCCACAATGCTGAACGAGCCCGCAAAAGCCAAATCCCTGAGCCCACCCCACAAGCAGCACACGTCCCAGGTTCTTCCAGCCATTCAGGGGTGATGATTAGCAGTGAAGCAGCACAACCCGACTGGATAACTCCCTTACAGAGCGGCAGCGTGCTGGGATCTGATGCTGATGAGGGACGAGCAATGCCAGAGCGATGGAAGGGGGAGGCAAGGGGAACAAGAGGGCAAGGAGAACACCCGGGCAAAGCGTGGGGAAGGCGAGAAGAAAAGGGTAGGCAGCCTGCAGGGCACTCTGAAGGACAGCAAGGAGCAGAAGGAGGGGAGGTGTCGTTTATCCCGCATCACTTTGGAAGGATGCTGTTCCCTTTCGGGGCTCCGCTGGTCCCTCGCACGGCCACGGAGCGGATCTCTGCCGCCCCCTGCAGGGCGCCGGCGGTACTGCAGGCTGTGGTTCTCTGCCGCCCCCTGCAGGGCGCCGGCGGTACTGCAGGCTGTGGTTCTTTGCCGCCCCCTGCAGGGCGCCGGCGGTACTGCAGGCTGTGGTTCTCTGCCGCCCCCTGCAGGGCGCCGGCGGTACTGCAGGCTGTGGTTCTTTGCCGCCCCCTGCAGGGCGCCGGCGGTACTGCAGGCGCTGCCCCGCGCATGCGCAGTTCTCGTTGCTCGGAGCCCCCGCGCACGTGGCTGCGTGGGGACGCGATGGATGTTGGGGGTGGGTGGGAAATCTGCGTGCTCAGCAGCTCCCGGGAAGGTGTAGTACAAGTGGGAGCGGTCCCAGGGCTGCTCCGCACCAGCGCTGAGGAACGAGCTGTCCTGGTGCTGTGGAGGTCGCCAGAACGCTGCTGCTCCACCCATCCCCGTGTGAACAGCGTTTTGGCACTGAGGTTATTTGGCTTTTAATCAGCGCAGCTGTTTTCCCTGAGAAGGCCTTCGTCTTTTTCCAGGCTCTGTGCGCGAAGTGCTCGCGAGGTCGGTGCTGAGGATGGCGCCTCATGGAAAGATATCAGGATGGAGGTGGTCTGAGGTGCCAGGGGGCTGACGAAGAGCTCTCCGGCGTACTGCAAGGTGTGGAGGGCTGCGAGAGAAAGAAGACAGCAGAAATGAGTGAGGAAATACGGAGAGAGCAGCCCGGCGCACTGCGCCTGCAGTACCGAGCTTTGGTCGCTAGGTGGCAGCAGCGAGCATCGCAACGCTAGCGCGCATGCGCAATGGCGGGGCGGGTGCCTGTCAGTCAGGTGACGCCACGAGCCAATCAGAAGCCGCGGTGCGCTGAGGGGCGGTGGGTGCTGAAGCGGTCTGATCCCGGGGATAAAAGAACGAAAAGAAACGATGAACATCGCGGAGTGCGCTGCTCGGCTACATTCGAGTGGTTACAAGAAGCAGATATCGCTTTTACGTTTCCGGGTGCTTACGTTGTGCTGCTTGGAGGACCGAGGATCATAGAGATCGGAGAACTGGCGGCGCAGAGCGGTTAAAAAAAAAGGAGAGACTTACTTCCGGGTTTTTTTTTTCCGCCGCACATGCGCAGCAGGCTCTGGAGGACCTACTACCATAGAGATGAGCGGGTGCTGGAGGACCTACTACCATAGAGATAGAGCGCTATAGTGAGAGCTGCTGAGTTCGCTGGGGGAGCGCTCAGCGTGCGAATCTCACTCACACAGAGTGCGTTCCTATAGAGGGGAGAGAGGTTCATCCCGCTGCCTGATCCCTGAAGTCAGCAGTGTCGTCCCAGCTCGTCTTCCAGCCTTTGGGAGGGAGGTGTTCGCCCAGGGCTGTGTTTTTGGCACACGAGTGAGGACCTGCGGGCCAGATGAACCTCACAGGGATCCCTGTGCATGGGATTGCTGCCTGCTGCCTCAGGGAAGCAGTTTTTTGGCTCTGTCTGAAAGGGTTTTGTCCCTTCCCACCCCTCTGCTTCCTTCTCCCCTCTGGGGGCACTGGGGCTGAAGGAGATGATGGCATTAAATCCCCAACATCCTCATTTCCAACCCTGTGTTCTATAACACCCACCTGCCCATCCTCATCCTCCCCCCCCCGAGACAAGCCATCCCACTGCTGTGAATATAAATACTTTATTGCTACTGTGCTGGGGTGCGTGCAGCAGTGTGAGGGGGTAGCACGGGACCCCCCAGTGCCAGGTGAGCACTGGGGATGTGTGTGCCAGCACCAGGGTGCTGCTCAGAGAAGCAAAGGGGTCGTGAGGGTGTGAGCATGGGCCTGACCCCCCCCCGGCAGGCTGCTGGCTGTGCCCATGGTCCCTGTGGTACTGCTTCGCTGATGGGGATTCATCTGCCCTGCTCCTGCAGCTGCTGCATCTTCAGGATCTGGCACAGGAGCCTCTGCACATCCTCATCCATTTGGCCCTGGGGCAAAAAGGGACATTCGGGAGCTCGGTGAGTGCCTGGATCTGGCCCCTTGCTGCCACCCACGTGTACAGGGCACTGATACGGATGGTGCCCTATGGTATTGTCCCCACAGCGGTATCCCCAGCTCACTTGCACTGCGTAGAGTAGGTGGCTCCGGTACAGCTTGACCACCTTGCTGTGCTGCAGCTCCGTCTCCTGAAAGAAAGCAAGCAGGCTTGTGCTCGGGGCCAGGGGCTTGGGGAACCCACCGGGCACCCCAGTACCCACCGCCAGCTTCTCCTCCAGCGCCCGGATCCTGGACTGCATGGCAGCAGCATCACGCGGGGGCTGCGGCGCTCCCTGGGACTCAGGCAGAGCATTCAGGGCCTCCTTCAGCCTGAAGACCTCTTTGGAGAGCTCGGTGATCTGTGGGGAACCAGGGGACCGCTCAGCCCCACCTTCCCAGGGGTCTCCCCATTGCCGTGCCCTCGCTGCTGCCCCTCTTCCTCCTCCTCCCCATCCCCTACCTTCCTATCCCTGTCCCTGACCAGCCGAGCTGAGTCCTCAGCGTGGCCATGGAGGTCCTGCAGGCGTCGTGCTTCATCCTTGGCTTGGGCCAGCTGCTGCTGCACGGCGGCCAGCCGCTCCTCGGCCGCCTGCCGCTCGCTCTTCATGAACAGCGCCTGCCGCTGCACCCGGAACACTTCCTCGCACGTCTTCTCGTGCCGTCGCGACAGCTCATTCAACCTCTGGCTCAACACCGCCGCCTCGGCCCGCAGCCCCTCCTGCACGGCCTCGTGCTCCCCTCGAGGCACCGCCGCCGCCAGCTCAGCCTCCATCCTCGCAGCCTCGCGTCCCTTGGCCTCCGCCGCAGCCTGCAGCCGGTCCGCCCGCTGCTGCAGCTCCCGTACCTGCTCCCGCAGCGCCGCTGTGGCCCGAGCGTGCTCCTCCGCTGACACCTGGCCCTTGGCTTCCATCTGTGCCCGCCGCAGCCGGGCCAGCACCTCCTCGTGCTCCTGCCGCCCCACGGGCCGGGCGGCCAGCTGCTCTCGCAGGGCATCCAGCTCGGCCTCCCTGCGGCTCAGCATCTCCTGCAGCTGCCCCAGCTGAGCTGTCAGCTCTTCGTGCTGCCGCACCAGCTCGGCCACGCGCTGCTCTGGCTCCAGCTCGGCCACGCCGCCCGCCTGCCAGCTCTGTGTCTTGGCTTCCAGCTCGCGTCGCATCGCCTCCGCCAACGCCTCTGCTCGGCTGCAGCGCTCCAGCAGAGCCGCCTTCTCCCGCGATGCCTCCTCCAGGGAGGGTCTGAGCGAGGCTGTTGCGTCCCGGTCAGCAGCCTCCAAGCGGCCCTGCAGCTCCCTCACCTGCTGCTCCCGCTCCTCCAGCGCTGCCTGTGCCTGCTTCAGGGCCAGCCGGGCTTCGGCCAGCTCAGTGCCACGCTCCTGCTCGGGGCTGGAGGGAGACTGCTGGAGCGGGATGTGCAGCTCGCGCTTACTCCGGGTCTGGGGCCGCTGCTCCTTGCTCTCTTTTCCGCCCAGCTCTGAGCCGGGGCTCTGCCTCTCACATTCAGCCTCCGCCGGCCCCACTGTGCCCTGAGCCTTCAGCCTCTCCAGCTCCCGTTTGAGAGAGTTGTAGAGGCTGGCAGGCACAAAGTCCCCGGGGGAAGATGGGTCGCTCTCATCCCGCTCGAAGTTCTCCAGGACCTGCTGAGGGGATGGTGAGGCTGCCAGCGGGCAGGAGACCAAGGAGGGATGGGCAGACGGAGGGTGACTTGCCTGTATCTTCTCCCTCAGCTCCTTGTTCTGCATGGTGAGGGACTGCACCTGGCCCTGCAGTGTGGCCAGCAGCTCCTCAGCCGAAGGGCTCAGAGTTTTCTTGGAGAGCAGCAGCTCTGCCCCTGTGCAGCACGCAGGTGATGGTGTCATGCCCGTGTGCCTGATCCACACCACTGGGAACCCATGAGTGCTTCACAGCCCCACGGTGGCCTTGGGATGCCAGCAGGGCCCTACCTGGGAACTCAAGCAGCTCTCCCTCCTCGTCCTGCAGCGTCTCAATGTCGTAACTCGTGTTCTCTTTCTCATTCTAGGGGTGCAGAGCAGTATGTGTCAGATGCTGCACATCCTGCCTGGACTCTGGTGCTACCAGTGACTGCCTATGCCCACCTCCAGCGAGGACAAGCGGCTCTGCAGAGCCTCCACCTCCTTGCCCAGCCTCTCCTTCTCTCTTTCCCGTGCTGCCAGCCGCTCCTCCAGCTCTTGGATCTGCAGAGCGTGACACAGGGGTCCCCCTCACTCTCCAATGGCATCCTCAGGACCCCCCAGACAGCCAAGGCTGCCCACAACCTCCCCACGCTGGCCTCACCTGCTTCTCCATGGAGCGTAGGGAGCCCTTGTCCAGCTCTGCCTGCTGGCAAGACACAGAGAGACAACAGGGAGGGGTAAATGCTGTCCTCATCCCTCCCATCCTTGGTGATAGGGTGGCATCTTCCCCATGAGATCTTTCCTCACCAGTACCTCTTGTCTCTCCTTCTCCTGCTGCTCCAAGCCCCGGATTTTCTGCAAGAACTGTGCCCGCTCCTGCCGCAGCCGCACAATCTCCTCGTAAGCATCCTGGTCCTCCTGCAGGCAAGAGCTTTCCAGCCTCAGGATGTGATGCCACAGGCCCATCCCTATCCCAGACTCCCCACTGTGGCCTCCACTGCGTTCTCAAACCCACGAGCACCACCTCCAATGCAGGCAGGGACCCCCAGGGTGGGCAAAGCTGGAGGAGTTCTGAATGGGCCACGATTCAGCTGCCTTGTGCCTGCCATGCTGACTGCAGGCGTGGAGTTAAGCCTGTGCCAAGGAGGATCCTGGCTCTTACCTGGCTGGGGGTACCTGGGGGAGGCAGGGGAGCTTTCCTCTTCCTCGGGGTGTTGCTTTTCTCTCCGCCTGCTGACTGGCTGGGTGAAGATGTCTGCAGAGAGGGACATCACACCCCAAGTGGTCTCCCTCCATTCTGGTCCAGCACCACCACCTTGGAGAGCCTCAGGGCTCCCAAGGACCCCAACCAGGGGCAGAGGGCAGGAGCCAGGCCAGCCCTGCTAAGAGTCATGCCTGGCAGCCTTCACCTGGGATGTCTTCTCAGATGATTCTTCTGTGGAGCAAAGTGGGAAGAAAGAGAAATCAGGGAGGTTTTGGAGATCACGGAGGCGGGCATGGCAAGCAGAGCCAGAGTGGGTCCAAGGAGACCTCTGGGTGTGCTCACACAGTGGTGTGCACTCAGGGAGAACGTACAGCTGCCTTACCACTGGCCCAGGACTGACGCTGAGCTGCCTCTTGCAGGAAGTGCTGGATGAGAGCATTGCCCGTGGCCAGGCCATAGTGTGCAGCATCGTGGCCCATCGAGTCCACCAAGGCCACCCGTGCACCGGCATTGATGAGCACCTCCACGGTCTCTACGCTGCCATTCTCACAGGCCAGCATCAGGGCTGTCCTGAGCAGAGGGGTGGGAGCAGAGGTGAGAGGACCATCCATCTCCCCACGTGCTCCCAGTCTCCACCAGCAAAGACTCACTCACTTCCCCTGCAGGTCCCGGCTGTTGATGGCTGCACCACGGTGCAGCAGGTACTGGCAGAGCTCTGAGTGGCTCATCTTGGCAGCAAGGATCAGTGGTGTGCAGCCGCCCTGGGCAGAGATAAATCAGGTGAGGTTGTGGGGACGCTGCTTGGATCCCCCACTTTGGGGCAGCTTGCTGCTTGATTTCCACACCCCATTTGCATGGTGTTTTCCACCCCAGAAGCAGCTGCATTTCAGAGGTAGCCCCAGCCTGGATCTTTGCTGCTCTGTAGAGTATCACAGGGTGAGGAGCAGAAGGATCTCACCTTGTCCTTGATGTTTAGGGAAGCCTTGTAGTCGCAGAGGATCTCTGAGCACGATATGCAGCCACTGATTGCTGTGGAGGACAGAGGCTGAGTGCTGCCTGATAGGGGGGAGGCAAGCAGGATGGGTTTGGCACTGTCCCCACTCACCTGCATGGTGCAGCGCCGTCTGGCCACTGCTGTCAGCTACATCCACAGGGCAGGAGGCCTGAAGGGAGAGGGTCTGTGTTACAGCAGGACGGGGGACAGACAGACTGTGCGAACACGTAGCTACTTGGCATGGTTGGAGGGCTGAGCAGGGCTGCCCCAAGTCATACAGTGCCAGGTAAAACCAGGAACCACCATGCCAATCAGCACCACCACTGAGGGAACGGAGCTCAGGGACAGAGGACACCACTCTGAGGCTGCCCATAAGGTGCTGGGCTCGGTGTGCCATGGTTCCAGCAGCCTCCCTCCCTGCCCCAGTACCTGCAGCAGCTTGCTCACACACTGTGGGTGGCCGTGCTTGGATGCCAGGTGCAGGGCTGTGTAACCTGGGGAGAAGGACAGACAAACAGGTTAGAGGACAGACAGCAGGTCGGTAGCAGAGGGGATCAGCTGGGGGACAGATGGGTGAGCACACAGTGGGACATGCTGGGCTGAGGTTAAATAGGAATGAGACACCCCCAGGAGCACCTTCAGTCAAATGCTTGAGTCCCCACAGAGAGCAGGGACCATATACAGCCCGTGTGGCTGTCACCTCTGTCCCCTCAGCCTCAACGCCTGCCAGAAGGGTTGGAAGAACCAGGGAGCGCTGGTGGCCCAGGGTGTACCGTAGCACTATACAGGGGTATATGGTCACCATGCCCTCACCCGAGCTGTCCTTGGTCATGGCATCCACGCCGTGAGCCAGCATGGCATCAAGGCAGTCCACATTCCCCCGTGTGGCAGCCAGATGAAATCTGCAGCAAGACCCAGAGCTGTCGGACCCGTATCTCTCACCCAAGCCTCATCTCAGCCCCGCAGCCCTGGTGGCCTGGAGACACAGGTCAGTGCTTACGCAGATTTGCCCTCCGAATCCAACTTGGTGGGGACCAGGCCCTTGCGGACGAGGAGGGATGCCACCTTCCCAGCATCGTTGTAGTCCACAGCTTGAAGGAGCTTCTCATCATTCTTGGTCCAGTCCTGACTCTGCAATGAAGCCAGTGTGAGGCTGTGATCCCTGTGCCTGAGCCCTATCCCTGCCTGGGTCTCTCCATTCCCAGCCCTGATTTGCTCCTTTCCAAGGAAGGGGTCAAATCAGGGCAAGCAGGGCTGACAGTGAGCTCAGATCCCCGGGGATGACAGCAGCCCAGGATGTGTAGGGCATGATGCTGAGCAGAACTGGAGCTAGGTGAGGGTTTGCTGGCCCAGTGGCCCCACTCACCCCATCCTCAGGGAATGACCCACAGCAGAGCAGGACCAGCGTGGGAAGCCTCGGGCTCACCCCACGGCCTCAGACAACAAACCAGAGCTCGGCTGCGGCTGGGAAATGGATGTCACCTCTGGGACCCACTCGCATCCTGCCCCTCACCAGCTGATGCCCAGCGCTATTTAGGGTCTCCATGCCACGGCAGATGTCCTATGGGGCCAGCGGACCCTGACGTGGGGCGTGGAATAAACCAGACTCCCAGGGTTACTGGGCAAACTGGGAGCGCGGTGCTCACCCCCGCCCCTTTGTCTTACAAGGACAAAGCAGCTCGGAGAGGTCGCAGCGGAGCCCCGGGGACAGAATTGGGAATAGAGGGGGGTTCGGGCGGGGTGGGGGCGACACAGCTTACCCCGTGTGAAGGACTGAAGGGGAGCGGGGACGAAGGGCAGGGACGTACCGCAAAGGAGGCAGCGGCACAGAGGCAGATCTGCTTCATGGTGTTGAAGAGGAGGCGGCGGGCAGCCATGCATCCCTTGCCTCCCTGCCTGGGCGTGGGTTGCGTGGGGCTCCGGGACACGGAGCCCGGACCACGGGTCGGTCCGGTACGGCCGCCCGGGTGGGGGCCGGGTCCTGCCGCAGTGGCAGCCGGGATCCGCCTCCTGCCATCCCTTCGTCCCTCCTTCCTGCCCTCCCTCCTCGGCTCCCGGAGTTTCAGCATCCTTGCATCCCCGCATCCCTGCATCCCCTCCTCGGAGCAGGTACCGAGGTCCCACCAAGAGCCAAGACTGGTCCCAGTTAGAGGGGGGGGGGAGTAGCTCTCCCACCCTGTGCCCAAGGAAAGGAGAAAATACATCCCCAAACTACGGGGACAAGCATCCTCCCACTGCCTGCATCCAGCTCCCCAAGGAGGAGGAAGGATGTAGAACCTGAACCCTGCCCTGGGGGGCACAGCCTTCCATCACTTTGAGGCCAGGAGGGTCACACTGGACCCCCTGCCTGAATCTTAGGGGAATGGTGACCTCCTGCAAGAAGGGAACCCCAAAATGTGTAGGGTTCTGTCCCAGAAGACCCCTAGGGGCTGCAGGACTGAATGGAGGCCCTCAGCTCTCCCCTCTCACAGCACTGTGGGGAAACTGAGGCACAGAGCACCCCGAGCACAGCAGGCAGTGTGGAGCCCCCCAGTTACTACATGTCCCCCTGGTGCTGCCATAGGCAGTGGGGACAGCATTGTCACCCTCCTCCCAGCCTGGTGAACAGCAGGAACCTGCAGCATGGTGCCAGTCTGGTGCTGAATAATTCAGGAGAGTTGACTCGCTGGCCCCAAGGTGGGAACCCAACCCGGCTGTGGCAGCTGGAAAGCTGGCAGCCATCCCTGCATCCCATGGGACAGAAATGTGTACAGGTCCTGGGGCACACTCCCCTCTCCTTGGTGCTGCCTTTCTCTCCTTTGCTCTGCCCTGCTCCCACTGATGATCCCAGTGGCAGCCGTGGTTAGTGGCCACTCGGGGCAGGTCCCCATGTCCCCATAACCACATGAAACCAAGAGCATCCCGAGTCGGGTCCCCATGTCCCCATAACCACATGAAACTGAGAGCATCCCGAGTCGGGTCTCCATGTCCCCATAACCACATGAAACTGAGAGCATCCCGAGTCAGGTCCCCATGTCCCCAAACCCATGTGAAACCCAGGACATCCTGAGGCACGTCCCCACATCCCTGTGGACAACCCAGGGCACATCCCCATATCCTTTGGGGACAGCACTTACGTCTGCCTTCCTGAACTTGGCCTTCAGGCTCTTCATGGCAGCTCCAGCCCCAATCCCGTGGCACCCGGACACGCGACGGCTGTGCCTGAGAGCCTCGTGGGGTCAGGCCGTGGGGATGTGACTGTGGCAGAGGGCAGTGGTGGCTTTGAGGGCTTTTCTGCTGCTGCTGCCGTGGACCCAGCTCGTCAGCAGCCCTGTCCGTCCCTCATCTCACTGCTGCTGGCCCACGGCACGGTGCGGGGGGGCTGCACAGCAGCATTGGGTTACCTCTGCAGTTACAGCTTGGGGGGGAACATGGGAGGGCCCTGCACCAGGCACGGATGGGGAGCGCTGGCACCCTTTAAAACCCAAGCACAGGGCAGCTGCAGGAGCAAGGGGACCACAGCAGGGCTGGGAGAGCCTCAGGGGAGGGGAAGGAGGGTTTGAAAGCACCACGACCCTTTAAGTTGGGCGTTAAGAAGTTTTTTTTACTCGGAGTACTGGAATGGATTGTGGACGCCCCATCTCTGGAGGCACTCAAGGGCAGGCTGGGTGGGATCCTGGGCAGCCTGACCTGGCAGTTGGCAACCCTGCCCAAGGAATGGGGGTGGAACTTGGTTATCTTTAAGGTCCTTTGTAATGTAAGCTGTTTCATGACTCTATGACCTGCCTCCCCAGCTCCCCCTGAGGCTGCAGGCAGTGTCAGACGTGGCTGGGAGCAGCACAACTGACACCCCCTGCCTTTGTGGGGCACCTCTCTGCACGGCACACCCTTGCCAACACCCCGCGTCTTCTTCCCTCCCCAGGGCCGTGTTTCACAGGGGACACCCCTTGGTAAAGTGAGGGCAGACTGTGCGCCATTGCCAGGCACAAAGATGGCGGCGCGGCCTTCTCTAGGCGGCAGTTCGCGCACGCGCCCTGAGGCCGCGGCTTCCTTGCGCGCTTCCGCCCGCTCTCGGTCCGACAACAATGAGCTCTCCGGCGGGCGGGCCGGGCCATGGCGGTGAATTACGCGGCCGGGCTCTCGCCCTACTCGGATAAGGGCAAGTGCGGTCTCCCCGAGGTGAGCGCGGCGCGGCGGGGTCGCCCGGCGTGGCCTGAGGCCTGCGAGGTCTCCATGGCAACGGGGCCTTGTGCCCCGCGGGGCCCTCGGCTGCCCCGGTCCCGGGAGCTGGTCGGCTCCCTTCCCTCCTTCCTCCCCTTTGTGCCCCTCAGCATAAAACAGGCCCGTGACCCCATCCACCAGCGTCCTTCGTCCCGCTCGTTTTAAGCCTTTAGCTCGCGTGGGGGTGGTGTATACGGTGCTCTTTCTCTCGTTATGTGTGTTTCTCATTGAGCGATGTGAAATCTCCCTTCCCCTGAGGAGCCTTCGTGGTGGGGAAGGCAGAATTGTGGCTTGCTGGCTCTTTGGGCCTGCCAGGAGGCACGTAGGGCTCATCTCCGCGCTGTCCCCGTTCCTGTGGGGATTTGTCTCTTCTGCTCAGATTTTTGATCCACCAGAAGAGCTGGAGAGGAAGGTGTGCGAGCTGGCAGACTTGATAAGGAGTTCTTCCAATGTGGTGTTCCACACAGGGGCTGGCATCAGCACCTCCTCGGGCATTCCTGACTTCAGGTAAAGGCAGTGGGCAGCGGACAAGGGGTGTGGGGGGACAACACCTCCTCTGAGTCCATCTTCCATCTAGACTGGGCTTTCCTGCCAGCCATTCTGTCACGTCCTGTCCACTCTTGTTTTGTATCAAGCTGAAACTGCCCTTTCCATCTCAAACACTGGTTTGATGTTAAACAGAAATCTCCAGTAATGTGTGGCCCTTGTTTAGCAGTGCCTTGCTTGCATCAACAGGGGTTGGGATGCATTTACAAACATCTTAACAGAGCCTGAGATCTCATTTATTGCTTCTTCTGTCCCCTTGCTGCAGGGGGCCCAATGGTGTCTGGACTATGGAAGAGAAGGGGCTCTCCCCAAAATTTGACACCACCTTTGAGAACGCCAGGCCCTCCAAGACTCACATGGCACTTCTGGAACTGCAGAGAGTTGGCATCCTGAAATTCCTGGTCAGCCAGAACGTGGATGGCCTTCATGTGCGCTCAGGATTTCCACGGTACTGCCTCCAGGTCCCTTTTGTCTGTCCCAACTTCCAAAAGCAGGGCTGTTCTACCTACCTGATTAGCACGGCCTCGTGTGCATGCATCTGCAAACATCCCTGACAAAACACACCAGCCGGTTCTCTCTTTACATTGGGGATTGAGTTTCAGAGAGAACTTAGAAGCTGTCTGCCCACTGATAAAAGGGAATGCATTAGCGAGGGAAGAAGTATGCAAACCAGCTTGAATTCAGGGAAGAGAGGTTATGGAAGTGGTTTGGAGGGTGATGACATTAAGCCAGTGTCATTTGATACTCTTTATCAACCAGAAGCTGCCAGGTAGAACAATCAGGCCATGGCATTGGGCTGTTGTGTGTTGCTGCCTGTCAGAGATGCAGCAGTGGCTGGCAGTGGCAGCCCAGCCACACTATGCAACTGTCTGGGGAACAGGAGACATCAGATCCCAGCTCAGGACACTTTCCTCTGCCTCTGCACACAGTTGAATGGACAGAAGGGAGGGTAGGAGCGTTGGAAACTGCTCCTACAGAGATGCCTGTTGCCCTGTTTTACCAGCGGTGCTATTTTAGGGTTTGCTTAAACTGAATTTCAAGAGAGAAAAAGGTTAAAAAGTGGATGTTGCTCCAGTGATGAACTGCACACTGGCCAAAGATAGCCTTAGAGGGTACTTTGCTTCTAGATAAACTTACAAAACTGAGTGCCAGGGCAGAGAGAAACGCTGTGGTAGGAACTGATCTGACTTACTGGCTGCAGGCTCTGATTTTTTTGCCAGCTGCAGTGGGGCCTGGGGTCCTACATAGTGCTGTTCCCTCCGTGGGAAGCAGTGATGAGTGGGAGCTGAGGGTAAGGGATATCCCATCTCTGCTTGGGTGGAGTCTGAAGTGTGTTTAGCAGTGTGGTGGCTATTTCCAAGCTGTCTTCAAAGGAACCTGCCTTTGAATTAGCACTTGTGGCAACAGGTTCTTCTCCCTTCAAGAAACTTCAGCCTGTGATAAGAGCTCATTGCCAGCACTTAAGACTAGCAGGTAATTATCTCGTAATCTAAACTGTTTGGAGCTACCTGGAAGAGAAAGAGAAAGCAGCTGAATTCAAGTAAGGAAATAAGAGTGAAGGAAGTTAGGATGAGAATGAGGAGCTTGACTGGGATCTGGGAGAAGATGCGTTTCTCAAATGGCTTCAAGCCTTCGTGGTGTGAGCAGAGCTGCCTCAAGAGGGTTTTTCCTATTATTAAAAACCCTGAGGCCTAGTTCATGCTCCTGGCACTGCGTTTGCCTTTTCAAACTAAAGAACGTTGGAAAAAAGAATAGGAAATAATCACCATGACTCGTCTGTGCTCCCTTTAGCCTGGTGCCACTGGCTCATATTCTTCTTCAGCGTTTCTCTTCCACTCAAGTGGAGCATGTGCTTAAGAAAGTGCCACTCAGCTGGGGCCAAAGCTGTTCAGCATTGTGGAAATCAAGTTAGTCCTGGAGGTTTCCAGTCACTGTGAGGCTCATAGGAACATGGGGGGAGTGTGGCTTTGTTTTCCACTAGCTTCAGTACTTTGAGGTTGGTGTTGAGCTTGAGGAGAATTTTGGACAAGAAGGGTGGCAAAGGGCTGAGACTCTCCAAGGACAAAGAGAAAAAACACTGAGTGCTGAGAAAAGCAAAGATCCAGGTTGTTGCTAGGCACAAAGGAGGCTGGAGACTGGGGCAGAAGAGAAAAAGAGCTGGTGCTGTGGAGGGAAGCATTTAAAATCAGACAGCCAGGATTATGCTTTCCTTCCCCTTGGTCCCAATTGTGGCAAGCATAGCATAACATTCTCATGATAGAAGTGGAACGGGTGAAGAAAGCCTCTTCCCAGGGGCTGAACATGTCTCCCCTGCCCCACAAGTGAAACAGCTCTGCCCAAACCACCATGGAACGGTATTTCTTGTGTGAAATGCTCAGGCAGATCTCACACGCCCTGCATGCGATGGCTCCTCGCGGTTCAGGGAGCCTCCATTCATCTCTGCCATTTCTCCCACAGGGACAAGTTGGCCGAGCTCCACGGGAACATGTTTGTGGAGGAGTGCACGAAGTGTGGCAAGTACGTGGGCAGCAGCAGGTGGGGGCTTTGTTGTTGTCCTGGGGAATGATGGAGGGCCTGCACAGACCTGGAGCTGCCTGTCAGACAGGTCCCTAGTGCAGAGTGCATGGAATCATGGACAGATCTGTCCCACCTGAATTGTAAGCCCTGTCATACTGTGGGAAATAAACATTTGGAGAGAGTTTCGTTGCCTGGGAAACCCTCTGCTCATTGTGGCAAGCAGGGCTGCCTGCTAGAGAGGTAAGAGCAGGTTGCTGCGGGCTGGGCTTTCCATCTTGGATGGTAGCAGACTTTGGTGTCTCTGGAGCTGTTGTTCAGAGCTCCCTAAAAGGGAAATTGCTGCAGGCAGCACCTGGGTAGAGATGTGGGTTGAGATTGATGGACTTAGGTGCTGAGCTCATGGCTTGTGGCTCTGAGCCCTCAGCTGCTTCCTTCACTCCCAGGTGTGAAACGTGCCACACTGTGGGGACAGTTCACATCTGTGCTCCCTCCCTGCATGTGGATGCTGTGAGCCTTGCTTTACGTCTTGACCCTGAATAGCACCATGTCTCCTGTGTGTGCAGGCAGTACGTGAGGGATGCTGTTGTGGGCAGCATGGGGCTGAAGCCAACAGGGAGGCTGTGCAGTGTCACCAAAGCACGAGGGCTGCGGGCCTGCAGGTACGTCTGCTGGGGCAGCTGTGGGAGTGGAGGTGCTGGCCCAGGGGCCAACTGAGTACCTGGGAGGTGGGAGTGAATGATTTTGATGTTCAGACTCTGTGTTCTAGGGCTGAGCCCTCAGGTTCAGGTGAATAAATAAGCAGCAGTGGCTGCACAGGACATCTTTGAATGCACGGAGAGGTTGGCCAGTGCCCCAGACATTGAGGAGTTCCTAGCCATGCAGCCTACTCTTGGGTGTCTTCCCATGCTGATCATTTAAACGTGTCCTGCTGCTGGAGGACTGTAGCTTTAGAGATGGCCCTTCCCCTCCAGCAGGGTGCAGCCCTAACACTGCCCTGATGCTGCAGATCTCCTGTAGGGAAGTGTAGGCAGCTCCGCAGCTAGAGGGGCACTGATGTGATTTGACATCCAGACACACTCCCTCTGTGTGCAGCAGAGTTTGAGCTGGAGGGTGGGGGGGCTGCAGAACGTGGGGCAGAGCTGTACTGCTGCACCTCTGAATCTGGGGAAATGAAGGTGCTCACCAGCAATGAACAGAAAGAGAGAGAGAGAGCAGCTTTGATGGCTTTTGGTGGCATCACAGCACCTTCTACAAACTGCTTCACACAGGTAGATTATGTTTCTTCCCTTACCTACTGGTGAGTCCCCACTGCTGCTCTGGGCTCTCTCCCATACCTTAGCAGTGCTGGGCTGAGGAGGTGTGACGGGGGGGTTTGGATCATGGAGCTGTCACCTCTCTCCCTGGCATCTCTGCTGACCATTCCTGCCTGGCAGAGTAACTGTGGTCCCTGTGTGTCTTTTAGAGGGAAGTTAAGAGACACTATTCTGGACTGGGAAGATTCCCTGCCCGACCGTGACCTCACGCTGGCAGATGAAGCCTGCAGGTACCAAATTTAGAATTTTCAAGCTATCCTGACTGCTGATTGCTGCAGCTTTCAGTGACCAAGGAGGGTGCCTGTGCCCTCTGCATTCTGCCAGTACCACAGCAGGCCTCGGGCTGACCCTGCGTGGTTTTGTTCGTGCATAAGCACCTTGCAGACCTGAGGCAGGATCCAGAAGATGGTTCTTTCCCCAGGAAGTAACCAAGGAAAAAGTACTGCAAATTCTGGCCACAGCTTTGCTTCCCAGATGGGAGCTTGTAGAGCCCAGGCTGGAGCAGTCTGCAAATGATCATGGTTTTATGGTTGTTTTTTTTTTTGTTATTTTCTGTCTTGCATATTTGATCTCCTCCCTGCAGGAAAGCTGATCTCTCTGTTACACTGGGGACCTCTCTGCAGATCAAACCCAGTGGCAACCTCCCACTGATCACAAAGAAAAGAGGAGGGAAGCTGGTCATAGTCAACCTGCAAGCAACAAAGCATGTGAGTGAGAGCATCCTTGCTGCTCTGCCCTGCTCCTTTCCCTTCACTTGTTTCAGCCCCATTGCTCATTCCCTGCACATTGTCCCCTCCCAAGCAGCCATATAGAAGTGGCAGGCTGGGCTTCCTAGAAATGGGAAGGGATATATCAAGAGCATGATAAAAAAAAAACAAGCACAAAGTCCAGTGTATGCTCTGGTGAATTATGTCCAATTAAATAATTGCACACACACAACCTGTACCACAGCACAACACACCAGTTTTGGTGCCCTAATTGTCAGGCATCTTTTGAATAACCAGAGCTGGGCATATGCTGAGATTTGCTCTGTCCCACTCTGACCTGGGCTTGCTAGCCTGGCTTTGCATCTTAGGTCTGCTTTGCTGGGCTGTATTTAAAGGTGCTCACTGTCTGTTTGCACCACAGCCCCAGCAGCCTGCAGCACAGCCAGGGAGCAACGTCAGCTGGGGTCACTGTCTCAGTATGTGTTCCTTCACAGATGATGTCCCAGGAGCAGGAACCCTGGAGTCTGCGTGCAGCATTGCCCAGTCCCTGTCCCCAGGCACTCCCTGGGAACAGACATTTGTTCCTGTACATCGTGTTTGTCCCTCTAATGCCACATTTGTCCTTGCTTACCCCAGGACAGACAGGCTGACCTGCGCATTCACGCCTACGTCGATGATGTCATGACAAAACTGATGAAGCACCTGGGGCTGGAAGTCCCAGAGTGGACAGGGCCAGTGGTGGTGGAAAGTGCTGACTCTGCCGAGCCTGAACAGCTCCACAGATTGAAGCCCGAGGCTCACGGGCTGCTCAAGGAGGAGCCCTTTTCCCAGCACAATGGGACAGCTGACCTTGGGACCACACTGGTGGAGCACCACGACAATCTGAAGCAGGAGTGTCCCAGTCCGGACACAGGACCACCACTGACAAAGAAGATGAAGGTAGAGCCTCTCCTCACCTGACCCAGACTGTTCCCTGTCTGACTAGAAACTTGTCTGTGCCACTTTTCCTACCGACTAATTTTTTTTTTTATATATATATATATCCTTAAGCGTTGTCTCTTTTTTATGTATTAAAAACACTTGAAACACTTATGTCTGGGCAGCTGCACCTGCCAGCACGGGAAGAATGTTTCCTACTCCATATAGTTCCTGATCTGTAAAGAGAAGGTTGCAGAGCCCAGCCGTGCCCTGCAGACAGACCTCAGAGGGCACAGGGTGCTCAGTGTTGGGTAGGTAACACTGGGATAAGTGACACAACAGGATCAGGCAGCTGTTGCTGTCTCAGAGCCAGGGCTGGGCAGTGGTGGGGTGGTGTTCTGGTCTCTCTGCCTCCTGCTGTGGCCGTGGCTCGTTGGGCGGCCTGGGCAGGGTCTGTTCAAGGTCCCCAGCTCTGCTGTCACCTTGTGAGCCAGGGAGCTCTTGAACCCAACAGCCGAGGTGTTTTTGAAACCCTGTGCATCACCCTGTAATAAATTAAGGCAGGTGAATTTTATTTCTTTTTTTCTTTTTTCCAAAATACTTTTTATTTAGAGATGAAAATAAAGTTTGTTTGTTTAAAAAAAAAAAGAGAGAACAAAACCACCAGGCTGCAGTGTCAACATCCAGCCAGACCAGAGCTCCTGTGGTACCCCATCCTATTTTGACCGAACCCACGTCCCTTCCCCCCAATCCTGCTGTACCCAGCAGGCAGGGGCAGCCCGTTCCTTCCCTCCTAGTAAGGCCAATAGGAAATAATCTCCTCTTCCCAGTTTGCAGATAGAAGCAAAGCCAAATTGGTCCAGCATCTGTCTGTGCCTGGAGAGGGACCCCAAGGGTCTGTCCTATAGGTGCTGGGGTGCCAAACCACCCCACTGCATCCCCTGCAGTCCCTGGGTGCTGCTTAAAGCTCCTCAGCTGGCTCCAGCACCGTGGGTCTGCTGTGATCAGCTTCGGTCCAAGCGAGCGATGTCAGGCTGTGGTGCAGTGCAGTGTCATCCCCCAGCACAGTGCCAGCTCGGTCCCCATCGCTCTGGCTCAGCCCCTCTGAGGCAAGTGGTGCTGTGCTGTTTCTGGAGGGAGCTTTGTCGAGGTGTGGAGTGAAGGAGCTGCTCCCAAAGGCTTCGTGCAGCGTCTCGGTTTCGCCCTGGGGCTTCGACCACAGTGGCTCTGGGGGCTTCTCATCCCCAGCTCGGGGCTGTGCGTAAGCCACCCGGGAGGCAGCTGTGTTATGCAGGGACCTGGAGAAAACTGAGCACGAACGGGAGTCAGAGTTAGCAGTAGGGCTCTCTGTGTAGCCCTAGCATGGCCCTCCCCAGCCCTCCTTACCTCGCACCGGTCCAAAGTCACCTCCTGTCTCAGCCTTGCTAGGGGCAAAAGGGCTGATGGAGGGGAAGACGATGAGCGCGAAGGAGAGCAGCAGCACCTGGGGGCACAGGGGTGGTTTTACTGTGTGTGGTGCTGGAGGAGGACCTGGTTCTGTGATGTGGTTCCTGGAGAAGGGGCTGGTGGCAGAACCAGGGCTGCGTCCCTCCGTTTCTCCCTGCCCGCGTGCCCCTGGCAGGACACCATGCATCCACCCTTCTTTCATCCACCCAACCCTGGAGCATTTATCCCTCCACATCAGCACACCCATCCTTGCCAGCACTCCTCCACTGATTTCTTTGCTCCCTGGAGGATATTTGGGGCAGAGAATGGGGATAAAGGGAGGAGGCTCCACGCACCGCAATGCAGGTCCCTGTCTGTGCTGCCTTGTTGCTTGACTGCACCACCAGGGCCTGGAGCTTCTTCAGCTGCTCCAGGAGAGACCTGTGGACAGAGAGAGTGCGTGAGAACCCCAAGATCTGGGATCCACCTCCCAGCACAGTCTCAACCACCCCTTCACCTGCCCCTCTGTCCCTGGTGTGTTCTGGAGACACCTACGAGTTCTGCTTCTCTAGGTGCAGGACTTTCCTCTGCAGCTCCTGGTTTTGAGCCGTGCACGCTGACATCCTGGGGGACAGGGAGAAGGACGTGAGGTCTGAGGGGAGCCAAGCAGTGTGCCTATCACCAGCCAGCCTGGGGCAGGGGCTCAGAGGCCATACCGACTCTCCAGCCCATCGATATATTCCTTCTTCTTCTTGCGGCTCTCCTGAGCTGACTGCTTGTTTCTGATCTTCCGACGGATCTTCTTCAGCACCCGCTCCTCGTACTGAGGAAATGAGGGGGGGAGGTGGGGGGTGATTACGGCAGCCAGGACCCCCGCACACAGCGTCCACTTGCTCCATCTCAGGTACCACGGGACTCACCTTGGTGAGGGGCAGCTGCGTGGGCAGGGACACCCCCTCCTTGGCCAGCAGTTTCTTCTCATCCTCTGTCAGCACGAGCTCCTGGAACTGCCCCTGGCCCTGCCTCAGCATGGAGCTGGACATCTGTGGCTGCTGTGGGACCGTGGGTTGGGTGGTGATCCCGGGCTGCAGGCTCACCCCACGCCTGCCCCAGAGGACCACAGGTGGGGACCATGGTTCAGGGTTGAGGATGGCATCCAGGAAGGGACAGGCACAGGGCTGTGGTTCAGGAAGGGGAATAAGCAGGGGAGAGACAGGGAGGGATGAGGGTAGGAATGGGATCATGGTCCAGGAAGTGGCAGGGATAAGGAGGGAGGGAAGGGACAAAGGTCCAAAGAAAGAAACAAGGACAGGGACAAGAAAGGACGAGGAAAGGTACAGGGATGGGGATGGGACCATGCCTGAGGAATGAGGATGGCATCTAGGAAGGGACAGGGCTGGGCACAAGGAGGGAACACGGTGGTGAGGACTCACAGCATCAGAGCTGCCCGAGAGCAGCAGATCCTTGACCGTGAGGGTACAGGATGCAGGTGCAGGGAATGTTGACGGGCCTCGGCCCTCCTCCAGGAAGAAGCCAGGGCTCCACATATCTGGGTGAGGGGTGAGCGAGGGCTGTCAGCTGTGTCATCTCCTTGTCCCCCCAACTTCCCTCTGTGCCCCATACCTCTCCGTTCTTCCAGTTTACCCAAACCTCCCATCCCACCAAGCTCCCCAGTGTCCTCCCCACCCCTCCCAGTGCTCCCAGCCCCGTCCTCCACCCAGTCTGTCTCCACGGCTCACCCAGGTCAATGGAGACCTCAGGGCGGGGAGCTCCGGTGCCCCCAGGGTGTGTCAGAACCTGGCAGGAGTTGGTAAAGGTGTACGGAGCCTCATTGAGCCCTCCATCACAGCACCCGGGGGGGCTATCGAGTTGATCAGAGGGGGGGTCCTCAGAGACTCCACTGTCGCTGACGCCTGGGGACCAGCTGGGCGAGTCTGATACCGAGTCCCCAGAGCCCAGAATGGAGCTGAGGAAGTCCTCGCCATCCTGGGCACGCTGTGGGGATACAAATGCCTGTCACCATCACTGCTGGCCACCCACAGGACAGCACTGCACAGTGTTCCTCTAAGGTAGGGCCACCTCTCAACCCTGAGGGCTCACCCCATTCTCGTGCCAGGTGCCTGGGGATGTCGTTCCCAGCTCCACACCACGGAGGATTCCGTCCTGGCGATCAAAGAGAAGGTCCAGCAGGTCGATGCTGTCGAGGCTGCCCACAGTGGAGGCCATGGCTGCAAGGAGGCAAAGTCAGGCTCCATCCCCACGATCACCCCTGTGCCTCTCCCCCAGGTTTCACAGCTCTGGGGACACCCTGATGCACGGGGCATGTGTGTGCAAGGATATGACTGTGCAATCTATTTGTGCACACGTGAATCCACGGAGACACGAGTATGAGCACACACACGTTGCAACCTTTACTAGAGCATGTGAGCACACCTGGCCAAGCCCTACGTGCCTGCACACAGGAGGGAGAACACATGTGTGTCTGCACAACATACAGGGAGTCGGGGACATGGCAGTGTCTTCCCTCTGCTTGCTTCTAGCAGCAGTAACTCCCAGCTCCTCCATTTTCCCCCAGCAGCAGGGGCTCCCCGCAGGCACTCAGCTGCCCCAACCCTACCAGGAGGAGCACCCAGACCTGAGCCTCAGCTCAGTTGTCTGGCCCCGTCTGGGATGTGTGACCGCTGGGAAGATCAGGTTAATCATTTAGTGTGGCAAATGGAGGGGAGGAGGTCGCTGGCCAGCCCCAAGGAGGGGTCCCCACTGCTTCTCCAGTCCCACAGACTCCAAGAAAACCGACCAGTTGGCCAACTGACTAGCAAAATCAAGGAAGTGATCGAAACACAGATCGAACAGCCAAGCTGTTGGCTGAGTAACCAGCAAAACTGAGGAATCTACCGAGAGAAAACAGCCAAGCTGTTGGCCAACTGACATACGGACTGACCAACCCACTGACCAACTGACCTAACCAACCCAACCCACCCAGCCCACCTCACAGCCTGAGGAGCACTGCCCCAAGAGTTCTCTGAGCTGAGATTGAGGTTGGCTGTCGTTAACGTCACATCTGGCCAGCCAGCTTGGGAAAAAGGGGGAAACTGCACCCTATTGTCTACCCATGGTCCTTCCAGTGATGCCAACAGCCTCACTGCTGCCACCAGGGCCCCGTCAAGCACTGGCAGCCAGGACATACCTGTACGAGACCCCAGCTCTAGCGGGGAGCCCACGGATCCGTCCTGGCCTCTGAATCCTGTTGGTGTGCGGGACACTGAGCCTGGCCACCTCCTCCTCCGTGATGCCCTGACCTGAGTGGCAAAGTTTAAATTCCAACAGCACATAAATAGTGTCCAAGATTGCAAAATCGACCGCGTCCTGATAGGGGCCGGCGGTACGGGGTGGCAGAGGGAAGGCCCGCGGAGCTCCGTAACTCATTAGCCAAATGTTTTTGTCCTCTTCTGCCGGGGCTGATGGGCGAAGTCCAGGCTCCGCATCTGCCCATGAACTTTCACCCATTTCAGGGGTAATTTCATTTATTATTTTTTTTTTTTTCAGATGAGTGTTATCAGCATTAATCACATCCTATAGGCGTGGAGAGCATCTGGGGGAGATGTCGACTCGGACACTTGCTGCGCATCCATCCCCGCTGCTCCTCATACCCGGGGGCTGCCACCTGCATCCTCCGTGCCTCAGTTTCCCTGCAGTCCAAAGGCACAAAGGCAGGGGCTCGCTGCCTGCCGCACCCCTCCCCCTGCTGATGTCGAATACCACGCGTGGCTCCTGCATCACCCAGCGGATCCCCACGGCACAGAGCAAAGCCAAACCCGACCCCCGCGCTGCGACACGGGTACAAGGCTGCAACGTCGCGCTTATCTCCAACGCCCTCTGTCCAGGAGGGACCGGAGAGCGGGCGGGCACCGCCTTCACGCCTCATTTTATGGCACCGCAGCGGAGACGGGAACTGCCGGCTCCGGGCAAAGGGCATCCCCACTCCCAACCCCCCTCCCCCACCCCACTCCCCTCCCCCACACTCCGCTCCCTTTGCGTGCACGGCGGGCACCGCTAGGGGGCGCTGCAGCCCCGCCCGCTCCGCTCCTCCCTTCTCCGTCTCGGTTCCTCCCGGCCCCGCCCCCCCGGCCGCCCCATGCCCCGCCCCGCTCGGCCCGCAGGCGCGGCGCGGCCCGGCCATGCCGGCCAAGAGGAAGCCGGTGCTGCCGGCCCTCACCATCACTCCCAGCCCCGCCGAAGCACCCGGCCCTGGAGGCTCCGCAGAGTGAGTGAGTGGCGGTGGGGGTCCCGTCCGGCCCTTCCCGCGGCGGGAGCGCCGGGCTCGGGGTGCTGGAGGCGGCTGAGAGGGGAACCGGGGAGCGGGAGGGACGGGAATGGGGGGGTGGGAGGAGGTGGGCCCTCACGGGGCCGGGGGCTGATGGGGGCAGGGCAGAAGGGATCCCCCGGTTTGGCCGGGACGAGGTGGGGGAGGGCTTGGGGTGGCTGAGGCCGAAGGGAGCGGTGTGGGGCGGCTGTAGGGGTGAGGAGGAGTGGGGCCCTGGGGCCTTGGGGGGGTGGGAGGGCACGGGGAGAGGTGGGGGCAGGGAGAAAAGGGGTGCTGGGGGCTGCAGGGAGCCATTCCTGATCCCCTGCCCTGGGGGTGGGGTGGGGTGGCAGCTGGCAGAGGGCGGCTGGCTTGTGTGTGTGTGTGTGTGTGTGTGTGTGTGGAGTGGGGTAGCAGGTGTTGGGGAACACAGGCCCCCCTTTGTGCTCGGCTTTGGAGTAGCGGCGGAGCAGGGGGCTGGTGGACGTGTGGAGAAGCTGTTCTCGTGCTTCACGGAGACGTTTCCGTGGTAGGGGAGGCTGTCTCTCAACTGTACAGGGGTTTGGGTTGAGTGTGTGTGGGGTGGGACTTCTCGTATTCCCACAAAAAAAAATGTTGAGGTTCTTTTTCCCTGTGCTTTGCTTGCTAATCCTTCTGAGCCACGCGTTGCCCCTGCCAACAGACGACATGCTCTCTTTCTCTGGGCCCTCACGGACCGCTGACTGCTTAACCCCATCATCTCCTGCAGGGCTAACCTGGTGGACCTTCAGAAGAAGCTCGAGGAGCTGGAGTTGGATGAACAGCAGAAGAAGCGCTTGGAAGCTTTCCTCACCCAGAAAGCCAAAGTGGGAGAGCTGAAGGATGACGACTTCGAACGGATCTCCGAGCTGGGGGCTGGCAACGGTGGTGTGGTCACCAAAGTGCAACACAAACCCTCAGGGCTCATTATGGCACGGAAGGTAAGGGGGCAGGAGATGTCTTGCTGGAGAGCAGGATCCAGTCGGGCTGTCTGCAGTGCTCCACCTGAGTGCACAGCACCTGTCTGGGTTGGCAGCAGTGCCCTAAGCTGGGTTCTGTGCGGAGCCTCTTTCTCTTCACTTCTGTGAACTTTCTGGTTGTGCTGCCCAGCTGTGGGTCATCTACTGGGAGGGGAAGTCTGCACCGTGGCAGGTTGTGGGGTTTTGCAACGCCTTGTGTGAGAATGTAAGTTTGTTCTTTTACCGGTGAAGCTGTTTTTAATGAATTCAGTGAAATGGTAAAGCGCTAGGAAATGGGTCTTCTGAGGGTCGTGGCTAACGAGGGCTCAGTGTGGGGGCCCTGCACACACCTGAGTTTGGCATGCACACATCCCTTGCTGTCCTCGTAGCAGTTCCAAGCAGCCTTGTGAACCTGTCTTCATGTTCATTCCTCTCTGGGATTGGCTTATGGGAGACGTCTTTTATTGTAGTGCCTTGTGATAAATAGGAGGTGCTTTGTCTGCCTGCTAGAAAAGGCAGTGCTCAGTGAGGACAGCACAATTGCTAATATACAGGACAGCTTCCTTGGAAGGCTCTATCCTCACCTGCTGTGAGGACAGCTTAGTGGGTATTGTGAACTAATAGGTTTTCCAGGTGGTTTGGCTTGGAGCTGAGCTCTGAGTGCCATCGTGGCATTATTTTGGGGATGTTAGGTGTAAGTAGGTGTTTTTGAGACTGTTGGGAGTGCTGTGTTTAGAAACTGGAGCCAAGGCAAGCTGCAGCCTTGGGCAGCACTGCTGTGTTCCTTGCAGAGACCAAGGCTTGGCTGTCCTCGAGCTTATAGTAACAGCAGCTGCTTTTTAACCTGCCATGACATTTGCTAGACTTCATGGCTTTCCTTCCCACAGCTGTGGTTGCTGCCTCAATGTGGAGCCCAAGGAATAATGCTTTCACGTGCAGAAGCATGGGAATGTGTTCTTTTTTTTCCTACTTTCTGTAGTTTCCTCAATATGGAGCACCTGTTCTCACAAAGCCTGTGAAAACGCTCACGTTGCTGAGTCAGATCTGCACCTAACTTCTGACTTGCCTTTCCATTCTGTGTCCTGTGTGATCTCAGTGTGTCACACAGGCTGGCAGTTGCCGTGCTTGCTAACAGACTGCACAGTGCTCTTCTTGTCCCTTTATCCTTCATTTTAGTTTGCAAAGAAAAAAAAACACAGAGAAGTGGAGGTCAAAGCAGAGTAGTTCACTTTGAAAACGTTTCTCTTTCTGCTCACTCTCACTCGTTCATGTGGTTCCTCTAAGGTTGTTCTTTTTGATTTATTTCTAGAGGCACTACACCTTATTTTTTTTTAACTTATTCTCTTCTCTTGTCAGCTGATTCATTTAGAAATCAAGCCAGCCATCAGGAATCAGATAATCCGAGAGCTGCAGGTGCTGCATGAGTGTAATTCCCCATATATTGTGGGTTTCTATGGAGCCTTCTACAGCGATGGAGAGATTTCCATCTGCATGGAGCATATGGTGAGTCCACGCCCCCTCCTCTCCTTCTGCAAACTGCTGCACCCAGCACTGTGCTCCCAGCTGGATCTTCATGAGAATGACATCCAGGTGAAGTGGATTAGTTGCTGGCAGTGCAGTGGCTCCTTGCTCTGTCTGCTCAGCGTGCAGCAAGGCTGCTGAGCTCAGTTTAGAAGCTACTCAGGCATTTAAATGACAGGCATTGACTTTTTTTTATGGGAAGCAGAAGTTTGGGGGTTGGCCAAACAAATGTTGTAAACCCACCACTTTGCAGAGCTCACTGTCAAATGCAACGTGCATCTTTTCTTGTCTCTGTCAGAAGCGTTGTCGTTTCCTCCAAAACGATGCTGGCAGCATTGTCTTTGTATCCACTGCAGAGGGGGGGAAAAGAAGCTAAAAGCTAACAGCAAGAAACAGAGCTGGTGGGATTGAAGCAGTTCTCAGTGAGGAGCTTGAGCTCTGATCACCAGAGATCTTTTTTTCTGCTGTGCTTGATGCTGATTCACTGCAGTGCACTGAGCTGGGGTGCAGTGTACCACTCTCAGAGCACTTGTCCAGTGTTTGTTTGTGTGACCAGCTGCTCTGCTGCTGTTGGTGTGCTGATAACCTCAGTGGTTTGGGGTTGGTTTTTTTTGTGTCCTTTCAGGATGGTGGCTCTCTGGATCAAGTGTTGAAAGAAGCCAAAAGAATCCCCGAGGAAATACTGGGGAAAGTCAGTATAGCGGTGAGTTGCTGCGGGTGAGAAAATGCTTGCACATCCCCAGGAAGCTTTCTTCATTTCTCCACGTGTGCTTTTCCATCCCGAAGCAGTGCAGGAGGTGATGGTATGTGAGATGGGAGCAGGGAAGCAGATTCCCAAGGACGCTCCATAGCTCCAACCCCTGATGTTGCACTGTCTGGTGGCTCCATGCAGAAACTTCCTTGGGCAATAAACCCAGGACTTGGGATTGTCACAGTAGGAGTTGTTTTTTGCTCTCTGACTGAATCTAAACGGTGGCCATTGCTCACTCCTATCCACGGTGATCAGTTGCAAAACTTGAAGTGCTTAGTCACTACAGGGAGGCTTTCCTCACAGAGCTGTGGTGTGGCAGCACTCAAGTTTATGCAACGAGCCTTACTGCAGGCAGAGCACTTTGCTTCTGAGTTCTTATCCTGTCTGTGGCTTCCTTCTAGGTTCTGAGAGGTTTGGCATATCTGAGAGAGAAGCACCAAATCATGCACAGAGGTGAGAGGAGGAACCTAAAAATAGCTGCCTGTGCTGGAGGGAGCCCTGTGTTTTACCTAAGAGCCATGTTTACACTCTTCTCTCTCACTGTTGTCAGATGTGAAGCCTTCCAACATCCTGGTTAACTCTCGAGGAGAGATTAAGCTGTGTGATTTTGGGGTCAGTGGTCAGCTCATTGACTCCATGGCAAACTCTTTTGTGGGAACTCGGTCCTACATGTCTGTAAGTTCAACTTTTTAGTGGGTTTTTACTTGGGTTCAGCTTGGCTGCAGGTGGGGTTAACCACTGGTACAGAATCAGCGTCCTGTCCAAGCTGTTTGCAATCTTCCCCTGTATTTCTGCCTTTCTGGGGCTGTGATCTCTTTGGGCACTGCCTGATCACGTGTCGACTGGTCTAGTGCAGGTGGGTTTGGTGCAGACTGATGGAAAACAAAGTCGGTCTGGAGGAGAACTGCAAGAAGAGCTGATTGTGCCTCTAAATGAAAGTCATAAACCACTTTAGCCCAGCTGCAGGTGCTAAACCTCGTGTGGAGTGATACGCTTTGGCTAATGGTTTCTGTCCAGCCTGGTGTAGTGGCAGTGACACAGAGCAGTGAGTGGCATCGTGCAGACTCCTCTGCCCAGTGGATCCCTGCTCTGTCCTGTGTCCTGACAGCAGATTGCTGTAACCATGACATTCCCTCCTGGCTGGTTCTGGTCCTCTGACTGGATAGCAAAGAAGATCCGTGTCTGCTGTCCACACCACGTGTGGCTGGAAGGAGGCTGCTTTGTTAGTAAAGCTGCTGGTGCTTCTGTACTTAGGTCTGAGCTCCTCTTGTATTTTGGGAATGGTTATTTAAGTAGAGTTATAGTTAGATGGTGTATTTAAGGGTATGTCCCCTCTGCATGCAGCCGTTGGGTCTGCATAGCTCACACGAAGCTACCAGTGTAGATGGCTTGCATTGCTTTTTATTTCTTATTTTTATCACGGTAGGGTTTTCTGCTCCTCAGATATTAACATAAAATAAAAACAACTTTTTTTTTGGCTACTCATTTGAGATCTCAGCTCACTAAGAAACACTGAATCCTCCAGTATAGACAACTGCAAATGCTTCTCAGCTGTATCTCTTGGTTAGATGTGTGCAAGTGCTTTGTGTTTGCACGTGACCGCCCCTTTGCACTTGGCAGCTCCTCCACTCCCCAGAAATGCTTCCTCTGCAGACACTGGTGCATCTGGCAGGCACTCTTGGCTGCTTGGAGGACACCTGCTCGTAGAGAGGATGCTTCAGGTTTCTTATCAGTGTGTTGTCTGCGTTCTTTCCTTCCAGCCCGAGCGGTTGCAGGGCACTCATTACTCGGTCCAGTCCGACATCTGGAGCATGGGTCTGTCCCTGGTGGAGCTGTCTATTGGAAGGTACCCAATACCCCCACCAGACTCCAAGGAACTGGAAGCAATATTTGGCCGTCCCGTGGTGGATGGGGCAGAGGGAGAATCTCACAGCATCTCGCCGAGGGCCAGGCCCCCAGGACGCCCCATCAGTGGTAGGGGCTGTCATATGCATTGGATGCAATACACGAGCGTGGGGGCAAGGGGATGGATTCCTTCGGTGTGATTGGGTTAGCAAAAGCTGTAGTGGGAGGGAGGGTTCTCATCTTCCCCTTTCCTGCGGGCAGAGCTACGTCTGTGCTGTAGCAGAATCCAGTTTTGCTGTGGAGGTTTGTAATTCTGTGGGGTTGTGGTCTTGTATGGGGGAGCTCAGGAGGTGATTTGGGGGATCAGAGCCCTCTGCCTCTCCCAGCAGTAATCCCAGTGTGGGTTTTCTTTGCATGAAATGAAGTCCTCTGCTGTCTGAACGGTTTCTCACCAGTATTTATTTCATCCTAACTGCACAGGCCATGGAATGGACAGCCGGCCTGCGATGGCCATCTTTGAACTGCTGGACTACATAGTTAATGAGGTGAGTATTGCACTGCTCTAGGCTCTGCTCCCCTGGGTTGGTGTCGTGTCCGCTCTGCCAGGTCAGTGTAGTCTTAAAAACCTCTGCTTGACAGTGGCTTTTCAATATAACCCCTTCAAACTGCACCACAATCCTGTTTGCTGCTATGGGAAGGGAGCAGCCTGGAGGAGCGTGGCTTTGGACAAACCTTAACTAACCCTTCTTCCTCTCTCTGCAGCCACCTCCCAAGTTGCCAAATGGAGTTTTCACGCAAGATTTCCAGGAGTTTGTAAATAAATGGTAAGGATTTATGTTTGTAACAATGTGGAGGCCTGTACATGCTTGCTGGCATGTTTATTTGTAGTTATGCTTTGCAGCTCACCCCACAACCTTGCAGGCACCCTGCAAACGCCACTGCCTTCAAGACCCTCTGACCTTGGGGACATGCCTGGGGATGCTGTTAACATCATCTGGATGTTACAAAACCATTAATCTCTGTAAATTTGCCCATTCAATCCAGTAGTGATGGATCTTGTGGCTCTGCTTAAAGCTCAGGGTGCTGGAGCTGCGAACAATGCATGCTGCTGGTCTGCTGGGAAAGGCAGGCAGGAGGCAAAGCGGTTTTAGTGAAGCTGGAGACCTTTCCAGACAGATAAGCAGTTTTGTCTAAGAAGTGTCTGAGTGCTGCTTTTTTCTCTCTTGTTCTTCTCATTTCAGCTTAATTAAGAATCCAGCAGAACGGGCAGATTTGAAGATGTTGATGGTAAATGGGAAGAGCAGTCTTCTTTCTACATTGGGTGGCACCAGATCTGCAAGCTGCTGCCTCATCCCATCCCTTCCAGGCTCCCTTTCTCTAAAGGCTGGAAACTCCCCTGTCTGAGCCTGAGAACCAAGTCCAGCCTGGGAGAGGGAGCGACTCGCTTGCCTTTGTCTCAAAGGCAGTGATGTCATCTAACCCCTGAGAGCCTGCTGCCCCTCCCCAGCAGAGCCCAGGATGGGAACCTGATGGCTCCAGCACCTCTCTGTGTCTGTGAAGGTGCCTGAGACAAACCTTTGCCTCTTGAGCAGGGTAGAAGAGCTCAGTTTATCCCTCTGAATCTTTTCTTCCTCAGCTTAGTGCTGAGCCACAGCTGGCTGCCCCCCACTGCCCCTTGCAAAAGCAGCAGCCCACGTCCTTGTGTCCCTGCTCCCTGTCCCTGTTTTGTGGCCACCCTGCTCTGCCTCTCTTCCTCAGCTGGAAGGGGATTAGGTTTTGCTCAGACCAGGCTGAACCCACACCAGGCTTGTCCTGTCTCCACCGTGGCATTCTGGTTTGCTCTGGGGATGCAGCACACAGGCTTTGCACCTCAACTCTTCTCCATGCCCTGAGAGCTTAATGGTCAGGCACAAGATGCAATGACTTTAAAACCCAGCTCTAGGGCTGTAAGTAGCAAACACCTAGGAACTATTCTCCTGTCTGGGCCTGAAAGCACCCCGAGCTGTGGTCCTGGATCCATCAGCCTTACAGGGGTCCATTGAAACCCTACTAATGCTCTGAGAAGGAGCTGGGGGTGGATTGTGGTGTGCTCCTGGAGGTGGGAGCACCTGGCTGCGTGCTGACAAGGTGCCTTCCTAACCTTGCTTTGCTTCCCTTGCAGAATCACACCTTCATCAAGCGCTCTGAAGTGGAGGAGGTCGATTTCGCCGGCTGGCTCTGCAAAACGCTGCGGTTGAACCAGCCCAGCACACCCACCCGTGCTGCCGTGTGATGCCTGAGCCCGACAACATGGTGTCAGTACATCTGCCTCTGTCACCGTTTCCTCTCCTTCAGTACACAACAGAACTGCCCTTCTTCCTCCTCCCCAGCCCCTTCTCACCTCTCATCCCACCAGCGAAACACCATCACTTGGAAATGTTAATCAGCTGCCCCCCCCCCCCCCCTCCTCTTTTTCCCCCATCCCTCCCCCCAGCAAGCGTGGGCTTGGTTTCTGTTGGTCTGGGGGTGTCCTAGGCCTCTGCTCCAGCTTGGAGCTCTTGACACTTGGGCAATGTGCTGCTTATGTTAATTCTTCTTTTCGGTTGGTTTGTTTGTTTGTTGTTTTGGAAACATGTTCACTTGGGTTTAAAACAAGTGTGTGCACTGGTGTATGTGTAGGAGATGGGGGCAGGGGGATGGATGGATGGCTGTGGGGTTGGGGGGTGCTTCAGCTGCTCCTGGACTAGCAGCGTGGAATGGGGAAATCAGTGCTACCAGGAGGGGAGAAACCTCACAGGGTGCCCACAGGACCTTAGTAGGTGCTGTGCCACAAGGCTGTGGTGGCATTGCCCAGCCCGGTAGAGGAGGCACATGTGGCTTTACTTCTGTTGTTGTTAATTGGGTTAATTTAAAGCCTGTTCTTGTGCGCTGGATTCTTGATGAATTGTCTCGATCTGCTGAGTGCAGGCTGAGCTCCCAGCTCCGATGGGAAAGGCGTGGGGCAGGCACTGGGCTCTGCTGTCCCTCCTGCAGGCAGACCTGAGTGCTGCTCCACTTCCACCCCTTGCAGTGCAGGCAGCAGGTCTGATGCCTCGGGCAGGATCCATCCCTGGATTCGCTGTGCCTCAGGCAGAGCAATCCTGGCCCCTCTGACCTGCATGCTGCCCCCCAAGCTGAGGCCTGGGGTCCTGCGATGCGTGGGTTTGCAGTGGAGGGGCTGGGCCAGGCCTGGATCTTATCGGGGGGTTCAATTCCCCCTCATGCTCAGTCCAAAGGCTTCAGGGTTTTCCAGAGTCTGCTCTGTGCCCACCGTGCTCACTCTTAACCCCAAGCCTAGGTTGCTGCGTGCCCTTCTGCCCCAAGAAGGGTGAGGCCCCTGTCTGAAGTCAGGGCTGAGCCACCACCGTGCATTCATCCCCTCTGGGCTGACTGTGCCTTACAACCCTTTCTCCTCCTTAGGGGGTGGGTGGGCCTCCTCAATTATGCATTTATTACTTCGATTTTTTCCCTCTGCAGTTTGCCAAGTGACTGGTGGGTGCTTCTCCAGTGGGGCAGGCCTGCTACTCACCCTTCAGGAGGAGCACTGCCTCGAAAACCCCAAACCCTGTGCCCCTTCCCATTGCCTGGCTGGGGCAGGGGGATGGCAGCAGGATGCACTGGGGCAGCTGCTGTTTTTTTGCCTCTTACGTGCAAGGTGGGGAGATGGTCAGTTCATAACGTGGCAGGGTATTCGTGGCTTCTTTCACTTTGGTGTTGGGTTTTGGAAGGGGAAAATCATATCAGCATTTTGTTGTTTTTGTTTTTTTTTTAAGCTAAATATTTTCATCATGGAAAAATAATAATAAATGGCACTTTACATTTACAGGGCTGTTCTCTTCTGATTTCTCCTGCTCAGCTTTTAACTCCTGTGCAGCCAGGCTTTGACAGCTCCTCGTGGAACAGATCCCCCAGTTATCCTGGCACCAGCCTGCCCTGTCCCAGCAGGATGGATGTGAGTTCCAAGGGAAGGCATTTTGCTATAAACCCTGCTCTGGGGTTGCTGGATGCTGAGTGTATTCACTGTAGAGTGAGGCTGAGCTTAGCTGTGAGCCCTGGACTCATCCAACCTTGGGGTACACCTGAAAAATAATGTTTTATCAGCACCCTGCATCCCTTCAACCCCTGCAGGGTGGGGCTTGGGGAATCCCAATGGCTGGGCACAGTGTCTGGCACCTCTTGCAGGCATTATAGGGTTGCCCCCACCTTCAGGAGAGCCTTGGGGACTGACTTTAGGGCATCCTAGTGTACCCCCAGACCATCTCAGCATTCTTTGGGTGCTTTGGCTCCCTACTGCTGTGCCCTTGAGGACCCCTGGTGCTTCCCATGGGCTCTGGGGTACCCTGTGTGCCACGCAGTGCGTTCCACCCGAAGCATTTTGGTGTGAATTAAGACGCAGGCACTCTTACGGCCTCGCACTGCTGTGTCTGGACCCCTCCTTCTGTATTTCTTCTCAGGACGATGCTGTGCCATACGCTCTGCTGAGCAACCCCGTACTGTCCCCGTGTGTGTGATTTCCACCCTGCTTTGACACACCTGACCCCGAAACCATTCCCTCTTGCTGTGAGCTGTCTGTGGCAGCAGCAGCCGCTCTGCTGTGCCCCCCACCCTGCCCCCCTCCATCCGTCCCACAGCACCCCGCTGCCAGACTCACAGTGCAGTGATGCCAAATGCTGAGAGCCCCACCGATCCCCCTGCAGGCAACCCACCCCAACGTGGGTGCTACGACCCCATCAGCGGTATAAAGAGGGCAAAGAGGCTGCGTGACCCCAACCCCCCCTCCCCACGAAGCCACGTCCCCATAAGCTCTTAGGGCGAGCAGCTCCACCGCCGCCCTACAATGCCCTCCGCTCTTCCCTCCCCGCTCCCGTGCCCACCGATTCCCCGTGAACGTACCGCTTCTCCTCCCCACGGCCGCTCTCGTTCCGCGCTGCCGGCACCCACGGGGCGTGGACGCTCCACGTAGCACTGCGCATGCTTGCGGGGTGCTGCAGTACCGCGGTGCTGCCAGCAGGGGGCGCCCGCCTCAGCCCACCCCCCATCCCACGGACAGATAGCGCCGCTCCATTCCCAAAGCCCCTATAGGGGATCGCATTTCCCGCAGTAAAGGATCCCGGCTTCGTTGCAGGTGACGCACCCCCTTTGCACAGTGGCACCGCAGAGCGTGCCTGGAGCTCCTCAATTTACCCCGGAGCTTTCCCTCTGAGCCCCTACTCCTAGATCCCCCACGTCAAGCTGGGGCACCCAAGCTGCCCCATAGGGTAACCCCATAAGCTTCCCTGTGCCACCCAGTGTACCCTGGAGCATCCCAGAGCGCTCCCAGCGTGCCCTGTGTGAGCCCCCCCCAACCCCTAGACTCAGTGGGTACCCCCAGCACCGAGGCGAGCGGCTGCACCCCAAATTCAGGCAGGAGCAGAGAGCGGACCCCATAGCTTCGAGGCACCTGCGGGAGCAGCTCTGATCCCACCGCACGACGCCTCTGCCGGGAGCAAGCTGCAGGCAGGCAGCCAGCTCTGGTGGGAGGAGAACAGATTGTCCACAAAACAGGCATTGCACGGAGAGGGATCCCCCGCGATCCGCACCCCGGGATGGGGCCGGCTCGGAGGGGATTGGGGGTCCCCTGTGCTCGCAGTGGGGCCGGGTGTGCTGGTAGCTAGCCCAGCATGGCCCTCCTGGGGTGTCACAGCAGCACGAGCAGCCTCGCTCTACACAACTGGCAAAAGGCTGGCAGCTCTCCGTGGGAGGGCAGGCGGGATGCGAGCATCTTCCTCCTGCCCCTGAAGAGTGAGGCTCCGTCTGCTCGGGAACGGAGCGAGCAGAGCTCGGAGCTGGGCTGTGAAAGGGAGCGGTGGCAAGCAGAGCCAGGAAATCCAGCACGCAGGCTGACACTTCATCTCTAACTCCTACTGTTGTGACAAAGAGTGGCGCAGATGGTTCTGTTTAAGGACGCTTCGCCAGCATCAACGTCACGTTTCTTGGCTCCCCGTCGGCATCCAGACGCTGCGTTTCTTGGGGGCAGCCCTGCTGACCCCCGCCTGTGGGGGAGGGATAGGAAGAGCAGGGGGAGTCCTGGGTTAGGGGGGAAAGAAAAGAGCCTCAGTGCTTTCTTGTGTCACTGCTGAGCCTCAGTTTCCCCTTCGGGAGTCGGTGGGGTGAGGCAGGAGCTGCTCTGGTGTTCCAAGAGCTGATCCCATTCCCCAGGCCGGCATCATTTCACTGCAGCACGAGCTCCTGCAGCCAGATCCACGGTGGAAACAGAAAGGGGACAGCCCAGCCCTGGCCGAGCACCATCTTTTCCCTGGCACAGGTGAAGTAAATACTCAGCAAGCAGCACATCACCTGCTGCTCCACGCGGCTCCGCTCCCAGCCCTGCTAATTGCGGCGTTCTCGCTTCACGCTGATGGACATGATAAGATTAGTGATTACAGAAATCTCATACGGCAATTGGATTGAATTGGGAGGCTGCGTGAAGGAAATTGGACCGAGCCGCAAATGGGAATTAATTATAACCTGGCAGCAGTAAGATCTGAGGGTTTGAATAGACGTTATTTCTATATACTCACACGTTGCCCGGTGTTACCTCTGGCTTTGCCCTGGAGCAAAGAGCTTCAGTGTGGTGAGATGCGGCACTGCCTCTGCTCCAAGAGCAGCTTTGGGCACTCAGAGAGGGCCCCCCCACTTGCCTGGTTGTTGTGGCTGTGGCACCTCCGTGGGGTGAGCACAGCCCAGGGCTCCCAGCCCTCCCCTCCTGCCTGTGGGCTCTGCTATCTGCATCGCCATGGCGATGGAGCCAGGCTGATGCTCTCTGTGCTGTGTCCAGCACTAGCTCCAGATGCTGCCTGTGCTGGGGGCAGATCCAGCTGCGATGGTGGATGCCCCATCGTGCTTCAATGTCAGTGCCCCTCAAGAAACCCATGATTTGGGGTGCAATCCCTCCCCTCCCATGGCACCCAGCAAGGACTCGCCCCAAACCTATACCCACACCCTGAGCTGTAGCACAAGTCTCAGCCCGTGGGCAAAGTGCAGAGCTCAGCCGGCAGCCCCAGATTCCTGTATCGATGGGTGCCTGTCTGAACTGATAGCAAAACGTTGGCCAGCAGCTGATGGTGTTCAGCGAATCCTCCTGTCTGCTTTGGGTGGGTTTTTGTGGCCATTTTTTTCCCCTCTCACCTGGGCCTGCTTGATGTGTTGGGCAAACCCATCAGAGGGAGCTGGAAAGAGGCAGAACGTCCTCAGCCCCTTCTCTTGTCCATCCCTATAGCCATGCACATTCCCAGCACGGATTGTGGGGGCTTTGCCAGTCCTACAGCTGTGCGTGCCCCAGCCAAGCCCCTCTAGGGCTTTGTGATGTGTTCATTTCTCCTCTGCCAAATTCCTCCAGAGGAGATGGGAAAGGCTGAGCCAGGATCCATCCCCTGGCTCCAGGTCCTTGTCAGCGTCTCAGCTTCAAAACACGAGAGCAAAGCTCGAGTGGAAAAGCAAAATAACCTGAGCCTGAGCCCTGGGGCTGCGGTGACAGCAGCACTGCCAGCCCTGGGGAAAGCCCACTATTTTCTGCTTCTGTGCTGGCTCTCATCAAACCTGCAAATGCCTCAGGGCTGGAAAGGAGCTTTAGATCATCCCTACTGCCAGCAGGACCTGCCCAGGGCTTGGCTTAAAGCGTCCAGACCCCACGGTCAGAAAGCAACGAGGGGGCTGAAACGTTTTCCTGTGGCTTTTCCCTCTCACCTGATGCGACCACGAGGAATTGTGGGATTCAATTAACTTCTGTTTTCCATCCGGTAACAGTGGGAGTCTCTCTCCCTGCTTTAAAACAGACGTGCTGCCACAGAAGACAAATGCATGCAATAAAGATGAGGAGCGTGCACGCCGGAGGGAGGCCGGTGCTGGCACGCAGCTGCGGGGTGGGTGCACTGTGCCCCGTGCCCACTGAGACAGCACTGCTCCCACACTGGCTGCTCAGAGCCTGGGAGTGATGCTCGGGATCAGACTGCAGCTGGGGCAGCCCCACAGTGCCCAGGGCCCTGCATCCCCCGCAGCCGGACCAGGCAGCCAAGGTGTTGCCAAGCAACGGGAAGAAGCTATTTTTTTGTTGTTGTTGTTTAATTATTTATTGTTATTATTAGTATTTTTAACCAAAAACTGTAAATCAGCAGCTTCGTCAGAGCAAGGGGTGCTGCGTGGCTGCCCCCAGCCCCAACAGCACCCAAATTATCTGCAGGGAAAGGTAATCACCGAGACCACGCTCATCCAAAAGCTGCACCCACCCCCAGTCCTGCTCGTAGCTGGACCCCAACCCCATCCATCCCACAGCACAGAGCCTCACCGCAGCCCACCCCCAGCTCAGGGTCTGACCCCGGGCTCTGGAAGCCGTATTTCTCTCCTCTAACAACTCAAATTAGTAATTCAGAGCTAAATCTTCCCCCACGAGCCGCCCCTCTGACTGCTCCCCATGCTTCGCATACTGAGCACTTGAGGGATTTTTAGTGTTTTTCAGGCTGACCCCATCCACTCTGGTTCCAACCAACTTAATCAGACTCATTTCATTGCTAACAGCCGTAGCATTTACACCTCTAGAAATAAAAAACCACTTTAATTTCCCGGCACCTGCCAAGTTCTCACCACGCTGCTTTCTGTGCCCCTGGGGCCGGGAGGAGGGAGGGCGGATCTGTTTGGCGTTCCTATTCTTTATTTCCCCTAAAAAATGACAGATTATTAGAACGGTGGAAATTAGGAAGAAGGAAAAAAAAGAAATGCTGCAGACAAACCTCCCTCGTTTCTTCAGCTGCTGCTTGTCACAGGGGTGGGTTGGGGGGGGGGGAGGCTGTCCCCAGTGCTTCCCATCATGGGGAGGGGGAGGGGGGGTGGTCAGCAGCACATGGGAGAACGGAAAGCAAGGGAACATCAGGAGCTGGGTACCACCCCGCATCTGTTTTAGAAAGACTTTATTGCACTAAAAAGGGGAAAACCGTCTGTAAACAAACATTCCAGTAATGAATATATAAATATCCAGCCACAGAAATATCATCAAGCAGGAACGTTAGAAAAGAGCTGCAGGGAGGAAGGACCCCGCCAGGACTCCGCATCCACCCCCCCCATCCATCACAGCAGCAAGTCCCAGGGCCCAGCAAAGTCCTAGGACAGGGAAGGGGGGATGGCACGAGCTCCTAGCCCTCCATTCCCCCCCCATGGGGCCAGCCCCAAGCCAACGAGCAGCCCCCAGCCCTGCTCTCAGCCCTCCCCTTACCCCCAAAACCCAAAGACACACAGCACAGCTCTACCATGGGGGGGGCTGCAGCACCCCCAGCCCTTCTTGAGCACTGAAACCTTATGCACTGGTCCTGGCCCCGGCCTCTGGCCACCAGCTGGGCGTCCCCTGTCCCCAGCAGCACCCACTTTGCTCGGTGCTGAGCTCAGCACCCCCTCCTCCCCCAGGCCAAGGGATGGAGAAAGAGCAAAGGTGGGCACTGCTTGGTTGTTCCTGGGGGGAGCAGTGGGAAGCAGCAGGTGGGAAACCCCCTGTGGCAAAGGGATGCGTCTGTTCCTCGAGTCCTGTACGGTTTGTGTTCAGCCACAAGCTCAACAAACAGCCACGATCACCCCGAATCCCCCCGGACATGCAAACAGCACGCGATCAGAACCATGCCTCATATACCTGAAACATATTTACAGACAGAAGTAAAACACGCTGGGAAAGATCAGCCTCGGATATAAATAGCCAACACTGAAATCTGCCATCTGCTGCAAAGGACAAGGAAGGAACATCAACCGCCACCAACAGAGGTTAACACACAGGGACACATGTGCGTGCGTCCACACGTGCTGGAAGGAGGCAGAGAGGAGCGATGCTATTTCTGCTCCTTTTCACACGCAAAAAAAAAAAAAAAAAAAAAGAGAAATAACATGCAGGTAACACCACACCAAACAACAATGAAGTGTCTGTTTCAGCCACCTGCAGATACCCCAGCCTGGATTTCCCCCATTCCAACATCTCCAGGCAGCACTGGGAGTGCCAACACAGCCCCGTGTGGGGACTGGGTCCCCCCAAGTGAGGGGCTTTTGTGTTCCCAGGGCCATGGCTCTCCCTGCGGGTGGGAGCACGAGCTCCCAACCCCCTGAGCACTCATAGATGAAGGAGGGCAGAAGAAGGGAGGGCAGCCCAGATCCCATCCTGCCACCCATCCCCGGTGCCACGCAGGTACACAGCCAGCAGCACTCAGGGAGATGGGGAGGGAGGGGGGGGTGGGTGCTGCTCCTGTTGCTTGGGGTCTGCTGGGACAGTGCCCCAGCATGCACGCCCACCCCCCCGGCCACGTACCCCCCAGCCCCTACCAGCTGCTATCCGGGTTTGGGCAAATCCAAATGCCTCTGGAGTTCCTGCAGCTGTTATCCACTGGGGGGGATGGGGATGTCACTGAGGATGGGGGGGTCAGTACCTGGGGGATGCTGCTCAGGATGGGAGGGCATCCCAGAGGCAGAGCTGACCTATGTGGTCCCAGGAAGGGACTCAGAAAGACCACAGGTGTGAGTCAGCCACGGGGCCACCTCCCGGGGACCCCAGCCAGGTTCCTGGGTCACCTCTGCAGCATTTTCTCTGCAGTTTCCAAGACTACAAAGCTTGACTTTTAAATGAAAGCCAAGGTCAACGCCATCATCTGATAGCAGGAGCTAAGGCTTGGAAAGAGGTGGCAATAAGCACGCTGCAGAGCTCTATGCACTTCCAACCCTCACGCTGGCCAGCTGGAGGCCACGGGAACCAGAAAGGGAAGAGCCCAGCAGCTGACATCCATCCATCCCAAGGGGACAGGGCAGGTGGCTCCTGCTGTGCTCCAGGAGCCGCAGCCCCGGGCAGGGAGCTGGACCAGAGGGAAGAGGCTGGCACAGGAGGGCTGCTTCTGGCAGCTCCGCTCCCGGGGACCTGGCCCTGCATCCCTGAGCTCTGCCACGGCCCTGGCCCTCCTCTGGGAGCCCCTATTTCAGAGAGGTCAGGGCTGGCCCCAGCCCTCCCGTGCCCCAGCCCCACGGGCACGCTCCCTGCGGGGATGCTGAGCCTACAGAAGGGCGCTGAGAGGGAGCTCCTTCTCCCCCAGCAGCGTGTCCCTCTTCAGGCTGCTGCCCTTGTTGACCACCTTCAGCTTGAGGGACAGCTTCCTGACGTGGCTGGGGCCCAGCCCATCGAAGAAGAAGTCCTCGTTGAAGACCGGGTTGCGGCTGTTCTTGATGATGGTGCTGCGCTGCTTCTGCAGCTTCCCCGGGTTGAGGCACAGCGAAACGCAGCAGTGGATGCCCCGCACGTCGACCAAGGCGTCGTAGAGGTCCTCGGCGCAGATGAGCCGCACTCGGAGCCGGGCGTTGGAGGGATCATAGTCAGCGGTCAGACGGAGCCGCCCACCCCGGCTGAGCCGCAGGCTGTGCTCTCGGGGCCGGCCCTGCTGCAGCTCCGTGCCCGCTGCCGGCTGTCCCCCAGCCGGAGCGCTCCGGGAGCGACGCTGCGCGCTGGGGCTGGTGTCGGCCGAGCTGTCGTCGGTGGACAGCGAGCTGTTGCGAGCCACCGAGTGCTTCAGCTTGATGACCTTGGACTGGCTCTCCTGGCTGAAGATCTTCAGCAGAGAGACGGAGCGGGAGAGGAGCGGGGAGCCGAAGGGGGAGGACTCGGCCGAGGAGCACGTGTCGCTTTCGCCGCCGCTGAAATAGCGGCCGGGATGCATGAGGGCTGCCCCGAGGTCGGCGGGTGCCTGGGATCTGCTCTCACCGTTGAGCTTGGCCCTGCGCTGGGCGCTGGGAGAGGTGGCCGGCGAGGGGCAGAGGCTGCTGTGCTCGCTGTGGAAGAGCGATTCCTTCCGTCGGGTGTGGGGGCTTTCCACCAGCGTGGCGAAGCCATAGGAGGTCTGCGCCTTGGGGACGTAGGGCAGCGACATGGCCGTCTGAGCCTGCGGGTCCGCGTTGGTGCTGAAGCCTCCCTCGGCCGTCCAGTCCTCGGCGCTCTCGATCTGGATGATGTGACGGCCGGATGCCTTCGCACGGGGCCGGCTGGGAGGCCGGGGGCTGCGTGGGGTCTTGCGGCCCGCCAGGTCCTGCTCCGAGACGGAGGGACCCAGGGTGGGCTGCGCAGTGGGTTCGGTACCCTCGGGCTCAGCGGGCGCGGCGCTCAGCTTGGGAGGGATGAAGAAGTCGGGGATCTTATCCGGGGTGAGGACGTTGCTATAGCGGGATCCCCGCGGGGAATCGTCCGGCCCCGAGCCCCGTGCACCGCTGCTCTCCGCCATGCCGCGCAGCCGCTCCAGGAGCCACATGTTGCCGCCGCCGGGTGCAGGGCTGCAAAGAGATAACGATCGGAAACGCTGTCACCGGGAACCGGGCAACGGCGAACGGCGAGCCGTGAGCCTGGCGGGTGATGGGAACGGGGATGGGGATGGGAAGGGCCGCGCCGAGCGAGACCGACACGCAGGGGAGGGGAGGAAGGACTCGACCGCGCTGCGGGGCACCGGGACCCTCCGGCCCCGGGGGAAACGGACGGGGAAGGACCGGACCGCGCCGCGGGACGTAGCGACCGAGACGCTCCAGCCGCGAAACGGGGATCGGGAAGGGACCGTCCGCACCGACGGGCACCGGGACCCGCCGCCCCGGGACCCCGCGACGCGCGGCGGAGCCACCGGAGCCGAGAGCTGGGAGCGATGGGACGGGGCGGCCGTGACGCACGGAGAGCTGTGCCGAACCGGGCCGGGCCGCCCACCGGGCAGCTGCCGTTTCCGCTGCTGGAGCCGCTGCCGCACCTGGACCGGAGCCTCCGCCGCAGACCCGGGCGGGAGCGGACGCGCTTTTATACGGCCCCGCCGCTCCCCGCCGCGCCGCCGCCGTAATTCTCCGAGCGCTGCGCCCTCGCATTTCCCGCACCGCTCCGGGTACACCGGGGGATGATGCCGGGAAGCTCCGAGCACCGGGATGGGTCGGGTCGGAAGCCAGCTCTGCCCCACGGTCCCTTCTAACCCGGGGAGCAGCTGATCCCGGGTCGCTCTGCCGTGAAAACACGGGTGGGACCGTGACTGGAGTGGGAACGGACACGGCAGCCCCGTGGTGTCCCCGGTTCCCTCCCGCCCAGGGTCCTGAGAGTGGAGTGGAGCCCACTGAAAGCCCGGTGCTTTCCCCGCTCCAAGCTCTTGAGCTCATCAAAGCACTGAACAAAGCCAACAGCACTCCAAGGCGGCTCAGAGCTCAAGGACTCGCTGAGTGCATTAAGTGGTTTAATATCGTGGCTGGAAGGAGTGGGGAAGGCAGTGCCACTTGTCACACATTTCGCCTAGCACCACGGGAGGATGTGGCCCAGCTGGTGCTGGGGACACCAGGGGCAAAATCAGCAGCAGAATCCAGAGAGCATCGCCCACAGGGGATGGGAAGGAGACCTTCAGACCGGGAGGATGAGCTCCAGACAGGTGCCACGTGGACCGACGTTGTCCTGCCTTGGGGACAGAGCTACTCAGAGCACGATGGGGCCTGCTCGGGGCCGGCAGGGGTTCCTCCTACCCCAGGGATGCTGCCAGGAGTCAGGAAGGCTTCGTTCTCCCCATGCTCACAGCAGCACAGGGCTGGGTATAATCACCAGAAGTGAAAAAGCCTGGCTCGGTGAGCTCATTCAGTGGCATCCAAGCACCACGAAAAGGGTGGGAGATCTCGGCTCCTTCTGCACACAGACTGGTAAAAGGAGGTGAGACAGACCAGGGGCCAGCAGCCAGCTCTGGTAAATGTCGTGAGGGAGGAGGTGCTCTGGGAGGACAGCAGTCCCCTCTGAGAAAGCTTTTTGCCCTGCACGGCCTGGTTTCCCCCGTGTGCCCCCCTCTGCCACCCGAGTGCTCCCTGGCATCGCAGGCACTTGGAATTTCTCAGCAGATCTCTCTGCCCCGTGGGGAGCTCTGACAAAATGATTTCCACCTGGGGACGGGTTGCTCTCAGTCCCTCTCCCCACTGCGGGGACAGATCTGGAAGAAGCCACTGGGACCAGTAAATGGAGCATGAAGGGTTTGGGAAGCATCCCTGAGTGCCAGGAGGAGTCCGGGCTGGGAGAGCACTGGGGAGCACTGGGAAGGGAGAATGGCAGCGTTGTATTTGGGGCTCAGCACTGCAGTGCTGGCTCCACCCCGGGGGGGGAAAGTGAATGGAGACAGAGAGAGAGGAGGAAGAGGCTCAAGGAAAGGGTGAACAAAAGGCTGCTGTGTTTACCTTTCCTCCACCCATGGACGACGGGAGGTAAATAAAGCGCAGAAATGGTTGAGTTCCCCGGAGATAACAAAGAGCGTTGGAGTGGGGCCAGCCCTGCCTGCCCGCTCTGTTTGGGATCAGCACGGAGGAGGGGAGCAGCGTGACGTGGGGTTGGGGCAGGAGAGGGGCTGCAAAAGCCACGGCGTGCTCGTGGGACCCGGATCGCAGCAGGGATCTCGGTGCTGGGTCACGCACTGGGGATGCAGGCTGTGGCCGGGCTGTTCCACGCAGCTTTGCTCCACGCCGTGGGCTCAGGACCAACGTTCACCTCCAGTGCTGCGTTGCCACAGACACCGCGCTCAGAGGGAGGTGCCAGACCACGGATAGAGACGGGCAGGGAACGAATGCTTGCAGGGTTGGGAGAAAACGAGCTTTCCAGACCATCACACAGCACTGCGGAGCTGGAAGAGGTGCTTTTGCCTTCCTGGATGACCCCCCTTCCTCCCCCTCTCCCTCCCCCGGCCGTCATGGGGCCCCACGCCTTCCCACGGGTGACACAGAGATGGACAGGGGTCGGCTTCCACGGCAGCCTGGAGGATGCTGGGGGTGCATCCAGCAATGCCGGGGCTCAGCGCAGCAGAGGGGCGATGCCTGGCTGGGGGACACGGCGGAGCTGGGGACGGAGTCAGGGCTGGGACATGGCAGAGCTGGGGATGCTCCACCTGCTGGAGGATGGGAAGCAGAATCCCCCTCCTTCCCCCATTCCCGTTCCCTCGCAGTGGGGCAGCAGCCCACCCTTCCTTCTCCACCGCCCGGCAGAAATTCGATTTCAGATGCGAGCACTCCTGGGAACCGACGCTGTGATTGCATTATTCATGTCCATAGTTAACTCGGTAAAGGGCTCGTATTGAATTGTTTTCTGTTTCGAGCAGCTCTCAGCTCATCTCCCCACTGTGTGCTGGGGCTGGGAGGCTTAGGGAGGGGAAGGAGTGCTCTCTTTCTGGTGCAACAAGAGCTGAAACCCCCCCCAAAACATGACGTGCCAGCCCTGCCAGGCTCGCAGCATCTCAGGCAGCAGCTGGTGCGAGGCACGGGCTGGTTCTCCGACAGTGAAGGAAGCATGGGGCTCTCGCTGCCTTTTTCCTGCCTCTGCTATTGAGGGAACGGTGCAATTATCTTCGCAGACACATTACTACATGACAAAAAATAGCAGCTGAGATGGAAGCGCTACATCCCTGTAGGTATTTGACTCTCAATGGAAAATTACACATTCATTACTGGGCTTTATTTGGCAATGATTAGATTCATTGAGTCACCCTGCACCCAGGCAAGCCCCCTCCCCCCCTCCCACAGTACTGACCCTGCCCAGAGGGACGACCCCAGAGTGTGATCCTGTTCCCCCAGGCCCAGCATTGGCACTGGGCACAGTGAACAGAGAGTGCTTAATGGGAACCCCCAGGTGTCAGTGCTGGAACTGGGCTCAAAGCCTGCCTGGAGCTCGCTGCCAAAGCTCCATACCCAGTCAGAGCCCACTGGGGCTGAGCACCCATTGCCATGGGGAACACACCCCCTGGCAGCCTGGCCCTGCTGCTAGCTCCAGAAGCCTTCCATGCCCAGGATCTGGCAGCTTCTGGGCTCAGGCAGGGCTTTTCCTGCCTTTACCAATTTCAGCAAATGCCTTTTTATCACCTGGCCACGCAGCACAGCCAGGAGCTACAGTCATGGCCAGGCTCAGCTCCCGCTCCCAGCCACTTGTCCGTGGTCATTAGCAGGTGATGAATGACTGCTCAGCTCTGCTCTGTGCTGCTCTGATGCCAGCCTGGCTGTAGCGTGAGACAGGGCTGCACCAGACACCTTGGCAGCATCTTGGCCTCTGCAGCCAGCCCGGCTCCAGAAGGAGATGCTGGAGCTCAGAGGTGATGTGTGCCTGGTTGGAGGGTGCAGCCACAAAAGTGGGACCAGCCAGGAGCTGATGGTGATGGAGAAGTCCACCTGGCACCCTCTGTGTCCCCATCTTTGTCCCTGCTCCGTGCTGGCAGCCTCCAGCCCTCTCCCCTGCTAGCACCGTGCAGCATGAACAGCAGGGAACTTACTCATTTCCAGCTTTAATTAGAAATGTAATCGAAACAATGAACCCGTGCCGAGTGACGAGAGACGGGATGGTGAACGTCATAAAAACCTGCCAAAGCTCCAGCCAGGTGGGGGGCCCAGGGCTGGGGGTGTTTCCCCCCCCTACCAGCCCCAGCTTTGCAGCCTCACTGCTTCCCCACGCCGTCCCTGCAGTGACTCCATCCTGGCCCCCCATCTCAGGGCCACGCAGGGCTCCAGGGGCTCTGTGAGCTCACGGAGAGAAGGCAGCTGGAAATCTGGAACCAGTGAGAAAACCCAGCAGCACCAGCTCTGAGAGATGCTTGTGCCCAGCCCCGCCAGGCAGAGCCCCAGCAGAGATGCAGCCCCCATGGATGGAGGGGGGAGGTCCCCAATGTCCTGGCAGAGAGAAGGGACTGAGGCAGGAGTTGGGTCCTGAGCAGCAGTGCTGGGTGAGAGGCAGAGCTCAGTGGGTGGGGGCCAGAGCCCCAACAGCCCCTCACATGCATGCACACGTGTACACATGCACACTGCTCGACCTATCCCACCCCAGCAGCTCAGAGATGATGCTCCTGCCACCGCCCCCCTCCCCCCCCCTTTGCTCCATGTCTCTTGTGGCAGGATGCAGCAGCAGCAGTGGGTATGGGATCAGCAGTGTCCGGGGCAGAGGGCACAGGGCAGCCCCGCGGGCAGCACGGGCTGCTTCACCCCCAGCACATTCCCACGTTGTCTGCAGATATCCCTCATCTGGGCAGCGTTTTGCCACTGCACGTGGAATAAACATCTGTGTGTCCGTGTGGACAACGGAGAGAAGGCATTGTGAGTGGGAGGACAACGGAGGAACAGCATGTCCCCTTGGGGACGGGGACCATGAGACCCTACTGGGGACAGGGACAGGGACGCTGACCCTGAGGGCCTTTGACTCTCTCCAGAAGACAGGCACTAAGAAAGGAGGGGAGCACAGAGGAGCCCTAGCTTTGCCTTGGGCTGGGGCGAGATCGGTGCCAGGGGAGTGGGGTGGGGGGGACTCACATACCCCCTCGCATCACTGCTTCCTCTGGACAACCTGGCGGAGGTGCAGCTCACTCTCTGCAGCCACAATGGGCTGCTCGTTCTGCCGATGATGGCTGATGAGGTGGCTGATGCTCTCAAAGAGCACGTCCTTGGTCCTCACCTGGGGTGGGGGCAAAGCATCCCTGAAGATCCCGGCAGCTGTTCCCAGCCCCCCCAGCCCCCTCTGCCCTGCCCTTACCACGCCCTCGGGATCCACCAGCAGCAGATGCTTGGGCTGCCCGCTGTGCATGCCCGTCAGGACGTACTGCCCCGGGTTGGTGATACTGTCCCTCACCAGGAAGTCCCCATCCATCTGCAGGAGTTTCTCAGCATCCCGTCGGCTCATCTTCCCGTGGTACCACGGCTCCTTCCTCAGCTGCTCCTCTGTGGGGGCTATGGGAGCCTTCCTGGTGGGGGGACTCGGCCACTGATCCTCGATGGGGGGACTGACGTTGCTCCCCGCAATGCACTTGTGGAGCTTCAGGGCATCTTCAAAAGGCCCTAAAGGGAACGGGGTTGGGGTGGGGGGGGGGGGGGGAACACCACTGCTCTGGAGCACGGGGCTGGGCAGACGTGTACAGAACACCCTTCAACCCCAGCCCATCACCTTACTCATATCAAAAAGGTCCTTTTTCGGGCTCTCCTCCGGCGCTGCGTGAGTGGCATCCGTTTCCAGGCTCTGTGTGTTCACGTACATGTGCTCCTCGTAATCCCGAGGCACCAGGGGGTGCCCGTCTGCCTGCAGGTACCCATCGCAGGACTGGCCTGTGGGGACTGGGCATCACCACCTGCACGGGCCAGCTGGGAGCAGGGTCCCCTCCACAGCCCCTGCGGGAACCCCAATGCCACCAGCATCAACATTTCCAGCAGTGGTACCCACCCTGGTTCTCTGGGTCCCAGGGCTGCCCTGGCTGGCTCGACAGCTCTCGTCTGAGTGCTAACACACCCTGGGAACAGGAGACAGCAAGGGCACTGGGGAGGGACTGACCCTGGGCCCTCACTGTGGGGCTAGCAGCAGCTCCAGGGCTCACCTGGTGGGAGGGCTGAACTCGGACACGGCCTGGGAATGCACTGTGCTGGAGGCGGGAGTCGATCAGCCCCCCTGGGGGCGGCTCCTTGCCCGGGATGCTGTTGTAGTAGTCGTGCTCGGCCGCCTCATCATCCTCCCCCCATGCCGACTCCTCCATCCCCAGCACCCTTGTGCAGAACGCAGCAGGGAGCGGGGGCAGCTGGGGACACACTGCCCAGCCCCAGTCCCAGCAAGGCCAAGGGCAGCGAGCAGCAAGGGGATGGAGGGATGTAATGGGGGGGGGATCGAACCCTACCTGTCCGGGGGCACCACCGCCTTGGGTGGGCTGTGCAGGTACTGCTTGAAGCGCAGCTCGAAGGCCTGTCCCACCGTGTTGATGACGCTCTGTGCCAGCCCATCGCAGCACTCCAGGATGTGGCAGGCTGTGAACGGTCAGGAGGACAGACACGGGGCTCGAGCCTTCCCCCACGCTCACAGCAACCCCTCAAAGAGCCCCCCCAGCTGCCTCTCACACCCCACCAAGGGGTGCCCTACTCCAGCCCAGCTCATCCCTTCTCCGTGCCCTGGGGATCTGCATCACCTCTCTGGTTGATGGGGTCCTTGGCGACGTAGGCGACGTAGTCCGTGGTGTCCTGGGGACACAGAGGGTGTTTGGGGCTCATGTCCTGTTGCTGCGGGGTTGAGGCTGCCAGTGCCAGACTCAGCCCTGTCTGTCCCAGCCCCAGTGACTGGGCTGTCCCTAAATTTCGGCTCAGCCTGGCCCCGCCATGAGATGGGCAGCCCCATGTCCCCGCTCCTTGAGTGTGGGGCCGGGACATGAGAGCCTCACCATGTCCCCACCGGAGGCGAAGGAGATGGACTGCATGTGGTGGTTGGCGATGATCTGTGGGGGCACGGCCACAGAGGGATTACTTGGGGAGGCCACCAACACCCGGCTCAGAGCTGAGGTTGGAGGCAGAGCCCGGGATGCCTGGCTCTCACCTGGCGTGTGGTGGGGATCATGAGGTTCAGGCCATCGATGGAGATGTTGACAGCGATGCTCATGCCGGCGAAGCGGAGGTTGCTCTTGCCCAGGATGGAGAAGAGGGCTTTGCTGGGAGCCTGATGGGGGACAGGAGCACGGGGGCAATGTCGCCCTTCCAGAGAGCCTTTATAGAGTGGGGAAAACAGAGAGGGTGCCCAACACCCCAGGCTCTGCACTGAGATCAGCCCTAGCACCCTGCCCATCGCCCTAGGAAAGCAGAGAGGGACGGGCCTGGGTGGGAACTCACCTTCTTCTTCCAGATGCCCTTCACACCCGGCACTGCCTCGTACAGTCTGTTGATGGCTTCTCTGCAAGCCCCAAGTCCCACAACATTACTGCTGCGGATCCCAAACGTTTCCTGGCTGCTTCCCCTTCCCATAGCTCTGGGAGTATCATCCCCGAGCAGCCGCAATGTCCCCCAGCCTCCCCCAGTGTCACGGGGCTGGTGGTACGTCATCCCCACTGGGGCCACCTCCCCTATCCTCTTTCCACCCATTGATCCAATGCCCATCACCGCATTGCTGCCTCTGTCTCAGTACGCGGGGTGGCCCCCAAAATAGGGCAGGGGGTCCTCCCAGCCCTGACCCCCCATCTCTGCAGGTCCTACCTGGTGACCTGCGTCCGCGTGTTGAAGTCCAGGGACCTCATGGAGCGCAGCACCTCGATGCACCCCATGTACTGCAGGACGGGAGGGAAGGTCAGAGAAGCCTCAGGGAATATCGCCAGCCCCATGCAGGTGATGGAGAGGAGCTGAGTGCCGGTGACAAGGGCCCGCTTTGGCACCAGCTCCAGAGCTGCTCCCCTCTGCCCGTGGGCTTTGTGCAGCGCTGGATATGGCTGCCAGCATCCCATACCCACCGAGATGAACATGTGGATGAGGAAAACGGAGGCTCCAGCCCCGAATACTGTGCAGGGCTGGGTTGTTCCGGAGCAAGGCCAGCAGCCTCTGGGCCCACGGACCATTTCTGCTGCCCTTGCACTGAGCCCCAGGTAAGGCTGGGCAATGGGCTCCCACCACGCAGCATCCAGGCCCTGGGATGTGTGCCCTACAGGGGCTCCCCACAATGCCCATCCCAGGACACAGGAGTCCTGCTCAGTCCTTCAGGATTCTGGGACCATGTCACAGCGAGGATCGAGCAGAGGGGGCTTCCAGCTGCCCCGAGCCCCGGATGCTAGGGGGCTTCACACCTTCCCACACCAAACCAGAGAGCAGCGGGGCCGGCAGCACTTACCCTGACGATGTAGGAGACTCCAGGACCCAGCACCCGCTCGTCGGGATGCAGCCAGCCCTGGGCCGGCTTGTTGATGAAGCTGCCCTTGCGGTTCCACTCGTCCCCGGCCGGCCGGGCTCCCTCCACCCTCGCCGCTTTCCTGGCAGCCCCGGCCCCTCCCCGCAGCCGGCTCATCACCTGCAGCGAGCACGGAGCCGAGCAGCCCGGCTCGCAGGCTCCCAGCACGGCGGCCAGGCTGGACGGAGCCCCCCCGGGCTCCACGGCTCCTCCCGTTTTGGCCGGCGAGGACAGCTCCTTGCTGGAACCCGAAGGGCTGCGGCTGAGAAAACCTCCCGGACCGGGGAACTTCCACTGGGGCATCCGAGGCAGCAGCATGCAGAAGGTGGTGCCCGCCTCCGGTTCCTCGCCCGCTGCGGGGCACGGCGGTGCCAAGCCCGGGGCCGCACCGGGATGCGCGGGGGCCGGGGCCGGCATAGGGGCGGCCGGAGGATGGCGCGGCCGTGCCGCGGCCCTCAGCGGCTCATCCCGAAAGCGATCATACTTGGGCTCGGGGAGCATGCCCCGCAGCCCCGGCCGAGCCGAACGCTCCCGCTCCCGTTCCGCTGCCGCGCCGGCTCCCGCCCCCCACCCGCTCCCCCGGGGCCGCGCAGCGCTGATGTCATGGTGTGAGAGCTCCGCCGCCCGCCCCGGCCCCTCCCGGCTGCTCGAGCATCCCCGCCTCTCGCCCGCTCCGGCCCCGCAACCCCCGCCTTCGCCGGCCGCACGGCTCCGCCGGCACCCCGAGCTCCCCTGGCACAGCTCAGCATCACCCAGCCCCCCCTCCCCCGACACCTCCTGGCATCACCCACCCCTGAGATCATCCATCACCCAGCCCTGAGCCCCCCAGCATCACCCAGCCCCGAGATCACCCGGCATCACCCAGGTTCCCCCCCCCCCCCGACACCCCCTGGCATCAGCCACCCCTGAGCCCCCCAGCATCACCCAGCCCCGAGATCATCCATCACCCAGCCCCGAGCCCCCCCAGTATCACCCAGCCCCGAGATCATCCATCACCCAGCCCCGAGTCCCCCCAGCATCACCCAGCCCTCAGATCACCCAGCATCACTCAGCCCCCCCGACCCGGCACCCCCTGGCATCACCCAGCCCTGAGATCACACAGCATCACCCAGCCCTGAGCACCCCAGCATCACCCAGCCCTGAGATCACCCGGCAACACCCAGCCCCCCCTCCCCCTCCCAGCACCCCCTGGCATCACCCACCCCTGAGATCATCCATCACCCAGCCCCGAGCCCCCCAGCATCACCCAGCCCTCAGATCACCCGGCATCACCCAGTTCCCCCTGACCCGACACCCCTGGCATCACCCACCCCTGAGATCATCCATCACCCAGCCCCGAGTCCCCCCAGCATCACCCAACCCCGAGATCACTCGGCATCACCCAGCCCCCCCGACCTGGCACCCCCTGGCATCACCCGACCCCGAACCACCCCAGCTGCTCTCCCTTCTGGGATGCTTCCAACGGTGGGAGCCCCAAAAGAGCCAACTGTGGTCCCTGCTCCGATTCGGGGGTACCCGAGGGTGAGGTTGGAGGAGCTCTTTCCAGCACAACACGGGGTGTCTGTGCTGACAGAGGGAGCCCCAGGTATGGCTTGGCCCCGGGATGCTCCCAGGGGTGAGCAGGAAGCTTCTGGAAGGGGCCAGCAGCCTCTGGCCGCTGCCTTCACCTGCAAAAAGGACATTTTCTCCATTTTAATACCACTCCATCATCAGGAAGCATTTGCAGGGTGCCTGGGGCTGCTCAGGAGGTGGGGGGGTTGCGGGGGGCTTTGCTGCGCAACGAGGCTGGCTTATTTCCGTGCCTCCCAACCCAGTGGTCTTGTCCACTCTGATTTTGTCTGGCTCCCACTTGTTTATATCTGCCTGGAGGGCTCAGGCAGTAAAAAGCACAATCATTTTCTTGCTGCTTTGCCAGTCTCTGCAGCAAGCAGGCAAGAAGAAAGTGTGTGTGTGTGGGGGGGGGGGACTTAAAGGGACTTTCTGACCTCAAAACGATCGTGTCACACTCCCCTCCTCCAACCCTGGGGCTGCTGCTTTTTTTTTTCCCTTCTCAGCCACAGAAAAGGACTCGGACCTCTTGCCAAGCCTGGCGTCCTCCCACAGCATCCACTCTCAGAACAGAGGGGCAGAGAGGCATCAAACCCAGCGTGGGGGCACCCGGCGTGACTCACACACTGGGGACCAAGCCCAGAGCCACCTCCTCACCTCCAGTCCTCCCTCGGGTGCTGTTCTTTCTTTTTCTGCCTTTCCACTTTCAGCTGAGCATCTTTAGAAGGGTGAGCGGGATGCTCTGCTGCAGAGGGGTCAGGTCTCTGCCCCACAGACAGAACCAGAGCCTCCCTGGGGGCCCGCAGTGCCCTGGGCAATGCACAGCCGCCTTTATCTCGCCTTCTTTTCACTGTCTCCTGCTCCCTGGCAGATGATGGGGGTGAAAGCCAGTAATCGCTCTAAGTGCAATCGATAAATCAGGGTAATAGAATTACATACATTTGCTGTTGCCATATTAGGAACCTCTTCTCTCAGCCTCTCTCTGCCCTTCTTGTTTTGGTTTTCAGACCACTGCAAAGTGCTGGAACCAGCTGGGCTCCTGCAAGCTCCCCTGGCCAGATCCAGCCTGGACCCGGGGTTAGGGTTGGACCCTGCAGACCCTGCCTGGGGCGGGCAGCTTTTGGCCCCATCATTTTATCCCGCATGTGAGAAACACTCACAAAGCCAATGATGAGGCACAGGCAAGGATCTCAGAGAGCAGCGTTTTATTTCATCATTGCTGCAAGCAGAAGTGCATCCTGTAAGAAAAACGAGCCCTCGTATCTCCTAGTCCCAGCTCCCCTCCCTGCTGCCAGGTTCTCATTCTTCATATGGTAGTTGACCAAGTCCATCTCCCTTTATTCCTCCAAGGAAGCAGAACCCACAAGAGAGTCACCAAGCCAGTATCTCCCCTTCATACACCCGCCAGGTAACTTTTTGTGTCCTGAGCAGTTCTGGGCGCAGATGTCTGTCTCACAGCCTTTACTTTTGGTTGCCTGCCCTCCCCCCCAGCCATCCCTCCACATCCCCCACGCTGTTTCTGCACGACTGCCAGCTCCCGCAGGCTGCTCCCCAGTCCTGCACAGGTCCCTGATGGATTATTTTCATCTCATTAGCAGCTGGTTTCAGGCTCTGGAGAGCTAGCTTCGCAGCAAGGGCTTCCCTGCCCTCCCCCCTTCCTCATTTTCTTTTAATCATTAGTGGAAGGAAAGCTTCCAGGGATAAAGATCACAGCCTCAGGCGCTCTGTTGGCACCACAGAGCATCTTGTCATCCGGGAAGAAAACTCCCTAACCCCAATGCAGTGTTAGAAAGCAGCATTCCTTTATTCCTCAATACAGACTGGGCGACTTGACAAACAAGTGTGCCCTCTCAGGGAGAGAGAATTAAAAGAAAACAAGGCTGCTCACCCAGCAAGCAAAGCTGAAATGGAACGTTTTAGAATTAGCACCCACTGATTCCTTTTGCTAAACGAATAGATTGATCCTTAAACTAATATTCTGATCCCTGTTGTTAAAGAAACCAGCCTATGTCACCCCCCACGGGGAAGGTCCTGCCGTGGGACCCCCCAGGGCATCCAGCTCACCATGTCCAGCCACAGAACAGCCTCAGAACAGCCAGGGCTGAATTCCATGTCTTTCCAGGCTGCAGCCCATCACATTTCTAGCTGAGATACTGCAAGAGGCTCCTGTGGCCCTAACACACGTGGCTCTGCTCCACCCAGAACCACGGAGTCAGGGGTGGACAAGGAGTGGGAGGCGAGGGGAAGCAGCTCTGACCTCCCACCCTGACGCTCTCCATGTGCATAACTTTTCTAAACGGTACCTAATGAATCTCCTTACACCTCTGGCACTGCATGAGGGGAATTAACATCAAGGACTCTCCAATCCGTGAAGCATTAATTAGGAGAGGGGACACACACATGCCAGCAGTGTCGCTGAAGTGAGCGGAGTGCTGAGCCCAGGGACATGGCTGCCATAGTGGTGGGTGGGTTTGGGGTGAGGGGGCTGGGGTCCTGCTGGGAAGGTACCTGTCTGCTGTTACCTTGCTTTCCCCACCTGAGAAAGGATGCAAGCTTTCCCTTTGGCTCTACTGAAAGAAGCAGAGAAGCTGTGCCGGCAGAGAGGAGCCCTCCCTGAAACCTTAGTCCCCCGAGCGCTGACACATCAAGGCACATAAAAGCAAGCATGGTGAAACAGGAGAGCTGCTCAGGGCTGTGGGGCTGCACCGTGCTCCTGCTGGGCCCTGTGCTGTGTGCTGGGCCTGCAGCACTCGGGTCAGGTCACCTACAAAATGTCCCTTGGTCCCTCGCCTGCCCGGGGCTCCGTTTGGTTTCAGCCCATCTGTGTCTTTAAGGTGGGGATGGGGTACTCTTTCACAGGGGCTGCAGCAATTGGGGCACAAATTTGCTCCGACCCCCTGAGCAAAGCAAGGCAGAGCCCGGGGCTGCAAAACCACCATCTCCCGAGGCAGAAGGAACCCACACGGTGGTCCTGGAGGTGTAGGGAAACATCAGGACACGGTTGTCTGACAACAACAGGACACGAAGGGACGGTTTTAAGCTCAACAATGAATTTCAGACTGGACGAGAGAGGGAAATCCTTTACGCTGAGGCAGTGAGGTCCCAGCACTGCTTGGAGCTGCGGTGCCCATGGACAGCCCAAGCTGGTGGGGGGCACTCAGCCCACGGAGGGATGGAGGGGTGAGGGTCCCCCCAACCCAACCCAACCCAACCCAAATCAACCCAAATCAACCCAACCCAACTCAACTCAACCCAACCCAACTCAACCCAACCCAACTCAACTCAACCCAACCCAACTCAACCCAACCCAACCCTAACCCCAACCCAACCCAACTCAACTCAATCCAACTCAATCCAACTCAACCCAACCCAACTCAACCCAACCCAACCCAACTCAACTCAACCCAACCCAACCCAACTCAACCCTAACCCCAACCCAACCCAACTCAACTCAATCCAACTCAATCCAACTCAACCCAACTCAACCCAACCCAACTCAACTCAACCCAACCCAACTCAACCCTAACCCCAACCCAACCCAACTCAATCCAACTCAATCCAACTCAACCCAACTCAACCCAACCCAACTCAACTCAACCCAACCCAACCCAACTCAACCCAACTCAACCCCGCTGCCATTCTCTGACTTGGTGCACCCCAGGAGCTCAGTGCTGAACCCCCGCTCAGCGCTCGAGCTGCGGCCGCGCCGGGCTCCTCCTGCCAGCCCGATAAGATCCCAGCGCGGAGCCCGACCCCGCGGCGTTAATTAGCCCCGCTTAATTGCGCGCCCCAGCGCGTCCCACCGCGCCCCGCGCACGCCGCGTGACGTCACAACGCGCTCCAGGGAACCGCGAGGCACCGCCCCTCCTCCCCTTCCAACCAATGGGCGGGCAGGCAGGAGAGCGGAGCAGCCAATGGGATTCGACAGCTCGACGCGCGACTGAGGGGCGCCGGAAGTGACCGGAACGCCATCGTCCGGGCGACGGGGGCGCGGCCGCGGGGCGGGAGGGGCCGCCCCCCCTCCCTCGTTCCCCCGCTCCATCCGCCCCGGGTTCCCCCCGTTCCGACCCCACGCGTGGGGCGCGGGGCCGGGCCGGTGCTCGGCGGTGCCCTCCGCAGGGAGGATGGGGCAGCCGCGGAGGCCGGAGAACGGCAGCGGCCTGACGGCGCCATGACCGGCGAGAAGAAGAAGAAGAAGCGGCTGAACCGCAGCGTGCTGCTGGCCAAGAAGATCGTCATACGGGACGGGGCCGGCGTGAGTGGGGAGGGGGGGAAAGATGGGGGAGGGCTCGGACTTCGTTCGTGTCACGCGTCCGCAGACCGGCGGCACCGGATCCCGCTGTGTGGGGTATGGGGGGGGAGGGGTTAGGGTTAGGGTTAGGGTTAGGGTTAGGTTAGGCCGTCCGGACGCGGCTGCTCCTCTGACCCCACGGGGGTTCTGTTGCCGTGGGTGCGCGTGGGGGTTTTGGGATGACGGTGCTGCGAAACGTTGGTTTGTTCCGAGAGCACTGAGCAGCGCCGTGTGGAGATGCGGGCATCGCTGCTGTGGAGTGCTGGTTGCGGCTGTGTGGAGGCTCGGGAGCAGGCACACGCGTGGGGTGTGAGGTGGTGGAGAGCTCGTCCCACGCTGCTGCTCTCTGGTCTGCGTCGTGGGCTCTTGGCGTTCTCTTTGGCATCGGGGTGTTTTGTAGCTGTGCATCCTCGAGGGGAGCTGCCTTGCGGGGGGACTCCAGAGGTTAGCTCTCCTCCATTAAGGAACCTAATGCCGTGAGATGAATGATGGGTGGAAGCTGTGAACGGGTTCTGCACGTGCTGTGTAATGAGACGGGCTGTAAATTCTGTTTCGGTTGTGATAGAAACATTTGATGGTTGAAAGAGCACGGGGAGGGGTGATGAAAGCGAGAGAGGGCTGCTGTCTTCTGCAGGGGAACCGTTAGGCAGGCAGAGCAAGGTGGGTTCGTGCCACCCTGGGCCTTCTTCCTCTGCAGTGAGAAGTCATCTCGCTTATGCACAGTAGCACTGCTGTGTGCCACGGTCTCCCCCAGGGCAGGGTCGGGTCCCTCTGGGCTCAGTGCTTGGCTACTGAATGTTTGGTCTGTGCAGTTCTCTGATGTAATTCGACTGAAGTTTTCCCTCTGGTTCCTCGTGATTTCTTTTACTTGCGAGCTCGTGACTTTGCAAGCGTGTCCTGTGCGGCAGGAGATAACCTCCTGGGCAGGCAGCTGAACAAATGCTGCCCTAGAAGTGCTGGGAGAAATGGTTCATTAAAATAAGAGGAGCAAGCTCTTCAGGGCTTTTTATTTTTGTGAAGCTGATGTAAAGGATTTGCCTTTTCCATCGTGCTGGGCACGTGGAGTCAGCACTGGGGACCAAAGCTGCCTCTCCAAACTTGTAGAGCCTTTTCTCTGAGGTGTTGCATGCACTGCTGTCAAAATAGGCAGAGGGGGTCCACATCAAAGCTCTTAAGGTGAGGGTTGAAAGGATGGTGCGCTCAGTTCTCTGTGGGGAAGGGTTAAAGGTGTTGAGGATGGTAGTTCTTAGAAGGGGAAGGAAAGAAAGAAACCAACTGGCTCTGTAGGATTGGTAGGCCCAGAGGGGTGGGTGATGCAGGAGGGACTGCTTCAGTCAGAGTCGCCACTTCAGCTCCCAACCTAATGTATTTATCCCAGAGCAGGACATGCATACCTTTTTAATTAGGAGCTTTGTTTTGCAGCGACAGGGGATTGGAGAGCCCAGCGTGTACCACGCGGTGGTGGTGATTTTCCTGGAGTTCTTTGCCTGGGGTTTATTGACCACTCCGATGCTGACGGTGAGTGAGCATCCTCGGGATCGCTGCCTCTTGGAGCTGAGGGTTTGCCTTGGGGATGCTGATGTCCTTCCCATTTTCTCCCCGTGTTGTGTGCTCAGAGGCAGCTATAGCCACCAGTTGCCTGCAGGAATGGAAACCCTGTTAAGCTGCTAGCATCTTGTATTCTTATTTTTCCTCCTGCAGGTGTTACACCAGACTTTTCCTCAGCATACGTTCTTGATGAATGGTCTGATTCACGGAGTCAAGGTAAGGGGCATCCCTTCTGCTCTCATGGGTGCACGTAATGAAGTCTAACCAGTAACCTCTCTGTCACTGGAGTCTGAGTTCAGAGCAGGAAGTGGCAAACTGTGCTGTTTGCTGATGTCAGCCACTATGTGATGTTCATATTTGATGTTGGGTTGCTCGCTAGCAAGCCTGATGGAAAAGGATTGATAGGACATAAGAAATGGGGAGGTTTGTGTAGTTGACCTTGCTGAGCAGTATTAACAGTGTTGTTGGTGCCTGTTTGGAGCTGTAACAGCTGTGTTTCAGCTGGAAGCATGCTAAATCGTTATGATATCAGCCATGCAACCAAACTGTGGAGAATAACAAAGCGAGAGAACAGTGATATGTGAACTGATCGGGAAGAAGAACTGAAATTGGACTGACCTTAGTGGGCTCTCATCAAAGAAAGTAGGGAGTGTTGTGGTGAATGGAACTGGTGAGTAGACCAGCACTCCCAGAGCAGAATTTGAGGCAGCAGCAGTGGAAAAAAAAACAACAGCCAGGTGTTCTGACTCAGAAGTGAGGCTAGGCCATGGCTTGGGTGAAAAAGATCTCAAGAAATGGCATCAGAGAGGTTCCCTTCCATGTGAGTCAGGCACTCCCCGCTATGCTTAAGGACTATTCCCTGCTTATCTCTGCTTTGAAAGGCACCGAACCGTTTCATTTGTGCTTAATGGTTTTGGTTTCTCATCAGGTCTGATTTGTCTCCATCTCAGAGAGCTTTCCCTAGAACTGTAGCAGATGTTAATGGGACGGAGCTGTGCCAGTATCTTTTTAGGTACTGGCAGGGCAACTCCCTGCTGCACAAGTGTGCCTGGCAAGACCACAGCTGCAGAGAATGGAAGTGGCTGGATGATTTAGCAGCATCTAGCTGATGAAGGCTTTTGTTTTCCTCCCTGAAAATGTGAGCAGTGTAGTGAACTGTTACGCCTTGGTAGCGTTGCCTGCTTGTAGGAAACAGGAATGGGTTGTCTTATTTTTATCTTCACGTGTTGTTCTCAAAAGCTCTTGCTGTTGACAGTCAAATTTGGTCACTTTTCTGTCTTTTCTTAGGGTCTGCTTTCTTTTCTAAGTGCCCCACTGATTGGTGCTCTCTCTGATGTCTGGGGCAGGAAATCCTTCCTCCTCCTCACTGTCTTCTTCACGTGTGCACCGATTCCCCTTATGAAGATCAGTCCGTGGTGAGTTTGTTAAAACTGAGTGGTTCTGAGAAGAAGAGCAAATGTGAAGCTCAGCAGTGAAGGATTTGCTGGTGTTGCCTCTGGAGACGAGCTGGAAGTGTCTGTCCAGTAGAGAAGGAGCCTGGGCACGTAGCCTTTCCCCAGCCTAGAGATTAATTTCTTGTCCAGTTCTTCCAGAAGGTTCAGTTTCAGGAAGCAAATCTTTATTGCTTCAACTGGTGAAACATAAGCTATAACATGAGGGGGAAAATAAGTCATAAAACTTCATAGGCCACAAGCCTTGCAGCTCAGTGTTGCTGAGTGCTTTATGATGCAATGAAATGGGATGGAGGAAGGATACGGAAGGGGGGTGGTAACTCAGCAGCTGAATTTGCTTTGCCTTGTGGCTGGTCTGTAACTGTGCCTTTGGTAACACCTCTTTCAGGTGGTATTTTGCTGTCATTTCCATGTCTGGAGTCTTTGCTGTCACCTTCTCTGTGATTTTTGCCTACGTTGCTGATATCACACAGGAGCATGAACGCAGCACGGCGTATGGCCTGGTAAGGAGCTTAATAAGAGGCTTGGCTCTTGAAGGTCTTGGGGTCTCACAGTTAGGACTGCTGGAAAATTAGGGTGGGAGACTTACAGACATCAAGCTTGAGGGCAGTACCTGTTACAAGATGATGTAGGCTTTGCTGATGTTAGCCTCCCTGTTCTTGCTTCTCTTTGAGCACTGAGAGAGCAAGCTAACTTCTGTCTGATCTGAACTCCAGCTGTGTTGTTGCTTAGCCTCCAAATCAGCCTGGTAAAGAGATCAGGCCGTGGTGCTGGTGTGCATACAAGTAGCCTGTGGTCGTGCCCTTCCTATGGAACTACTGAAGGTACCATAACCAATAAGAGCTGTTAGGATAGCTTTAATTGCCTTTAGCTAGAACTCAGCCTGGATGGCACTAAGCAGACATGCCACATCTCTGTGTACAGGAGTCCCTGTCCACCTGGGTTATCTCCTTCAAAGATGGCAGAATTAATACTTTGACTACTGCGGAGGACAAAATAGGCTCAGAAGATGCTGTATTCATCTTTTATGCTTCTAGGTGTCAGCCACGTTTGCTGCTAGTCTGGTCACAAGCCCAGCAATCGGTGCATACCTTTCCCAAGCCTATGGTGATACACTAGTAGTTGTGCTAGCTTCAGGTGTTGCTTTGCTGGATATTGGTTTCATCCTGCTGGCTGTGCCAGAATCTCTGCCAGAAGAGATGCGCCCGGTCTCCTGGGGAGCTCCAATCTCTTGGGAACAAGCAGACCCCTTTGCTGTAAGTAATCTTGCTGCTGTTTTTCTCCACTCTCCTGGTATTTGTAGGTGCTTTAGTTCTGCTGTTTTCTCTCAAAAGAAAGATGCATTCCACAAAAGATGGAGATGAATGCTGGCAAAGGTACAGCGTTTTAACTGAAAGCAGACTGCATGTGTGTAGAACTAACAGCTTCTGTATTACCTAACGTAGCTACATATCTAAAGTCTCAAAGCAGGAGCATCTCTGGGAGGACATGTGCCAGTTTGAAGTATCAGAGAATCGTAGAATGACTCAGGTTGGAAGGGATGCTCTCAGGGAGTTGTTCTCCCAGTGCACATAACATAACTGGGATTATCCCAACCCATGGGCCCACCTTTCATCAAGGTCCCTCTGGGTGGCATCAGCCAATATCTGAACCAGAAATTTATTGTGGATGGGCTCTGGGAGTTTTGGATTGCACTGCAGCCCTCAGTGGTGGTATTCCACTTAAGCACAGTAAGCAATGAGATCGTAGCTTTCCAAGTGCACCACGGTTTCTACCTCCTGCTGCAATCTGAGCTGCTTTACTTAGCAGTGGGATTTTGTCAGGGGAAGTCTTGTGTATCCCTGGCTTTTTAGGGCTTTGCTTGTGGTGGTGAGCTCTGCAGAGTTTCACCTCTCCTCTGCTTGCTTGGAGAATGACGTTGGCAGTAAAAATTGGGATTCAGAGCACTTGGCCATAAATGCAAGAAACTGAAGAGTAGAAATTCCTCATTCCAGAGTGTAAGTTGATGTAGTTCAGTGTCTGGCGTGCTGTGGCAGTGTTCACATCTTCATCTGGAATGCTGGGTATTTGCTATTTATGAGCTGAAGCCATTTACAGAGGGGGTGTTCTGGGTAAACAAGTATGGTCTTATTCAGGCGTTCCCTTTTTGCACGTGAGATGGTGACTTAAACTCTTCCGTGTACCAGGAGAGTGCGCAATGCTTTTAACTTTTCTTTTTTCCCCTCTCTTCTTTTCTGTAGTCTTTGAGGAAAGTGGGTCAGGATTCCACAGTGCTGCTCATCTGTATCACTGTCTTTCTCTCCTACCTTCCTGAAGCTGGCCAGTACTCCAGTTTTTTCCTGTACCTGCGACAGGTCAGTGCACTGCAAGCAGGGAAGGCTCTGAATGCAGAAACCCAGCCTGGAAATGTTCCCTAAACTGCACGTCCATGGGAAGCTGATGCTGGCCAATAGCTTAGGAAGGCTGAAGCTGTAAAGTGTTCCAGCTTTCCTTAAGAAAATAAATAAATGTGGGACCTTCTTGGTCACTTTGGAGGCATTTTATTCCACTAAGGAGGTGGAATGTACAGCTGATGAATGCTTAAGGAAATAAGTGCTGTCAGTAAATGCTGGTGATGCTGACGGAGTGGTTTCTGATGTATGGTGCACTTCTCTTGCCTGAAAAATCTCTTTTTGGTGTTCTCACAGGTCATTGGTTTTTCCTCAGAGACCGTGGCAGCGTTTATCGGTGTCGTTGGAATTCTCTCTATACTGGCTCAGGTGAGAAGCAATTTCTGCCTTATGATCTAAGACTCAGGCTGTGGGAATATGCTAAACTTCTGTTAATTTGTGTTGATGACTTGTCAGAATCCCTGTGACTACTCAGATACCATCAGTGCCACTTCCAGCTACCTGTGGTCGCTCCCTTCTTGTCTTTTGGGTGTAGCTGTTGTCAGGGAATAACAAACCATGGTGTGGCCCTGTGTTGCTCTGCGAAGCATCATAGATTATGCTCCACTTGCCATAAAAAGGGACACTCTGGTTTCAAAGAGAATGTGATTGGGATGGAGGAGTGCCTGAGTGTGGTAGAGCAGTCTCACAGCAGCAAGAGTTCCCTCTGATTCTTCTTCTCTTGTCCTTCGGTGTGTTGTCATCTCTCTGTGCTTACTTTTTCTTGTCCTTCCAGACAGTAGTGTTGGGAATTCTCATGCGTTCAATAGGAAATAAGAACACCATCCTGCTGGGATTAGGCTTCCAGATCCTGCAGCTTGCCTGGTACGGCTTCGGATCACAACCCTGGTAAGAGTTTGCCCTTGTTTGGTTTCTCCCTCTGTGGCTTTGTGACAGATCTCTGTCCCCAGCAGAGGGAGATGCTGCTCCACACGCAGTGCTGGTCTAGAGCAGCTCCTTGGGAGCCTGCCCCCTGACTGCTGTCCCTTTCTCTCCAAGGATGATGTGGGCAGCAGGGGCTGTGGCTGCCATGTCTAGCATCACCTTCCCGGCCATCAGTGCCATGGTGTCTAGGAACGCAGACCCTGACCAGCAGGGTAAGTCCAACTGCTTGTGTGTCTCATGGGTAAGTTCATCCTAGCAGCAGTTTGGATCACAAATGTTCTCTGTCTCCAGGTGTAGTGCAAGGGATGATCACTGGAATTCGGGGTCTGTGTAACGGCCTGGGGCCAGCTCTCTATGGCTTTGTCTTCTATCTCTTCCACGTGGAATTGAATGAAATGGCCGAGGTGGAAACTTTGGGTAAGGCCTCCAAACCCAACATGGCCAACCCAACAGATGAGGTAATCAGTTCAGCTTTGATCATTCAGATTCGAGGTGCTTCTTCTGACGTTGCCTTCAGCGTTAATCATTCCTTTGTTTCTCCCTACAGAGCAGCATTATCCCAGGGCCTCCTTTCCTGTTTGGAGCTTGTTCTGTCTTGCTGTCGCTCCTGGTGGCCTTGTTCATTCCAGAACACAACCTTACTCTGAGGTCAGGCAGCCACAAAAAACACAGTAACGGAGCCCAGACCCACACCCACAGCCCCCAGGCTGGAGCTTCGGATGGCAAGGAGCCCCTGCTTGAGGACAGCAGTGTATGAGGTTGGGAGAGAAGGACCTGGCTTGTGTCTCAACTCCAGATCAAGGATGGACTTAGACAGCTGGGGCTCGGGGAGAGAGGGTGGGAGGCAAGAAGGAGTGAGATAAGACTGTACCACTAGCAGCTCACGAGAAGGGAAGTGGTTTCCCTTCAAGCCAAATACACTCAGCTGGTGCAAAAATTGAATTGTACGGTCTGGTGCTGATGGAAAGGGGAGATACCGAGCTGCTCTGCATGAAGGGATATTTCTTTAAAGCAAACTTGCCCTTGTTGTGAACACTGAACTTCATGGTGTGACCTGCCAAAATACTCAACTCGTCAGTGAAAAAATTAAGGAGCTAGCATTGTCTGTGTTCTAATGTGAACTAACTCGTGTGCCAGCCAGAATAAAACAAGGCATCTGTTACATTGCCCCATCCCCTTACATAACTGGTACCCGATGCTGATCCCATCGCAGCTGAGTTGCCTGACCTCAGCCTGGGGGAGGCCGAGAAGCTGTCATGGCAGCATATGCAGCCCACGCTGGGATAACACACCGAGTGAAAAAGTGGAGAATAGAAAGCATAGTCAACATCCCGAGGATGTGGTGGGTTTGTCCATTTTGGCCCAGGTGACACTCAGATGAGGAATTGATGCTGTCCTGAGTTCTCAAGAGAGAACGGGCAGATGGCAGCGACAGTGGGAGTTGTGGATGCTCAGAGATGGTCCACGTTGGTATTTTCCACGGGGTTTTCTGTTGTCTTTGTGTTGGCTTTTGTTGCTGTTGTTACGCTGATGCAACACTTCTGTCTGTCCCTGCCTCCTTAGGAAGTGGATAGAAGGATTTTGGGGGGAGGGGAGGGAGGGGATTTTTTTCTGGAGCTGGAAATGTTGTTTAGAAAATAGTTTCTTAAGAGACAGGAGAAACAAGTGAGCTCTGCTGAGCACTCTGTGGCTTCCTGAGAGTAAGGCTGGAGAAAGGACTCTCGAGCATGTTGATTTTTCCACAGCCTCTTGCCACCTCGGTATTAAAACCAGATAACGAGCTTGTTTTGTTTTTCTCAGTCCAAAGGAGCCCGGTGAAGGTTGTGATCGCCTTGAATCTGCATTTCTGAGCACCCTCCCCCCCTCCAGAGGCTCTTCTGCAGAGGTCAGAAAGAAACAGAAACTTGGAGTGTTGTGTAAGGAGCCGAGGCAAATACGCAGGGAACGCTTGGTTGTTTATAGATGTGCAGAGATAGTGAAGTGGGCAGGAAATAATTGTTCTCGTTGGAGTGAGATCAGAACTAATGGCACTGAGCAATCGCTGGGGAAGCAAAGACTGAACTGGGGACACCGCAGTAATTCGTTGCTAAGGGGACTGTGGATGCAGTGGCCAAAAAATTGTCCCATCTCAGCATTGGGGGGTACAGCTGTCAGGTTCTCTCCTGGGGATCGCTTCTCTGCAGGTTCAAGGCGGTAATTTAGGTGACAAAAGGGATCGCTGTCACTTCACACTTTGGTTCTTTGCAGATGGGTAATTGCAGCTGGTGCTGTTCCTGTGCAGCGGTGACCAAAATGCTGTTTGCTTCTGTGTTGAGTGACTTCTATCAGCTGGGCAGTGCCCTGAAGCACAGCGGGCACTGGGTGCTGTCTGTTGGCTTCACGTGGAGTGCCTGCTCCAGGGATGTGAGGGGAGCACAAGGCACAGAGCGTTCCTGTCTTCTGAGCTCATCTGTGAGCAGTGAACAGATGGAGTCCCTCATCTTTGTGTGCATCCCTTAAGAGCCTGTCAGATATTAACTGTAGAGTCACTGCTTGCTTAGGCCAGGCTGAATTAAAGAGCATAACGTTGGCTGAGTGAATTTCTGGACCGGTGAGTTAGTGCAGGTGAGGCAGCTCACCTTTTGGTGCTCAGTGATTTTTTTGGCTGGTACTTAAACCCGTTCACGAGAGCGGATGATTGCTCGTGCAGAGCACAGCTGTCTCAGACACTGAGGTTTTGCTCGTTCAACTCCAACTGTGGGACCACAGAACGGTGTTAGCAGAGTGTGCTGCCTCCTCATGGCAACACCCCACGTTCCCAGACCTCGTTGGGATAAGCTGCACTGCACAGCTGACCCCTTTCCTGAAGAAAATCCACGCACTTAAAACTTCTGGGCTCACAGAAGTTAGCTTCTTTTTTTTTTTTTCTTTTTCCCACTGGAGCTTCACCGGGTCAATCTGGTGCTTCATTTATTTGCACTGCATTCAAAGGAACTCGAATTGAAATGGATCGTGGAGCAGTTACCTCGTTAGCACTGGGGCACTCAAAAAATGAGCATAATTTATATTATACGAGCTATATAGATAGAGAAATATATATTTTTTAGAACTCCTTTCCTATATATAGCAACTTATCCCACCGAGGTCTCTTCCCAACCTGCCTCCATCTGCCTCTGTGACACAGCTGTGGTTACACAGGCAGATGTGGCCCACGGGGGATGGGTGTGAGTGTGATTTGCACGCCTGCCCCGTGCTGTGCTGGTGCTGCCAGCTGCATCCTCCCAACCCCACGATGCTGAGGATGCTCTGGAGGCAGAGGGCTCCCTGCAGCACCTTGCCTTCCCTTGGAGATGCCACTTGCTCTCCGTGGAAGCAGACAGGGATTCGTTTTCACGTTGCCAGAGCTCACTCGGTTGGGTGGGGGCCTCTTGGCCCCGCTGTGACTCCTCTCCCCGTTGGGTGCAGGGATGTGACCCCACCATTCTGCCTTTACGCGAGAGGGACCGACTCGAGCCGAGCGGTGGCAGAGCTGGAATTACTGGACCTGAATGAAGAATGCTCCTCATTCTGAAGGGCTGGTAATTAATTCCGCAGCAAAAACGCCTACAGAGCGCTCAGCGTTGCCAAGTTTTGTTATTTCAAATGGAGATGCGACTTTTTCTTTATCACTGTTGGTGTAAAAACCCCCTTTGGTCTGCTGTGTGATGCCTGAGCCGTACGGCAAAGGGATCCCGGGCGTTACAATTCAGGTTGGTAACAGCAATGCCCCCAAACGTGTGGCAAAACCACACTGCCCTTCCCCTGCAGCTCCAACGTTCCCAGCAGCAGTTTGAGCGAGCTCCCGGAGCCGACCTCGTTGCGTGGAAGAGGCTGAATGCATCAATCCAGCACTCACCCTTTTGCTGTTACCTTTGCAAATCGGTTTTTATTCTTCGTTGTGCTCTTGGATTGCTGCTGACACCTTCGGTCATCTTTAAGGGGTGTGGGCACAGGGCGGTTTCATCGGGAACGGCTCTGGGTTTACCACCGTGTGCGTTTCTGTATCGTTTGTTTTTTTTTTTAATGACATGTATTTATTTCAGTTCCAGTTGTGTTTAGCACTGGCTAATCTTCCCCCCCCCGATGGGTTATTTATTAAACTGCTGCCTTCCTGTTGCGTTGAAGCTCTCTCTTCTGATCTGTTCACCACGGAGCGTGCTCAGAAATGCTGCTGGAGCCCACGTGTGAGGCTCTGCCATGAAACCAGTTCACATCCCACCCCGTTCTGGATTGAACCTCCAGTAGGACAGCACCATCTTCCCCAGCTCTCATCATTCTGGTGCCTGAAGGTAAAACTGCTCTGTGCCCCCGCTGCCCGCCTTGCTGGGTTGAGTGGCGTGGGCAGAGAGGAGCAGACCTCCAGATTGTAGATCCAGGGCAATGCTTATGGCACTGGGTAAGGTCTGAGGGCAGCCCCAGTGCCCTCATTTCCACGCAGGCTTCATTCAGATCTTATTTTACCTATAATCACAAGTAGTATAAACAAATCCAAATCAGATCCTTTGATGGGTGGCCAGTACCCTGTAATGAGCTGGAAACTCGAGCCATCTATGATAAATGATGTTGCTCTTTTGTATTTATTTCCTCTGGACTTTTGAGCTTCGTGTATTATTCTTTCTTTTCTAATGTTACTTGAAGGGAAATAAAGACCCTCAGCTTGTCTCAGCATCCGCGTGCTGGAGGAGAAAGGGGTTTATGTACGGCCTTGAACTCAAAGCACTGTGTGGTGGTGTTTGCTGGGTTTTGTTTTCCCATTTCTGAAAGAGCTGAAGACAAATGGGGCTCCCAGTAAACTTCTGAAGGACTTTGGGCTTTGCCTTGTCTTTCACAGGACGGCTTGGGTGGGTAGGAACCTTGAAGTCCCAAGTTCCAGCCCTCTCCTGCAGGCAGGGCTGCCAACCCTAGAACAGAAGCATCACCTGTGTGTGCTTCCAATCCACGAGTCCGTTAAAGGGAGAGAGCACACAAACCGCAGCAGTGTGGGGTGAGGGCGTGCGCAGGTGGCCAAGGAGAGACGGGTTTAGGACACATGGAGCTGCTTCGAGGTCTGAGCTGCGAGGGTGGGAGTGATGCTCACTGCTGGGAAGAGCTTGGCCCATGCAGAGACTTTATCCCATGGAGGAGACCTGGGCACTTCCGCAGCAGGGCCGGGTCAGGGGCCGTGTGGACGGATTGCAGTGGCTGCTGGAAACTCCGGGAAGCAGCTCTGTTAACACAGGATGGACAGAACAAAACCCTGCAGCCATTAATCAGCCTCATTTCAGCTGAATGCGCACATTCAGTTGGCAGTTGTTTACAGAGCGCTTCCCCTGCTGCCTCTGATGGTTAATTACCTGCGTCCCAAATGGATGAGCGCCGCACCCCGAGTGCCCTCGTGCTCCTCTGGAGTGTTCCCGTATGGGAAGCAGCTCCTGATAGAGATGTGTGGGGAATTGCACATCCCTTCCCTCAACTCTTTGGCTCTCCTTCCCTACCCCAAGCACGGTGTGTATGATGAGCTCTCAACACAGAGCTGGGTGGGGATGGGGGTTGCTATGCCAGACCACGGGGTGATGCCCCAGGGGCAGTGTGATGTGGTAGCCCTACCAAGGGATGCCTTTTTTGGTCCCCGAAAACCCTCTTCAGCTGTTCTTTCAGGGGTTGGTTTCCTGCCTCTGTGCTCAGTGTGGGAAGAGACCAGACTGGCTTGGAAAGAAGGCAGAGTGCTGCACGATGTGGGTTCTGGTGGGACGGTGCTGAGCCCCATTCATGCTCCCTGCACAGGGTGGGTTGCTGGGGAGGTGCCCTAAAAAAAAAGGCATCCCTGGGTGAGCTGCTAGGAGATAAAGGGGAGCATGATGGGGTTGGCAGCCTGCCCTCCTGTTGCACTTCAACTCCTGGCATAGAAAGATTAAAATGCCTGTGACTGAGGGAGATTCTTGCTTTCTGGAAGATGTGGTATCTGAGCAGCCTGGCTCGCCCTGGGCAGGTGGAGTTCAGGGGGAGCTGGGATTGGACCAGGTCCTGGACTAAGTGGGGTTGTCCAGGGGTGAGAGGCAATGGGAGCCCTGCAATCATGTGGGAACCCCTGGGGCCAGGGGCTCCCACCAGCGCAGGGCTGAGGAACTGGGCGGGCACTGAACAAGAAATAAAATGGGAAACCCTTTCTGGAAATACCCCCATTGATGGGAAGGTGGTGGTGGGGCCCCCGGGTGATGCTCACAGGGGCGGATCTTGTGGGAGTTAAGAACAGCTGAGGACGGAGCTGGCGGCCAGAGAAGGAAAGCCCCGCGCAGCAGCACTCACTCCCAGCAAGAGGGAAGGAAGGAAAACCATCGTTTGCTGCTGCCCTCCCCAGTGACCGGCTCCGTGGGCGATGGAACTTGCTCCTCTCCTCTTCATCATCTTGCTGTGGGGCTGTAGTGGTGAGTGCCTGCAAGCTGTGCTGATCCCCCACCCAGGCTGCGTGGGTTGGCTGTGCTGAGATCCCGGTGTTTTTGCTCTGTGTGCCACTTCTGGTGCTCCTCATCCTTCTTCCTCAGCTCTGTGCCCGTTGTTGGTGTGTGAGAGATAGCATGTGTTCCTGCCCCAGTGCACAACCCTGCAGGGGAGCAGCAGCACTGGTGGACAGTGAAAACTGCAGAGGAAAAAGGAGTTTGGGCTCATTTCTCACAAGATAGCTGGGGAGTCTTAGCAGTGAGAAGGTCAATCAGGAGGTGATGTGTTTGGCAGATTCTGGCTGGATTTTGCCATGGAAATGATGGCTCTAACGAGTCACCGCTAACAAACTGTGCTCCTCGCAGTGATGGGAAAAGGTGGTGCCTGAGTGTGACTGCTCAGCAAGCAGGAAAACAAAATCCCACTTGCTTTGTATGTTTGTCGGTGTTTGTCCCCCCCTCCTCTGACCCCCACGGTCCGTCCTCCTTCACGCAGGGCGGCCGACCAACAAGCTGCTGGTGGTGCCAAAGGATCCAGTGGTGCAGTACGGGGACGCGGTGCAGCTGAACTGCTCACTGCCCTGCTCAGATGGCACCGTGCAGTGGAAGGGGCTGGACACCAACCTGGGCAGCATCGACACCTTCCTCACCCACAGCATCCTTAACATCAGCAGCGCCAAAGTGGCCACAGCAGGCACCAAGATCTGCCAGGGCACCTGCGGTGACCACAGCTACCAACAAACTGCCCACGTGCAGGTCTACTGTAAGCATCTTCCCCCCTCTTCCCTTGTAGGCTCCCCCTGCAAATGATTCCCTTGAGATTCACAGCTTCCCACGGCGGTTCCTTTTGCAGCTCTCCCAGAGGTGCTGCAGCTCAGCGTGGACCAAGTGCTGGCACCGGGGCAGCCAGCCACCCTGCACTGCTCTGCCTTGCACGTGTACCCGATCATAGGGCTGCAGCTCACCTGGCACCGGGAGGACAACCTGCTGAAAGATGACTTTGAAGAAACAGAGACTGACGAAGGGCTATTTGATGTCGTGAACACGGTGCGGGTGCCGGGGGAGGAGGTGGCAGAAGGAGTGGTGTTCAGGTGTGAGCTGAAGCTGGAAGTTGGGCGAGAGACCTTCACCCGCGTGGCATCCATCCCTGTGAGCACTAGGGGTGAGTAGGAAAGCTGGGTTCTGCTGCTGGAGCCCACCTCCACTGTCTGGCATTGCTTGAAACAGGAAAGGTTGCAGCTCTCCCTTGTGCTGTGCATCTCCTGTCCCTGCTGCCATGCTGGGTGCTGACTGATGCTGCTCCCTGATCTGGGGTTGCTGTGCTTGCATGGTGTGGACAGAGATGACCACCATCTCCTGGGAACGTGGCCATGGGGGCACCCATCTGCCTCTGAGGCCGCTTATGATCCTCTGTTTGCAGCTGTTACAGAGCAACCGCTGGCTGCGGCCACCTCTACAGAGAGCTCCCACACCACAGGGACCACAACAGTGATCCGCAGCATCGCTGGACCTACAGCCATCACCGTGCCACCCCCAGAACCACGGGACCCCACGTACGAGCCCAGCACAGCCCCGAATGCTATGTCACAGAAACCTGAGACCCCCACAGGGGAGGCTGCAGCATCCAAACCCACCCTGACCGAGCACCCTCAGGGCCCTGCGGTGGGCACAGCATCATTGCATCCGGACAGCACCGCAGCCCCCAGCACCGTGAGCCCCGCAGCCACACAGGGGACATCTGTGGACGGCAGCAGCCCGGGCTCCCACACGACAGCACCCACCTGCAGCCTGCAGATCTGGTCTCTGCCTCCCAACGGGACGCGGGGAAGGGCTCTGCGCATCGAGTGCCGGGCACGGTGTGCCCAGAACACCTCTGTCCGCTGGCTGCACACACCCGTGGCCCTGTCCCAGTACCGAGAGGAGGCAGTGGGCAGTGGCTCCACGCTGTGGCTGGACCGTGCTGAGCCCCATCACCAAGGCCATTATCAATGCATCCTGCTGGGCCGCCATGCCCAAGCGGTCAGCCTGCAGCTGGTGGTCTCTGATGGTGAGTGGAGGGGGCTGCAGCCCCTGCCTGTGCCCTCTGTATACATCCCTTGGGGGTGTGCTGGAGCCATGCTGGGTGTTACGCTCGTTGCGGCCTTCTGGGATGTGTAGGGGAGCTGATAAACAGGAGAGCAACTTTATGAGGGGTAGGTTGTGATAGGGCAAGGGGGAACGGGTTTACACCAGAAGAGAGGAACTTTAGGTGAGATATTAGGAAGAAATGCTTTACCCAGAGGTGGTGAGACCCTGGAGCTGTGGGTACCCCATCTCTGGAGGAGCTCAGGGCCACGGATGGGGCTCTGGGCAGCGTGAGCTGGTGGGGGTCACCCAGCCCATGGCAGAGAGAGGCTGTGGGGGCTCTTCCAACCCCACCGTTGTGTGATATGCTCAAACATGGGGAGCTGTGAGTACAGCGGGTGGGCCTGCGAGTCCACGTCCTTCTTGTGTCTTTGCAGATCCATCCAGCTCCGTCCCTTCCATAGCCATGGGGACAGCGTTCTCGCTCCTGGGTTTGATAGTGACCGCTGTCGTATCCCATCGCCTGCGGAAACAACTGAAGTCGCACTACGATCTGTCCTAAGAGCGGGGGCTGCGTTACGGCTGCCCCGTTCCTCCGTGTCAGCTCCTGCCGCCGTTCCTTTCTGCTGCTGGCAGAAGCTGAGCATCCGTGAGCCAGGCAGCCCCTCATCTTCATCAGCAGAGCCAGCAGGACCAGAGGAGAGCAGACCCCAACCCGGGGGCTGACAGCACGGAGCTGGCTGGGCTGCTGCTGCGCTCGGTGGGCACCGAGCCCTTCGCCAGCCTTCCCCACGGCTCTGCTCAGAGCTCGGGCAGCAGCAGCAGCAGCCACGGGGATGTGAGGGCCGGGCAGGGCTGGGCTGGACGGGGCAGGACAGCGGATGCTCCTGGGGGGCTGCAGGAGCAGGACGGCGGGGCTGGCTGCGTGCTGCTGGGTGGATGCGCGTAACAAGCAGCGTTACTTTCAATAAAAGCGCCTTGTTTTTGTGTCTGTGCTCCGGCTCAGTCCCCGCGGGGCTCCGTACCCCGAGCAGCGCCCGGGGCGGGCGGTGCAGCACCGGGAGCTGCGGCTCTTTGCCCGCGCTCAAGATGGCAGCCCGCGGCCTCGCCCGACGGCGGCGCTCTGCAACCACGGCAACCCGCTTCCCGCCCGCTGATTGGCTGCTCGGGACGCCTCCTCGCCTACGGATTGGTTGCCAGCACTCAAGATGGCGGCAGAGGACCATCCCGCCTTCAGCGGCACGGCGGCGCAGCAAGATGGCCGGGGCCCGCCTTCTCCGCCGGTAGCCAAGATGGCGGCGTGCGAGAAGCGGCGGGCGGCGGCGGCCACCCCGACCTCGGCGGCGGGCGGCGGGCTGGGCGACGAGGCGGAGTTCCTGCTGCAAGCAGACGTCGCCTCCGTGGTGCGGGAAGCGCTGCTGAAGGTGCTGGAGGCGCGGCCCGAGGAGCCCGTGTCCTTCTTGGCCGATTACTTCGAGCGCTTGGTGCTGAGCGGCTCCGGAGCTCCGGGCGGGCCGGCCGCGGAGCTGTCGGCTCCCGTGTCCCGGGCGCTGTGGTACGTGCGTCTGGCTCACCACTCCCACAGGTGCGGATGAGAGGCGGTGGGGAAGAGGGCGGCGGACTACAGCTCCCAGCATGCCCCGCGGCTGCGCCCCTCCACGTGGTGTCTGCAGCGCGCGCGGGGCATGCTGGGAGTGGTAGTCCCGGGGCTGCTTCCGGGCTGATGCTGTTTTATCCCGTGTTGCTGCAGGACGGCGTTCAACAACAACATCAGCGCGGCCTACGAGGTGCTGGGGGCCGGAGGGAGGCGGCGGAGGTCGGGCGTGGACGGGAGGCTGTACAGCGAGCTGCTGCGCCGCATCTGTCAGCACGGGGACGCGCCCCAGGAGGCGACCGCCGCGCTGCTGAGCAGAGTGCAGTGCCGGGAGCACGAGGCTGTGCCCTTCGACGTCTTCCGATACGGCGTGCTCACCTGCTTCGTGCTGCTGGAGTTCGGCAGCAAGGCGCGGGTGCTGTATGATGTCCTGGATGGCGGCGATGGGGAGGCGGACAGGAGCGTCTGCCTGGCTGTGCTGTGCACGCTGGAGGAGGCACTGGGAGCTAGCGGGCTCGCCGTGCCTGGCCGCTATCTGGAGGCGGGCTCCAGGTTGGGGCCAGACTGCTTGGCCTTGGCCATGGACCGGGCGCTGCAGGAGAGGAAACTCAGCGCTACTATGAGCAGAGAGGAGTTCTTGAAGAAAGCCACGGCTTTGTTCGTTGCGAAAGTGAAGCCCGTTGAGTAACATCCAGGTGGGAGCAACGTTTGCTGGATTTTCTGCTGAGGAGAAGTCGCTGCGCCCTGAAATTGGATGGGCAGTGAGGCTCAGGTGAGCGACTCAGGCGCTGTGTGCTGAGCCCTGAGTCTGCTTGGTGAAAGACTGCTGATTTCCATGCTCCCTTTCTTGCTCTGAGCACTCCCAGTGCCCGCTCACCTCTAGTGCTTGGCGTTCCCATGTCCTGGTGTGCCCCTCTTGAACGTAGCCCCTCTATTTCCAGCTCCTCTATTTCCAGCTGGCATCAGTAAGCCTTTTTTAGGCATTAAGTGGGAACTGTAAACTGTAGGGCAGTAATTAAAAACAATCCAGAGTTAACTGACAATGGGTCTGGGTCTCCAGCTGTCCCGTGGTGCCATTCTAGCCCTGACGTTGTGTTGAGTTTCAGTGGGGAGCTTTGCCTCTACATTTGGCTTGGTTTCATCCCTACCTGGGAAGTAGGGGATGATGCTTATCTACCTTGCAGCGTAGCGTGAGGCCTCACAGGTAAACACTGGGTTGATATGAAGCGTGAGATAAAGCATTACTCACGATGGTTTAATGTTTTAAATGCACAGAAGATAAGTGGCTGGCTGGCTGGGAGGAGCCGCTCGCTGCTGCTGCGAAGCTCTTGGCAAGCAGCTGCTCTTGCTCATTCCTTGTTCTGCTCTTGCTCATTCCTTGTTCTGTGTTTACCAAACCTCCTCCAGCTCTGTAATCCAGATGCTGGAGATGAAGGCTCATACTTGAACGGTGATTTTCCCAAGCAAAACTGCAGAGCGCTGCTGGTGTGCCAGAAGAAGACAAAAACGTCGTTCCTTTAGAGCTCCCTTTTTGAGGCGTGTTGAGCTGTATGCCTATTTATTTGAACTTCTCTCTTTCAATTATGCCGTGCCGTGGTTGATTTACTGCGAACCATTAAAGCTTTTTCTTATTTTCAGTGGCCAGTTTCTTGACTGCTCGGTGTAAACTGCAGCAGCGTTCAGACTTGAGGCAGCTCACCATAGGAGCGACCGACTGCTGCCTGCTCATCTGAGCTGTCCGAGACGGGGGAAAAGCTGAGGCGGGCGCCCTTCCTGCTGTGGGAAACGTGGTGTGGGAGCACTCTGATCCCGGATCGAGCTCTCCCTTCCCCCGCGGGTCGGTTTAACCCCTGGCCGCCTTAGCTCCATGCCCACACCACGTGCACCCGCAGCGCGAAATCTGCCGGGAAACAGCCGCAACCCTGCGCTCCCATTGGCTGACTGTGTTATAGGGGCGGAGCCTACGCTTTGCCCCGCCCCCTTCTCTCCCCAACCGCGCGTTTTGATAGGCGGGCGTCGACAAAGGGAGGCCGGGACTAGGCGAGCCCCGCCCCCGCCGGGCGAACTACAGCTCCCGTGGTGCACTGCGGCGCTGCGCTCGGAGCGGCGCGTGGAGGAGCGGTGCTCTCCGTCCCCTCCTTCCCCCCCTCGGCCCTTCGTGCGGCCGCTGTTGCGCCTACGCAAGCCCCCGGCTTCGCTCGCGGCCTACCCAGGCGTTCGGGATGGCGCGGTCTCTCGTGCCCAGCTCGCAGAAGGCGCTGCTGCTGGAGCTCAAAGGGCTGCAGGAGGAACCCGTGGAGGGGTTTCGGGTCAATTTGGTGGACGAGGGGGACCTGTACAACTGGGAGGTGGCCATCTTTGGCCCCCCCAACACCTACTACGAGGGCGGGTACTTCAAGGTGAGCGGATGGGAAGGAGCGGGGCAGCCTGCGGTGGTGGGAGAAGCTCTGGTGGCACGGAAGGGCTCTGTTTGCGGGGTTGAGCTGAGGAGATGGGAGTTAGGAGGGGATGAGTCCTGCTGGGGGGATGCAGATGCGGGAGAGTGGAGGGGAGAGGCCTGAGGGGAGCGGGGAGGGCCCTGGTGTGGATTGTGGTGTGAGGGAGCAGCTGGGGCTAGCTCAGGGTGGATACCGGGAAGTGTAAGGGGTGCTGGGGGCTGGGGAAGTGGCCAGGCTTGTTTCTGGACACCCTGGCTTATGGATCCAGGCTGCCTTTGAGGGCCTGGCAGGAGGAGCTGCCCGTGGGGGAGAAGGGAACTGATGTACTGGTGTTTGCGCAGGGATTCTCATCGTGGAAAGGGGGCTTTGGTGCTCCCCGGGGCTGCTTCCCTTCCTCCCCCCTCCACCTCTGCCTGTGGCTGTGGGAGAGTGAGCTCGGGACTGTGTGTTCCCTCTACCACAGGACCTCAGGCATTGCCACTGAGCCAGGAGGGAAGGGACGAAGGGCTCCTTGCTGCGTGGGGTGCGTGGCTTGGCAGCTTTGGTGTGGGGAAGGTGTTTTCTGTTAGAGTTTTGAGTCTACATGGCATGACTGTGCACAGTCCCTGTAAGAGGAATGTGTGTACATGTTCTTCCCAGTTGTTGTGCAACCCGTGTAGCTGTTTTCTTCCTCTTCCTGCCCTCTCTGCTCGGGCTGATTTGTCTCCTGCTCTGCTGGCAGGGTGGGGGTGTGCCCAAGTGAGTCACTGGGGTGGGAAGCATCGAGTCTGGTGCTCCAGAGGTATTCTCTCTTCACTGACACCTTTGCCTGTAGTCTTTCCCTGCAGCCTTTGCCTGAGGCTCTGAACTCTCACGTTTCAGCAGCTCACGCTTCTGTCTTGCCCTGGAGCGTTCCCAGATTCGGTTTTGTTAAGTGGCAATAGGGGAGACCTGCGTGAGAGAGAGGGCACGTTCACAAACAGCAAAGCACAGCTTCATCCAGAGCCCCCTCAGTGCTTCGCCTGTGGGTGGTTTTGTTCACGTCCTCTCTGGGACAACAAAGGGGATTATTCTGCCAAGTTCAGCTGTTTGGCCCCAGTGCAGCACAGGGCCTGGTGTTGTTTGTGCAGCTCTGTGTGCACACACAATGTGTTAACACCAGCTTCCTTTCTTTCTGCTTCTTTCCACCTTTCTGTGTCGTGGAGAGCAGAGCGGGCAGGTGAAGGGCTGCTCTGGAGGGCTGGAGGAAAAGGGTTTAATGAGGAAACATGTTTAATGAGGCTCCCGTGACCTGCACCGAGGTCAGGTTGTGGCAGAGGACTCGTGAGGACCCGGGGCCAGATTTGGGGCTGGGTAGTGGGGATGCAGACAGATGTCCCTCTGTGTTGAGCTCTTAGTGGCTGTTGGCTGACGATGGAGTTTGGCAGCGCTGTGTATTCATAAGGCTCTAATTCCAGAAACAGCCAAAATCTCGTTTGCAATTACTGTCAGAGCCTGTGCTGGGTTTGTGGGTCTTGTTCCTGGGAACAGTGATCCCAAACGACCGCTGGATTTATGTTGAGCAGAGTCACTGCTCTGCTGCTCAATGCGTCCGACTCCCACGTTTTCATTTGCAACTCGTATTCCTGTGTCTTACAGCTAAAGTTCGGGTTGGTTTTTTTTGTTGTTGTTTCTGATTTTGGTTCCGGTGACTAATCCTCCTTCAGGATGCTTGCTTTCAGAGCCTGACGATGCCCAGAAAGCCCCCGGAGAGGCTGAGTTAGCCCATTCCAGGGAGGATGAAGGTGCCACTGTGCTCCTCCGCGCAGCGTAGTGCAGCAGTGAGTCTGTTCTCTTGGCCTGCCTCTATCAGTTCATTCACGTAGGCCACAGCCTGCAGGAGAGCTGGATTGGTGCTCCGTCCTCTCTGCTGGCAGTGGTTGTGGGCTGCTGCGTGATCTCCATCCACACTTATTTTTAGCACCTTATCTATGCAGTATGGCTGGTTCAGGCTTGGTCTCTTTTTTAGTGTTGACGTGCTATTTTTAGAGACTCAGTGTGTTACTCAGAGCACCAAACACCTGACGCCTCTTCCCTGCTAAGCTCTGAAGGGTAAACAGTCTTCTTCCTTGTCGCTCAGTTGTAGCTGTGCCCCTCGTGTCAGGAGCAGGGCAGCAGCGTGGGGTTTGCAGTGCTGCCCAAGGTGGTTTTGTTCAGGTGTGCAGCTTCCAGTCCCACTTACCCCCCTGCAAACATCCAGCCCTTGCATCACCGCTGTTGAGATGCTGTGTTGTTGCCCACCGTGGGTGAGCCAGATGGGACAAACCTGCGTATCAGGGCACTGGTTGCAAAAGCAGGGAGGACAGGGAACGCTAGCAGAGGTGGAATTTGTTTCTCAAGGGGTTAGGTGAGAAAAACATCCGGGGAGTTGCCCACGGTGCCTGTTTGTTTTCCAAGCAGCTTGGTTGCTATTTCTGCTTGGAACATGTGACCAGTGCTCTGCAGCTCCTCTGACCCCTCCAATCTGCAGGCTCGTTCCATGCCTTGCTTTGCTTTTGAGACGAGCCTGCTCACCTTGGTGGCTGCCTCCCTTCTTCTCAGCGCTGTTTTCTTCCTGCTGTAGCCAAGCATCAGCTTTCCACTCTTAGCAGAATCAGTGTGACTGTCATGCCAGCAGCCTCTGGGCTCTGCTGCAGTTTGGTGACTGCTCGTGCCACTGCTCTCACTTGTTGGCCTGCTTCTCCTCCTTGATGTGCTGTAAAGAAAGGGAGGCTTGGTGACTGCAAACGTGTGGGTCTTTGGGGTTAGGCCAGGCCTGAGAAGTGGGGTGTCTGTGTCCTGATCTTCCACTAGTGGCAAAAGGAAAGTAATTCACCTCCCAATGGCAGCCAGCCACGCAGAGTCTGTATCTGCAGTGCAGTGGGGTTGACAGAGGCTTCTTTACCCTGGTGTTAGCAGGAGTTATGTGGTTTCCTTCCCTTCCTTCTCAGAAACTGATAGTGACTTCTTTTTATCTTCTCCTTGCAGGCTCGTCTCCGATTTCCCATCGATTACCCCTATTCTCCCCCTGCATTCAGGTTCTTGACCAAAATGTGGCACCCCAACATCTATGAGGTAGGTGGGACAGCGTGAGAGCTTCTTGTACAGACAGGGAAAGATGTGCCTGTCGCTGGATGAAGATCTCAAGCCCAACTTATCACAAGCGCAGAGCTGGAAACTCTGCACCTTTAGAATTTAGTGCCTGCTATTGGAAACACAGCTGACTGAGGCTTTTATGATAGCCTGTCCCCTACCCTGGAACTGCTTCCAGGTTAGTCAGCCTTTCCAGACTTGAGGGCTCGTCCAGCAGGGACGTGGTGCTTGAGCCAAGGGTGGATGCAGAGTGGTGGCTTGCCAGGCCCCACAGCGGTGCAGCTGCTGTCTGAGGCCATCGAGGAGCACCAGGAGAGCTGCACTACGTGTTTGGTGTCAGCTGGTGGCTTGGCAGCCCCATCTGCATCATACCAGCAGTCTCAGGGTGCTAATCCGATGCCTGAGGGTGCAGACAGTGTGGTAGGGACAGCCCCCTTCAGTATCCCCTCCAAGGTAACAAAAGCACAGGCGTGGACTTCCTCACGTGGCTTAAGCCAAAGGGAAGAGCAGCCAAGGTACTGGGACAGAGGATGAGCTGCTTCTGGGAGGTGCCTGGGGCAGCAGCCCTTACAGATGCTATTTTTCTGTGTACTTTCAGACCGGCGATGTCTGCATTTCCATACTGCACCCCCCAGTGGATGACCCACAGAGCGGGGAGCTGCCATCCGAGAGGTGGAACCCCACACAGAACGTGCGGTACGGGCTGTGGGGAGAGTGAGTGGGGACCCACGGGAGGCTGCTGAGCTGCATTGGTTCTTACCCACCTATGTCTCTTGGCTGCCAGGACCATTCTTCTGAGCGTGATCTCGCTGCTGAATGAACCCAACACGTTTTCCCCAGCCAACGTGGATGCCTCCGTGATGTACCGCAAGTGGAAGGAGAGCAAAGGGAAGGACCGGGAGTACACGGACATCATCAGGTGTGTGGGGAGCGGGGCAGAGGTCCGGAAGCACTCTTGCAGTCTTCAGAGGACCTAACTGAGCTATGGTTGTGTAGTTCGTGGGACAGTTGAGATCCTGAGGGTGGACCCTGTTCAGTCTCATCTGCAGGAGGGTTGGGCAGAAGGCTTCTGGCTCTGAGTGTGGCTCTTGAGGAGCAGCTGGGCACGTAACACAGCCAAATTTTGTTGCTGATGTGAGCCCTGGCTCTTTTCAGCTCTGGAGCTGAGGATGCGCTAGCACTGCATTGCTGCCAGCTCTGTGGCGTGGGTCTGGCCAGCCTCAGTGTGGCAGGAGGGGCCCTCAGAGCCTGGGGCACTCCCAGTCCTAGTCCTGAGTGATGAGTGAGCCACGAGTTGGTGCACGAGAGGGAAAGAGTGCTCTACGCTGTGCCATGCGAAGCCCCTGCCCTCACCCCATCTGCTTTTCCCCCCTCCAGAAAGCAAGTCCTGGGAACAAAGGTGGATGCTGAGCGGGATGGTGTGAAGGTCCCCACCACACTGGCAGAGTACTGCGTGAAGACCAAGACTCCAGCCCCTGACGAGGGCTCAGACCTCTTTTATGATGACTATTACGAGGATGATGAGATGGAAGAGGAAGCAGACAGCTGCTATGGTGACGAGGATGATTCTGGCAATGAGGAATCTTGATGGCCCTCCGGCACTGCTATAAACTACTGAATTTTACCTCAACTAGTATGAACTGGTTTGAATTTAGGATCTGTCGGCCCTGAAGTTAACTCTACCTCACAGGGAGGCTGTTCTGCTGTTGTAAAGGAAACCCCACCGCTGTCTTTTTAGGGAGGGGAAAGCAAAAAAACAAAAAACCACCCAGAAACAAACCCTATTTTATAAACTTGCTGAGTGCAGGTGGGCAGGAATGGGAAAGCATTTGCAAATGCACACAAACTGGGGAGCTTGTGTCTCTGGCTGGGTTGAGGAGTTACGGGGAAGCTGGGGTTGGCTCCCCCTTGCTTGGACGTGATCAGCTCTTCTTGTGGAGGCTGTGAAGCTGGTGAGCGGTCGCTTTGGTAGGAAGCATGTAAGATTTTGTGTGGCTTTCTACAACCTTGAAGCTGTCTAAGCAGGAAGGGCTGCAGGGTGGGCACAGCTGCCCCTGCCTGGCTCAGGGCTGTCCCTTGTGGGACCCCTCTTCCCACACTGCTGGGGCACAGGCCTGGGCCGTTTGTAGCTTTTTAACTAGCAGAGGGTGAGGGGATAACTTTGAGTCTTTCCGCTTCTGTTGGTCGTTTTGTTTGTATTATTTTTTTTTTTCTTTTTGGAAACTATTTAATAAAGTACTTTAAGGGAATGGCTGTGTGGGTGCCTGCCCTGGTAGTGGTTTCCATGCCAGTTTTGGATGAGCTCAGGCTCATGCTGCATTTGGGGCTGCGGGGGCTCTTGCGGTTGCTCTCATCCCTCCTTCCCTCTGCAGAGCAGGGAGGCTTTAAGAGAGAGAGTTCGCTGCACTCAGGCGACTCTGTGTGCCCCAGACCTGCCTGGGCAGCACCCATCTGCCTGAACTTGGAGCAGTGCCTGCTTGGTGCCTGGTTTCTCTCTGCCTTCTCTGATGTGGGTGCAACTGGGCATCACCCCAAGCCTTCAGGCCAGGAACAATCGGGCTGCGTGCCTTGCTGGGGCTGCGTTGGCCTCTGCCCTGCTCTGACCTGTGCCTCATTAGGCTGAGCTGGGCTTAGGGGGGGGTAGCAGTGCTGCTCGCTTGGGGCTTGCTTCTTGGGGCTGTCCCCCATCAATCTGCCCACCTGGGGCCTCTGTGCCCCCCGCCTCAAATCAGCGGTGAGCGAACCTTTCCCCTTGCCTGACATTGTGCAAACCGGATAAGGATTTGACCGACGGCTGCGAGCGCACATGGTAAACGCACGTGCGTTGTTGCCTTAGGAAATCAGGTTAAAAGGTGGATAGGATTATTAACGCTTTACTGGGGCCGGCACAGGGCAGCAGCACTCTGAGCTGCAGCTTCCAGACCTGCCACCCCCTTCGTTTTCCTAGGGGCTGCTCTGTGCATTGCAGGTGTGGATCCTGCATGGGGGAAGTCTTATTGCTGCTGTCTGGTGCTGAGCCTGGAGCTGTGTCCTGGGGATCCCGCAGTGCAGCAGAGGAAAGCAAGCGGATGGGAGTGGGGCAGCAGGGCAGGACATAACCGATGGGTGGAAGAGGAACTCCAGGAGGGTTAAAAGAGTTTACAAGAACAGGCATCTCCCCACGGGGAGCACTGCAGGGAATGGCGTCGGTGGCCTTATTGTTTGAGGATTTCCTGCTTCCCCCCCCCACTGCTGCAACCTCTGGCCCCAGGTCCAGGAGGTGTGCCAGGAGATGCTCCAGGGCTGGTTCAGCGGTGTCATTGCCCGCGGTGGGGGAAGAGGGCTTAGGGACAGAGCCCCATGGAGGGCCCCTTGCCCCGAAGCACCTGCCCGTGCTGTTATCGCCTAGTCCAGTGCCTGGGTGCTTATCAGGAAGCTTCAGCTGGGCTGGAAGCCGAGCCCCAGTGTAACCCGGAGCCAAAGAAACGTGCTGTCCGGGCTGGGAGCCGTGTACACCGGGGGCCCGCAGCCGCCAGAGCCAGGACCCGGCGTGCTGGGCGGCCGGTTTGCCTTGGCAGGAGCCCTGCTGTTGTTCCCAGCCCTCCTTTTGTCTCTGCCTCACCCCCCGGGCTGGGGAAACGCTGCCCGCTTCCCTTCCCACGTGCTCGGCCGCGGGGACACCCAGCACAAACCCCACGGTAACCGAGAGCACCCACGGTGGGGGTCACGACCCCTTCCCCATCCCCCCCCCCCCCCTCCCTCCGCCATCCGGGGCTGATCCCGGCAGCCCCCGGTCCGCGCTGCGCAGCGGGCGGGGTCAGAATGGAGTTTGGCCGGGGGAGCAAAGGGCACGGGCGGCTGGTGGGGCCCTCCTCCCCGGGCACAGCTCTCTCCGACCACCGACGGCGCTGCCCATCCCCCCCCTTCCCCTCCCCCTCCCCCACCGGCTCTGCCCTTCCCCACCGCCCGCGGACGGCGGCGGCACCGGAGCGCGCCCCGCTCGGCCCCACGCGTTCTCATTGGCTGCGCGCCGCTCGGTGGGCGGAGCCTCGTCGGGACCGGCCCGAACCGGCTCTCCCCGCAGGGTCCGCGAGGCAGAAGGGCGCTCTCTGAGCCCTTCTCTCCGATTGGCCACATCTAGCCGAGGGGGCGGGGCAGACCTCCTGATCCCCCGCGCCATTGGATAAAGCGAGGATCGCCGAGGGGGCGTGGCCCCGCGGGGTGTCCTTCCCGCCCTCGTGACCCGGCGCGGCGCTTAATAGTGGGCGGCGCGGAGCGGCGCGGGGCGCGGGCGGAGATGGCGGCGGCGGGCGCGGACGTGCCGTGCGCGTTCCTGGCGCTGCTCGTGCTCGCTTCGCTGGCGGCCGGCGGAGCCGCTACAGGTGCGGTACCGGGGAACGGGGCGAGGGGGGTGCGGGCTCTGTAGGGCCGGCCCCGGGGTGGGTGGGGGGGGGGGGGTTGTCGGTTCCGGGGGTTGTCGGCTCCGGGATGGGGATAGAGCTCCGAGGTGGCCGTGGGTGGGTGGGTTTGGGGTCGGTAGAGCTCCCCGTGGGGTTGGGGCTGCGGCCCTGGAGCCGGCCGGTGCGGGCTCCCTGCGGCGAGGCACGTTCGCGGTGGGGCGGGGCTGCCCGGGCCGTGCCGGGGTTGGGGGGGGGCTGCCCCGCGTCGGTACCGCCGCTCCTCCTCCGTTCCGACCGAGCCGTGACCGCGCGGGGTCCCGGTTCAGCTCCGGGGTGAGGATTCCCCGCCATGGACGTGCGGGACTCGGGGGAGAAATAGCGGCTCCTGCGGTCGTTAAACCCTTAAGGATGTTCGCGTGGGGCTTAAGTTGGTAATCCCCAACCGCGGGAGCGCCGGTGCTGTGCCCGGAGCTGTGTGTGTGCCCGGCTCAGCTCCGCCGCGATCTCTCATCCCTTGATCTCACGGCACAGAAACGCCGTCGGGGTTTGTGGGTTTGGGTTTTCTATCCCCCCCCCCCCCCCCACCCCGGAGGACTCTGACTCAGCCGCGATGCGGATCGGAGATTGGATCTGAGCGCTCCGTATTGATGCTGAGTTCAAGGCTACCCCGTTCTGGACGCTTTGGAGGAGCCTGGGGCGAAAAGCTCAGCCCCAGCAGCCAAGAGTGGGTTTAAATTTCCCTGCTGGAGGAGGAGAGAACGGAGGGATGCTGTTCTCCCAGCCGGCCATCCCCCTCTGTATGCAGCTGGGATGGATGGGAGCTGGCAGCGGGAGTTAATTGGTTTTGGGGTCGGCTTGAATGCCTCGTGTCCGTGCGTGCCCTCGGGCAGGGCTCGAGGGGAAGCTTTCTGCCCTTACTGTGTGCTGTATTTTCTTAGCCAACCCTTGGGATAACGAAGCTGGGTCCGATGTGTCGGGATGCGGCTTTCAGGAGGTTTTAGTTGATGGAAGTCTGGGGGTGGAGGTGGGGGGGGGGGGGTTTGTGGTTGTTTAGCCGTCCCATATTGATGTGTTGATTTCTGAGCGTTGTTGGAGGCTGTTTAGGATGTAATTTTGTATGTGTGGGGGGGGGGGAGGGGATTGTTTTGCCTGGGGGGATCGCTGGCTGTTTGCCTCCTTTGCTTTCGCCAAAGGATGTAGTGAAGCGATGCGGGGTGAGGCTGCTTCCAGCCCTGCAGACCTGGGTGGGAGGACCTGCCCTGCAGGCATCTTCTGCTGGGAGATCTGCGCTGGTAGGGATGTGCTTAATGGAGCCCTTCCCTGGCGGGCATCGCTCTTCAAATATTACTCTTCAAATCAGCGGGTTGGAGGAGGGAGGGAGAGGGTTCACCTCTCCCCGACGTTCCCAGCACTTTCTGGAGCAGGATCTGCCCCGCAGCCCTGAGGCTGCACGGATTGCCCTTTAACTCAGAGCTCGTAACCTTGCGACAGCTTGTTTTATCAGTAATCGCTTTGCAACCGTAAAGCACACGCCCCGAAAAGAAACAAAATCCCAACCCACTGCTGCCTCTTAGCCCCTGTTTTGAATCAGGGACAGGCTCCTACATGTGCTGATGTGAGATGAGGTGGTTGGGAGCTCTTCATCCCATGAGCGTGATGCAGAAAACCAACCCCACGGCTTCAGGCACCTCCCCAGGTGTTTTGCTTTAATATATTGATTGGGGTCATCGTTCTGGTGTCCCTGCTGTGGTTCTGCAGTCCTTACGTGGCTTGGAAACTAAAACTGCTGCAGAAGTGTTTCTTCAGGCTGCCCTGACCTCTGTTTTAAGGTGCTTTGGTTTTAAATATCAACTGTGTGCCAAAGCTGCCTTGTATCCCACGGGGTCAGAGCTCTCCCTGCACATCTATCCCTGCAAACCTCCGAAGCTCCAGCACATAAAGCTGAGTTTTTTTTTCCCTTTGAGATATGTACCTTGCGGGCTAATTTCTGTTTTTCTTGAGGGAGCTTGGTTTCATAACGCCAGCTTGTTTTTATGCTCACAAAAACAGCCGTGAGGTGGCACGCTGATATGTCTCCGAGCACATAAAAACAAAAAAAATGGCCCCAAACCCACCTCTCTCGTGCCTGTGTGTTACAAAACCCCCGTGGATCGCTCCGTATAACCACGACACTGAAGTGCTTAGTAACAGTAAACTCATTTCCTGGGGATGCTCTTGTTCTGCACGTCTGCTGCTGGCGGTTCTGGGAAGAGCAACCTGCAGTCAGCTGCAGGAAATACGTGTTGCAAGCATCCCTTGTTCCTCTGGAACCTCGCTGGGGCTGTCACGTAAGTAACCCTGACTCCAGAATGCTTTTTCCTGGAGCCATGCTGGCTGAACCACCCTTCCTGCCCCCCCTCGGGGCCTCCTCTCTCCTTGTGCTGGGATGATTTGGGGCTGCTGGATGTGGCTGATAGCTGCCCAACATCTCCAGCAGCTGAGCTCTCAGAGCCCTGGATTGCTTAGCTGCAACCTTTGGACCGTCTGCTTTCAAACAGGGACCACCTGGAGTCGGTAAACACGCCGTGTATTTCTAGGAGAGTTCAGTTTTAGTCTGTTTATTACTGATTTACCTCCGTGACGTTGTCTTGACTGGGGTGAGAAGTCTCACTTTGCTGCCTGATGGTTGGACGTGAGGGGTGAGAAATGCCCCTGTGCAGTGTGAAATCTGCACAGCTCAAAACATCCTCAGCCTGGGGAGCTCGGAGCAGGACACGTGGGGAAGGAGGAATGCTTTGGCTATCCCACCATCACTTTGCAGCGCTGCTGTTACAGCAAGGAGCCGTGCTCGGAGTACACATGGAGATGAGTGCAGGGAAGTGCTTTTCATGCTGCTGGGAGGCAGGGGCTGGCTCTGTGCATGCAGCATGTGTGTTGTCACTGCATCTCCTGCAGTGCTGCTCTCCCAGGCCTGCAGGGCACCTTGCTGCAACGCCTTGCAGAGGATTCCCTTGCATTCCTGTTTGCATAGCAGGGAATACCGTGTGCTCTCTTGCAAGCTGTGCTTTTTGCGTTAGGAAAACTCAAACTGAGCGCAGAGAGTAAGGGGAGGGAGAGCAGGCGCTGATCTGAGGATGATTTGTGGCATCTCCTCAGTGGCTGAGGTTTGTTTTTTTTTTTTTTGCTTGTGGCAGGTGAGTTCTTGCTTTGCACTAACACTTTGCACTAATACCTCTTCAACTCGTAGCTGGTTTTATAAAGTCGCCACTGTCTCAAAGGAGACTGACTCAGGACAGCGTCGAGTTGCACTGCGAGGCGATTGGCAGTCCCATCCCTGAGATCCAGTGGTGGTTTGAGGGCGTGGAGCCCAATGAGACCTCTGCTCAGCTCTGGGATGGCGCGTGGCAGGACCGGGTCAAAATCAACGCCACCTACAACCTGCACTCTACCAGCACCATCTACATCGCAAACCTCACCAGCGACGACTCGGGCACGTACGAGTGCCGGGCTAGCAACGACCCTGACCGCAACCACTTGTCGAAGAGCCCTAAAGTCAAGTGGATCCGCTCACAGGCTAACGTTTTGGTCATCGAACGTGAGTGGCCATCCCGAGGCCTTGGCACTTGCTCGGACACCAGTGTCTTGAGTCTCCTGCCATGCTCACCCCTGCACCCGTGTCCTGTGGCTCCCGAAAGTCCCCTCACCTTCTCACCCCGGCTGTAGAACCGAGAGATGTCCCCTTCTATTCCCCTCCCCCTCCATTCCTTTTGTCATCTTCCCCACCACCTCTGACTTGACCTGAACTGGCCCTGCTCAAAAAGGGTTGTGACTTCCCAACTGCGATCCCGTGCCCTTTTTTTTTCCTGGAGCCAAAGACCTGGAACGTACCGCTTATTCCCGAGTGCCTCTGTGCCCCAGTGCTGGCTTGCAGAATGTAAGAGCCTTGGTTCTGCTGGTAGAGCCTTCCCTAACCACCACTGACAAACCAGCCCTTCCCTGCAGCTCATGTGGCCTCTGCTCCTCTCGACATCCTTGCTTTAAGCTCGCTTTCCTGCTCAGTGATCCAAGCTGTGGGGACCAAAATCTGCTTTTAGTTTCTGGTGATGCAACCGTTTTTGAAATGGCCGTGTCTGTGTGCGACGCTGAGTGTGGGGAAAGCTGCTTGTGCTCTGGAAGCCACGGCTTTCCTCTGCTTCCAGAGCCGACAGGCTGCTCGTTTGTGACTAATACAAAGCTAAGGGAGGATCTAACATGCTGCTGAGGTTTTATCACGAAGAGAGATAGCGTTCTTGCCAGCATCAGGAAAACTCGAGCAGAACCTTCTTCCAGGAGAACGTGAGGAGGCAGGAAACCAAAATGCCTGTTAGCCCCGTGCAGAAATCCATCCCTCTGGGACACGAGGCCGAGTGGGAAGGGTAGGAAACATAGCCCCATAGGGGCTGCGTAATGGTTCTGCTAATGGCAGCTGTTGGAGTGCCTCCTTCGAGTAGCAACGTCTGAGTCATCTTGTATTGCATTATTTACTGCTTCTTGGCACATGGGGCTCCAGGACCTTTTGGAGTCATGGTTCTGTGCGTTTTCCCTCGAGGGAAATCTCGCTGTTAACTTTTTTTTTTGGGAGCTTGCATCAGCCCGGTGCGCTGCTTGCATAACATCTTCTTTATTACCCCCTCCCAAAGAGGGGTTTGGCTGCCGTAGGTTACGCTGCCTGCAGGCGTATAGATCAGCTCAGGCTGTGGGAGGTGCTGGCACACAGCAGGCGGCTCCTGAAAGCAGAGAGCTGTGCTGCTGTTCCCAGCAGGGCTTTTTCCATTCCTGGTGGAGCTCTCTGGGAGCTGCACCCATTGAGCAGGAGGTTCCCGACTGCCTGGAGTATATGGCGGTGGCTCTGCCCCAGTGGGAGCAGCTGTAGGGCAGCACCCCCAGTGCTTTTAAGTCTCCTGTGTTGACATCATCCACCAGGTCTAGTAAGAAACTGGTGCACAGGTAAGTGAGAAGCTGTGGTGGAGGCAAGGAGCTGTGTTCTTGGACTGTTTACGTTGCAGTTTCTTGGGCAGATGCTTGACCTTGTGAATTCCAGGTGTTAACTTCTCTGGAACTGTTCACATATAGGTCCGGTGATCACGGGGCAGTACATCAGCTCTGATGGCAAGGTGATCCTCAGCTGTAACATGAGCGCACCTCACGCCTCCATCAAGGGTCACAAGTGGATGCTTGGAGACAAGACACTGAAGACAGAAGAGAGTGATTCGAGCTCTTACATCACTTACACGTAAGTGTGAGGGCTGAGGGCAGATCTCTGCAACAGGCAGTTGTTTCTTAAGCTGGATGCGATTAATTTCTCTCTATCCCAAAGCAGAGTGCTCGCAGCCCTGCAAACACAAAAAGAAGCCTTTTAGGCTCTTAAGGCCACGAGGAACAGCACACTCTAGCGTTCTCTGCCTGCTTCTTTTGTGCACATCACCCCGCTCTTGCACATCGAGCAGGGGAGCTGCCTGTTCTGAAAACGTTTGCAGGTTGTGGCTGAGCAGATGTGGGAATAGTGGCCTTATTGTGGCGGGGCAGTGAGCCTTCCTTTCTGATTACAGTCAGGCCTGGCTGGCACTGACCCAGCAGCTGTAGAGGCATCATGTCCTTTTGTATGGCAGTGCCGACGTGCCTGTCTCCCCATAGCAACAGGGAGCTGAACAAGGATTAAAGTATTTATAACCCTGCCTCCCTCGTGTGACCTCAATTCCTTAGCTGAGTGGTTTTTGGAAGTGGGAAGCTCTGTGTGCAGCAGAGCTAACAAACAGTTCGTTGTCCCGGTGCAGCCGTGGACTGAAACTTTGCAGGCTCCTTCCCCTGAGCGCTGGGTATTAGGAAGCTGCAGAATGAGGGGTTTGTTGCAGTCAGTGTAATCCACTAAATCTCACTGCAGCAACTTTGCAAAGATCCTTAACGTGGAGGGAGGGAAAAGGGCAGAGAGCAGGGCTGCAGTGGGTGCACGATGCTGCAGAAACTGTGGAGCTGGGGTGGGAGAAGCTGGCTACACAGGAGGCTGCTGTTCAGGTGTCTGCTTCTGTGTGTCTGAAATTGCACTGCTGACTTGTGCACAAACAGAGTGCTCGTGTGACGGCCTGTTTTTTTGATAGAATCGAAGGGAAGGCTGAAGATCACTCTGGTGTCTATGAATGCATCTACAAAACAAACCCAGAGGCCAAAGGAAATGTGTCTATAGAAGGTAACTTGGTCACTTTGCTTCTGTGGCTGAGGAGGGGGAGTGGGGAAGCTGTGCTCTCCTGAACATCTTCCTTTTGGTAGCCTTTCAACTTCCTGAAACGCTGCTCCTGGCCTTCGCCATTAAGGCTGCAGGATCTCTTTGTGAATCACCAGATGCCCTATGAGACATCTCCATTGCATGAAGCACCTGAAGTGTCTGTGGGGTCAGCCTGCAGCCCTTACAGTAACCAGTGCTGTGCAATGTCTGTGCTCCCACAGCAGCGATGGAAGGGGGTGGCACCTCCTGGTCCAACCTGCCTGAGCCTTTCCTGAAGCAGCTTGACATGCTTCCCTCTCTGGAAATGTCACGTGTTGGGTGCATGAGGGGGATTAGGACCCACTAAAGTGCTCCCTTAAACCGAAGGGAAGCCTTGTGGGTGATCAGACCTTGATGCTGGCCAGGTGGACAGGGAGGCACCTCATTTCTGTTTGTCTTCCTGCAGTTGAACCCCAAGTCGTAGCATACAAGAAGTCAGAGCACGGGAACGAGGGGGACACCGGTGTGCTGACCTGCAAGAGTCCCTCCTACCCCCCTGTTGAAACTTGGATGTGGTTCAAAAGCGACCAAGGGGTAAGGGCTGAGGTTTATCACCCCCCCACCCTCTTCTCCCATGAGAGGGCAGAGGACCTCTTCCCATCAGAATTAGCTATTTCCAAAGCATCCTTGCTCCCAGTGCCATGGTGAGGAGGGTTTCTGTGTGCAGGCAGCTCTCCTTGTGCCAGCCCTGATTCTCTCCTCTCCTCCCTCCTAGCTCATTGTCAATGGTACTGGCCGCTACATCATCAAGTCCAGTGGCAACAAGACAGAGCTACGCATCCTTAAACTGAGCATTGAGCAGGATACAGGTGACTACCGCTGCAACGGCACCAACCTGAAGGGTACTGGAAGTGCTACTGTGAATCTGCGTGTGCGCAGCCGCCTGGCAGCGCTCTGGCCCTTCCTGGGTATCGTGGCTGAAGTCCTGGTTCTTGTCACCATCATCTTCATCTACGAGAAGAGGAGGAAGCCAGATGAGGTTCTTGATGGTAAGAGGTGGCTGAGGTTGGATCTTCCTGGAGATGCTGGGTAGCTTGTGGGGTGGAGGCAAGCAGTCATCATTGAGAGCTCTGGCTTCCCTTTGTCAGATGGGCGTTTGGTGTGAGGCTGCTTTTCAGTAATGCTCCTTGTCTAACCGTTACCCAGTTATTTTATTCTCAAGTAATTGCACTAGCAGCCCTTTAGCAAGCTGTGCTTTGGCTCAGGGGTGAGATAAAATTCAGTGCAAGTCGACCTGACCCTTTGTCTCACCCTTTGTCTCTGCACTTTGTTCAGCTGCTTCACATGAGTGTCTCAAGGACTGAGCTTTCTCTGACCATTAACACTTTGGAGAAGCCAGTTTGTAAACAGTGGGCTGTGACAGTGGTTCTATTAATACCAGGCTTCGCTTCTCTTCAGTTCATGAGTCTGTTTTGAGCTCTCAGATTCACACATCCTGGCTCTTGGGGACTTCCTCCGTGCACAGTGTTATCTTTAATCTGTTCAGAGAACACGGTTCCTCCCTTTCCTTATCAGTAGGAATCTTCATTGTGTTAACTAGCTTTTCCTTTCTTATCTGATCCCATTAACAATGAAGTATAGATGCTTAGTATCCTTCCTGCTTGCTGGGTCAATTGCTTCAGCTCCTTTGCTGGGGAGCAGCACAACTCAGGTGCACTGAGTACTATGAAGGGGAAGCAGAGGGACAAGAACCATATGTTCCTCCCCTGACTGTGGGGCTTTGGAAGTTCTCCTCGAGGCAGTTTTATTAGTGAATCCTTTCCCTCTAACAGTCCTGTTTGGGAGGTGGATGTCTCGTGGGGGATGGCTGTAGCTATGTGTCTTAGCAGAAAAGCTATCACTGGTTCACAGAATGATTTGGCTTCTGCTGGTGTCAGCTGAGTCCAGGTCCTGTTGAGTGCTGATCAATCAGAGCTCTAGGCGATCCTTTAACAGATGAAGATGGAAAGTGTGATGCTGAAAGGTCCTGATACCCTCCCACCCTGGGAGGCTCTTGGCAGCCCGAGAGCTTCAGCACTTGGGAAGCTGAGCTTGTGGGTGAGAAGGCAGCATGTATGTGACGCCCTTTACAACAGGGCATTGTAAAGCTTTGTTCCCCCTAAAAGTCTTTGTAGCTTTGCCCCTCTTGTCTGGAAGGGGGTGCTGGACCAGCTCAGATAAATGCTGCTCCCCAGGCACGTGGTTGTGAGCTGGCAATTCCCTGTTACCTGGGGTGGGAAGAGTCTAGCTTGTGTACGACACGATATCCTTGCTGGTGTTATCTTTTCACTCTTTCCTCCTCTGCTGCTGGATAACTAACTCAACTGGTAAGAACTGGGAAGTGGTGCCAGCCGTGCTCCTGCATCATCCTCTCACCAGCTGTGTGCAGATGTTGGGACCCAGGCAGCCCCAGTGCTGTTAGAGCAGCAGCCTGCGCTGCTGAAGGAGCTGCTGGAGCCTTCGGGGGAGTGGCAGATTGCAAGGAGCTGGTGAAAGGACTTGGTGTCTTCTTAGCTGAGTTTCTCCACGTAGCAAGAATGTGGTGTGCAGTGTTATTTGTTTTGATTTCACAGTGTGTGGGGGGGAGGATGAGGGGCTTACTGCTACTGATGCTTAAAGCCTTGTTCCTGAAACCTCCTGCATAACAGGAGCTTATGTCTAAGCTCGTTCCTTGCCCGAGCTCAGGAAAGAAGCAGCTTAAAGCTCATGCAAGGGTGTGGTGTTCTGATAAGCCCCCCCCCCATTCCTTGCTTTCCTGGTGAAACAGGAGCCCTGTGTGTGAGAACCACCTGGGTTCAGTGCTCTGGTGCCCAGTGTGCCCAGTAACCCTCCAGGAATGCCCAGCCCTGGGGCTCAAAGGGGTGGAAGAGCCAGAGGTGACTTCACAAGTATTTTTCCCTGACACAGTTCTTTCTTTCTTTCTTTTTCCCTGCGCTGTCCTGGATGTGAAGATGATGATGGAGGCTCCGCACCGCTGTAAGTGCCTTGCTTTGCTGTTGAAGCCGGTTTGTATTGCCAGGTTGCATTCACTGGGGAATCTGCTTCGAGCATAAAAGCTGAATGCAAAAGGCTAGCTGCTGCAGTAGCTTCCTGGGAGATGTTTCCTCCACATGTTTTTTTTATGCGGCCTCCATATGAACAGAATACTACTTAGAACAGCACAGATGTCTCCAAAGCTGATTGTTCTGGAAGCTAACCTCATCTTGCTCTGTCTTGCCCAACTATTTGGGCACGAGCCACACCAGCGGGGTACGGTGGGCTTTGGTACTGCTTCCTTCATCCAACCCCCCCCCCTTTTCTCTTTGCAGGAAAAGCAATGCCACAAACCACAAGGACAAGAACGTCCGCCAGAGAAATGCTAACTGAGCTGAGGCCAGGTTAGTGCTGCTCCTGAGGGCACCAGTTGTCACCTCCCTGCATCCAGAGCCTCATCCTGCTGGCTGCAGGGGGTTATCCAGCTTGGAGGGGGTTCTTCATCAGCCTGCATAGAACATGCTGAGCCTTTGCTCACATTGGAGTGCAGTACTTGGGGTGGGGGGAGGGAAAGGAGGCATTGCTATCAAGTTCAGGCCCAAGCCCAGCAGGAGTGTGATAAACTGCCATAGCTGCAGGGGCAGCAGGGAGATGTGGAAGAAAGTGTTGGGCTCTACATCATGGGGAGGGTCAGGGCTGCCTGGGAAGGGTCGAGCTCACAGCTTTGCTCAAGGCAGCTGTTGTCCTGTACCTCTCACCACCCCCCCCCCCCCCCCCAGCACAGCCGTGCTGGTGCAGCTGGGTTCTCTAATTGCCTTTTCTTTCTCTCGTGCCAGGTGATGTGTAGCTGAAGAACTTGTCTGGACATTGTTTTTTCTTCTAATTTTTTTTGTTTTGTTTTTTTTTTTTTGGTTTAAAAAAAAAAGAAGTAGCACCACGGAATACTTAGCGCGTCCTTGCGATTCAGTTACTTCACTTTCTACAGGAAATTAAGTTGTAGAATCTAAAATACACCCCCTTTTTTTTTTTTTTTTTTTTTTTTTTTGAGAGAGAGAGAGAGAAATAAAAGAAACGTGGGAGGGTTTTTCTACCTGTAAGCATAAATCCCTTCTTTTTTTTTTTTTTTTTCTGGTAGTTTGAGTCCCTGTCTCTGTCATAGATGTATTTCTTTGTGTTGATACAGAGGGGGTAGGTGGGGTATGCTTTTTTTGTTTTGTTTTGTTTTTTTTCCCCCCTCACCTTTGGGAAGAGCTGTGTGTGTTGGGTAGGATTACTTTGGAATGCTTTCTGTGTGTGGGGGAGCAGCACAGTGCACACAGCTCCCAGCAGGTCTGTCCTGTAGGTAGGTCGGGAAGAAACTGCTGTAGCGACCTGTGGGGATGATCTTATCTCCCAAAGGGGCTTAGGAAGGCAGTTCTGGGTCTTTCCCAGCGCATCACCTGGAGTGTGGCTGCATCTTTGCATGGCTTGAGGGAACCTGTGTGACCTGGGATGCTCTGGGTGGCAGTGCTAGAGCTGGGTGCTGGCTGAACGTGAGGAGTGATCTCTCGTGTAATGGGTGGCTGCTGGAATCTCAAGTTGCTACACTGGAGTTTGGGGGCAAAGCTAGTGGGAGTGGAGCAGATGCTGGGGGAGGGGGTTTGCAGAGTGTTCTGTTGATGTTTGGGTGACAAAGGAGGCCGGATAATGCTCGGAGGATTCTTTATTGCTGGGTAGCACTGAGTTGATCCATCTGTACTTCACAAATAAAGATGATTCCTCTCTTTTTTTTTTCCATCTTGGTTTGGACTCTGGTCTCTCTCTTCCCTCCTGGTTGGGCCCCTGGGTTTGCTGGCCTGCTCTGACCCCTGCCTGGCAGCTCTTCATGGAGCACACAAAGGTTTTGGCTCCCGGGCTCCTGCCAGCTCTGACTGCTCTCTAATCACATCGCTTCCACTGAGATGTGTTCAAGCCCTTCCAAAAGGAGGCGAGTGCTGCTTCTTGAGGAGCACTGACCACTGCTGTGGATCTGCCTGTTTCTAGGATGGGCATGGTCTTGCCCAGCTGTGTGGTTACTCATGGCTCCAAGCAGCAGCCAGAGCTGTCGGGCACTCTGTGCAGATATGGAGGCAAGCCAAGGGGAAGTGCACATCAACCTCCTGGGCATGGACTATGAGCTCTGTGGTTGCCTTTCCAGGCAAGCTCTGGCTTTTTGCCCCGTGGCAGCTGGGCTTTCAGTTCTTGGGCACTCTTGATTTTGGGATCTGTGGGTTACCTCTGGTGTTCATCTTCCTGTCCGTGCAGGGCTGGCCAAGCAAATGGGCTGCAGAAGGTGGGGCCATTGAGTTTATAGTTTGTTCTTTAGCAGCACCTGCTGTGCTGAAAGCACCAGCAAAAGGCTCAGGAGCCCAAAAGGGCTCTTCATTTCATCTGTTCGTTTCCAGGGGCCTTTAGGCTGGGAATCAGTGTACCTAAAGGTGGAGAACTCAGTAACGAGCACACGAATACTCGTGGGCAAAGCAATTAGTGCCTGTGGTCCTGGCAGGAGCTGTGCACCCAGGAGCTGCTGGGTCTGGTCAGTGCCTGCAATGAACAGACGCGGGGCTGCTCAGGTGAGGGCAGGATGGAGAAGGGATGCTGGCAGCAAGGAAGCGTGGCTGGCTGCTTGACTCCCAGCTGCTGCATGTGCTGCTGTGTCGTGTGCTTCTCCCCAAGAAGGAAAGTGATTTCTCAGGGTAGGGGTAAGGTGCTGGAGGCTGATTGTGTTGTGTGCAGCTCTGCACTGGGGCTGATGCTCTGTCTCAAGCTGCAGAGAGCTGCTTGAGCTTTCGCTCTTCATGAGTTGCCCCCTCGCTATGAAGCAAAACCCTTTGCCCTGTCCTAGAGCCAGGACCCACTGGAGCAGAGCCTGTAGGTTTGGCAGCCCAGGGCCCTTCCCCACAAAGCTGCTGCCCTCCCAGCATCACCAGCTCGCGTGCCCCGGGCTGACCATGCAGTGTGGCTGTGCTGCACGTCAGTGCATTATGCAAGCCCTGGCACAGCCGGCCTCGTGCTTGTGGGTGCTGTCCCGAGGGGGGGGGGGAGAGGAAAAGAAAAAATCGATGTGTGGCTTAATTTCCCTGTTGAGGATTGTGGGGCCTGCCTGCTCCCGGGCTGCAGCACAAAGCTCTGTTTGTGCCCTTTGTTCCACGGGCAACGGGTGAGGAGCAGTCTGGGATGCACGGCTCCGTGCTGCGCTCTGCCGGGCTGCTGTCCCGTGTCTGTGTGTCTGTCCTGCATCACTCCTTGCCCTGGATATCCCACCCCATTTCTCCCTGTTCCTCGTGCCTGTGTCACTGCTGGCTCTTGCTGTGCTGTGTGACACTGCAGGGATGGGGGAGCTCGGGTGGGATGGGTGGGAGGGGAATTGAATCTTAGAATCTGTAAGGCTGGGAATGGTTTCTAAGATTTCCAATCCCCACCGTGTCCCTCAGTGCCACATCTTCAAGTTTTTCAACCCCTCCAGGGATGGTGCATCCAATACTTCCCCAGGCAGCCCATCCCCGTGCACTGTCACTTTCAGAGTTGAATTTCTTTCTTAGCATCCAACCAGAACCTCTCCCGCCCCTTCTCTCGACCCGGACGCTGTGCTTGGAGGCGTCTGGGGAGAAATTTGTTACTGAGAAGCGAAGTTTCTGTGGAAGAGCCGCAGCGTGGAGGCTTTGGGGTCACCTCTCCCTGTCCTGGCTGCGTTTCTGCCCCCAGAGCAGCATTACCCCCGAAGTATCATCCCCCGCTGCAAGCTCCGATGGCAGCTGCCCGTTATTTTCGGCCTAGCAGAAGCTCGGCTGCTGCTCCCGAGCTCTCCATCCCCTCGGGGCGTCACCTCCAGGATGCTTTCGGTCGCGGGGCTGAGCGGAGCTCATCGGACCGACCTCCTCCGGCTGCAGCGCCGTCGGGGATGCTCAGCCGAGGGCTGTGCCAGCGGGGGGAGCTGCGGAGCCGCTGCGGTCCCGTTCCCCGCCCCCGGCCCCTCCCCACGGCCCTCCCCCGGAGCGGCGGCGGGTACCACTCGGCCGCCGGTGGCCTCGGCGGCAGCGCACGATGCGAACGGGCGGAGAGGCGGCGGCCGAGGAGGAGGCGGCCGAGGGGGCCAAGCGAGGAGGAGGAGGAGGAGGAGGAGGAGGAGGAGGGGGGGGGGGGTGCCGCGGGGAGAACGCGGGGCCGCGGGGGGAAGGGGTCCCCGAACGGGGAGTGCCGTCGGGGGGAAACGCCGCGCAGCCCCAGCGCGGAGCAGCCCCGAGAGCCCAAGGTCTCCTTCTCCTGCGGCGGAGGTGGTGGTGGTGGTGGTGTCGGCGGTAGCGCATCTCCAGGCGGGGCCAAAGCGGCCGAGGAAGGCGACGATGCGGGAGAGGAGACCCGAGGGAGCCAGGCCAGCTTCATGCAGAGGCAGTTCGGGGCCATGCTCCAGCCCGGCGTCAACAAGTTCTCGCTGCGGATGTTCGGTTCCCAGAAGGCGGTGGAACGGGAGCAGGAACGCGTCAAGTCAGCGGGGGCCTGGATCATCCATCCCTACAGCGATTTCAGGTGCGAGCCCCGCTGGTCCCCCCCCCCCCCCCCCCCGACCCCTTCTCCTCCTTGATCCCCCTCCCTTCCCCCCCGCGTTGTGCATCCTCTCTGCGCCCCGAGAGCGCGGAGCAATTGCGGGCATCATTGCGGCGGGGCCGAGCTCGAGCATCCCCGGCCCTCGAGAGGCCGCGGTGCGGATGGTGGATGGAGAGGGCGACCCGAACGCCTTCCTCCGCTTCGGGCTGGGAAGAGGAGGCCGTGCCGTGCCCTGGAAGAGGGCACCTTGAGCCGTGCTGGAGGTGGAAGGAGCGGATGCGGCCGCGTGTGTGCAGGGAGGGGCTGGCGGCTGAGCATCCACCTCCCCGGGAGCCGCCGTCCATCCGGGGATGCCGGGAGCTCGCTGCTTGCCCGGTGGGTGCCCGCACAAGGGCATCCTCTCGTCCTTCCCAGGGCCTCGGAAAGGCTCAGCACAGTGAGGAGCTGCTGGAGATTGTGCTCTGCCCCTGGGGCTGTCATTGAGAGGGGGAGGGGAGGGGTGAGGGGGAACGGAGTCGTGTTCATCCCTGGGTTCAATAAGCCCTGGTATCCTGCTGCACCCTCCACGGCCACGCACAGCTTTGAGAAGGCTTCCTTTCCCCCAAGGAGGCCCAATCCCGTCCCCAAGATTCGAGGCATTTGAGGAGAGATTCATTTCTTTCCCAGGAGGAGTAGTATCCCAGAGGTTCAGCTTCCAGCTGAGGAATGGCAAACCCTGGAAGAAAGGTCGTGCAGCAGCAGCTCCTGCCCATCTCCCCGATGGGGAGAGATCAGTGGGGAGCGCTTCCTGGGTTGCACGGAGGCTCCGCAGGGTTGTACAGCTCAGGCAGTGAAGTCCTTTTGGGGACGGGTGGCTGAGATGTCTCTGGCAGCCCCTGGGCCAGTGACTGCACAAAGGGGCTGGGGGCCAGCAAGTGGCTCTGCCCTGAGTCCCTCTGCCCTGTTCTAGAGCTCTGGGGGCTGCACTCCAACGTGAGCGAGCGGCTGTTGGGGTTATGGTGAATCCCCAGCGATGCAGAGGTCCTCAGGGCGGTGGAGGAGGCTGTGGAGTGAGTCTGTGCTGACCAGGCAGGCTCATGGCAGGGACCACTGCCTGCATCTCCAGGATCCTGGCCTCGTGTTGTCTCCTGTGCTGCTCTGCATCCTCTGAGGTGCACGGAGGGGCAGCTGGAGCCTGCAGCTTGCTCTCCTCACTGTCGTGCACCCCTGGGGCTGATGCTACTGCCCTGATCCCGCTGCGGGTGTTGCCCCTCCTTGCTCGCTTCTCAGGGAGCAGCAGTGCTGCAGAGCCACATTGTGAGTGCTGCGTGGTCACGAGGGTGTCCTCATGGGAGCTGTGCTGTCCTGCTGTGAGCACCAGTGTCCCTGTGCCAGGTGGGCTCCCCATATGCCACGGAGGTCAGTGGGGAGCTGACTGGTTCTCACCTCTCTTGACCATGGAGCTCTCAGGAGTGGTGTGGCCCCATGCTGACAGCACCGGGGTGACAGCAAGCTGGCAGCACTCAGTGCTGGCAGAGCTGGGGCCTCCCTGCAGGCGACCTTGGGGGGTGTCACCCTGCGACTCCGTCCCCTCCCTGGAGCCTCTGTCACCAAAACCACTGGGGCAGAGCTCCTGTAATGCTGCGTGTGGCGTAAAAGAGTTCCCAGCCTGGCAGGGAGGAGCCACGAGGAGAACCAATGTGTTATCCCAACCTACAAATGTGCAAAATAAACAAGAGCAGCACAGTGCGGGGCCGCGAGCCCACTCCACTCATGCATGTTCAGCACGTGTGTCTGCGGGTTTCACATCGTTCCCACCATAAATATGTTATCAGCCGTGTTTGCCCCTGCAAAGCCTATTTTCCCATCTTAAGATAACATCACTGCCCATCTGCATATGTGACATCATTTCATAATCGGAGTCATTTGGAGATCTGTCTCCTCACGGTGGTTATTCATGCAGAATTCAGGGGCAGGCTTGCTCCAGGAACAAAAGTCGCTGTTTACATAAATACTGAATTATTAGGAAGCAGCAAAGGGTGGCTGTTCAACATCACGAGCTGCAAATCTGATCAAAGAAACCTCGTCAGTCGTGAACCCAGACGAGGCTGAGCAGAGCCACCTCGTTGCTGGGTGCTGTGTTGGGTTGACTTCTTTCCTTCTGGTCCTCGAGTGATGGAGGTAAAAAGAAGGGGCAGGCACCGAGCTTGGCATGAGTTCTGCTGCATTTGTGTAGCTGCTATCGAAGCAGGGCTGGGAGCCAGGGTCAGCTGTGGCCCAAGCTTTGCAGTGACTTTGGGGTTGCTGCTGAGCTGGGTCCTGGATGCATCCTGAGAGTGATCTGGGCGAGGGGGCAGACGATGCTGTGCGTGGTGCGAAGTGTTGGGGCAGGGATGTGGCTTCTCCAGCAGAACTGGGGAGGCGTGGGGTGCTGAGAGCGAAATGGATCCTGCTGCTCCACTGCTGGCAGGCAGCTGTGTGCCCTGCAGGGTGAGCTGGGCTCACTCTGACTCCTGATGGGGACAACATAAATGCCACTGCTAGGTGCCTGCTGATGATCCCGCTGTTAGCTATCTCCAGTGACAGCGGCTGGGAACAGGATGAATGTGGGCACGCAGAGCTGATGGATGGCTGAAAGCCACCGCTTACTCATCAGGAAAAAAGGCTGGGACTGTCTGCCCGGGGGTGACTTTCTGGGTTGGTGCCTTTGAGCATCTTGCGAAGCCCAAAGCACCCACCCCTGCCCCATCCCCAGGGGCTGCTCCTGCAGGGAGCTGTGCCCTGCACCCATCCCGGCTGTGTCTTTTGGGTGTGTTTGCTGCTGCTCCACCTCTGCTCGGGCCCAGCTCCTGGCGGTGGCTTCGTAACCCATTTTCCCACGTGTCCTCATTTTTCAGGAACTTTGTGTTTATTACAAGTTTGCGAATCGCTGCTCCCATCGGATGCAGCACCACATGAGCCGTGGTGGCCGCATTGTCCCTGTGCTGGTGGTGGCATTCTGTGCTGGGGGTGAGCAGGGATGTCCGTGGTGTGCTGCCTGCACAGCTCCCCTGCCCTCTCCTCCCACTGGGGACGGGGCCCTGGGATCCCTCAGCTGATTCTGGTGCCGAACATGGGCGGCTGATGGAGTGAGGACAGAAGCCATCCTCAGTGTCTGCCAGCATCTCCTGCTGCCATCACTGCGGTTCAATTGGGTCAGAAGTACTGAGGAAAGGGGTGGGGGCAAGGATCCTAATTAATTTGTTTTTGGATATTTTTAGCGGTCCGGACTGAATCTTTTCTTTTATGCACACGCCGCCCTCCAAGGAAGAAAGCGCTGCTATTCCAGCTGGACCTCCTCCGAGGTCACTTTGTGTGTTAGGGTGCTCAGGACCAGTTGCTCTTTCCCAGCAGACTCTGCCCCGGCCCAGCAGATTGCAGAGGGATCAGAGCCAGTGCCGCTGGCACCGTGATCTCATCTTTGCTCTTCCCTGCTTGGTTAGGCTGATGCCCCAGTGGGGCTCGGTGCATCGGGGCCAGCTTGTGGAGCTGTAGGGAAAGCCTCAGTCCCCTCCTTGGGGTCCTGCAGCCTGAGCATCCCAGTAGGGCCTCGGTGCCCCCCACCCACCATCACCCCCCAGCTGCCCCTGAGGTCTGTGCTGTGCCAGCAGGCAGAGCTGGTCCTTAGGGCTGGCCGTGCAGGGGAGAGCACAGCCTGTTCCTTCTTGGCTGCCAGCTTGTAGAGGGGCCCTGGGTGTGAAGTCATCGTTGTGCAGCAGTGACATCACTCACGGTTGCCATGGCAATGTCTCACATGGGGAAAGTGTCATTGGAGAAAGGTCACGAGCTGGGATGCTCGGCTCCTTCCAGCCCTACACCAAGCTGTAAATGCAAGGGGAAGGTGGGCAGCCCCACGCTTGGCTCTACATCGAGCTGCAGCCCTGTCCCCGGGACAGGAGACAACAGGGCTGCATGTCCTTCCGTGACCTTGGTGCATGCAGGAAGGACATGGGCGAGCAGGAGGATGGGAGCCAGGAGAAGTGGGGGAGGTCGAGGCAGCAGCAGTGCAGAGGTGGGGGGGGGTGCATTCTGCTCACTCTCTCCTTGCTCTAAAGCATGGCTCTGGCTGCAGCTGGACGTGACCATCTGCTGCTGTCCCCCCCCACACACTCACTGCGGGGTCCCCCATCGGGTGCTGGCAGGGATGCTGCCCTTGGAGCACTGGTGGCTGAGGGGTCCCCAGTCATGACACCTGCCTGCTCTCGGGGTATCCCCCCCCTTGCTTCAGGGCTTGCCTGAGTTTCAGTGCTGACTGACTCAGGCAGACCCCACGGCACGCAGCTCTGCACCCCTTTACCCTGCACAGCCTCCTTCAAGCCACGTGCTGCCCTGTAGTGACAGCAGAGGGATTCTGGACCTGGGGGTGGCACGGTTTCACCTCATCCCTTGGGGACTTGCAGGGTGACAGGTCCTGCCACCATTGAGATGGATGTGACCCCCTCCCCTGCACTCCCCCAGGTTTTACTGGGACTTCACCATGCTTCTCTTCATGGTGGGCAACCTGATCATCATTCCCGTGGGCATCACCTTCTTCAAGGAGGAAACCACGGCACCCTGGATCGTGTTCAACGTGGTGTCCGACACCTTCTTCCTGATGGACCTGGTGCTGAACTTCCGCACGGGGATTGTCATCGAGGACAACACCGAGATCATCCTGGACCCTGAGAGGATCAAGAAGAAGTACCTCAAGACCTGGTTCGTGGTTGACTTTGTCTCCTCCATCCCCGTGGACTACGTCTTTCTCATCGTGGAAAAGGGCATCGACTCGGAGGTGTACAAGACGGCCCGTGCCCTCCGCATCGTCCGCTTCACCAAAATCCTCAGCCTGCTGCGGTTGCTCCGCCTCTCCCGCCTCATCCGTTACATCCACCAGTGGGAGGAGGTAAGGCAGAGGGCTCTGAAGGGTGCTTGGGGAGCTCCAACCATCACCAGAACCTCGGGGATGGAGAAGAACGGCCCCAAGAGGGGGGACTTGTGGGGTGCGCTCCGAGAGCTGGAAGTGTATTTCTTTGTCCCCAGTGGACGTGGTCCGTGGGGATGCTCACAAAGCTGCTTCTGATGACTCCTTGGGGCTGTTGAGTGTGTGCAAATCTGGGTTTGCGTTTGTGTGCGCGTGCCTAGGTGCTGGGGCTTGCACAGCCCTGGGGTGCAGCAGGGGCTGTGCTGGGTGCCTGGCTGCAGCGTGCTCAGCTCCGATGTGTGGGCTGCAGCTCCAGACAGCTCTGACAGATGTGGCCATGCAGGTGCGTGCTGCAGCGTGGAGCTGTCTCTGCACACAAGCCCAAGAGGTGCTGGGAGCCTTCTCTCCCTCCTCTGCCTCATTTACTACCGGGTGCTGCGTCCCAGCTGCTCACAGCCTCCTCCTGCTCCTTCCTCTGGGCCCTCCTGTAAACCTCATGTCTCTATGTGCTGCCCTGCGTGCCCTGCGTGCCCACACAGCCCCAGCAGCCCTTAGAGCCCAGCACTGAATGCAGGGGATGTGGTGACTTTGCTGTGCCCTTGCCATGCCCTTGCTGTGCCAGCTGCTCCATGCAGTGCTGAGGGGCTCCAGCCTTGGCTTGGCAGCAGGGGAAAGGTGTAGAGGTGGCAATCTTCTTTTTGTTGCTTGAATTTAACTTTTTTTTGGAGGAAAAAAAGGAGAGTTTGAAGAAGGAATGAGTCGTATGGCTTTTTCTCTTCCACCCATGGCTCTCTCCAGCCCTGCAGTGTGCTGGTGCCCTTGGTGAGAGGCACTGGGGACGAACTGGGCTGTCACTGCGAGGGGACACAGGAGCCAAGAGCACTGGGCTCTGCCTCATCCTGATCCAAGCTCACGGGCATCCTGCTGGCTAAAAATAGGAGGGAGGAGCACAGGCGCTTAGGGCTGCTAATGGTGAGGGGGGGATTGGTCTTGTTGAACACCTGACCCCACTGTCACCATGGGCAGACAGGGGCTGTGCTTTGGGGTCACCGTGCACCTTGTACCTGACTAATACACCACTGCAGGGATGGGGCTGCATCTGGTGGTTCAGAGCTGGACTCTGGTGACAGCCAGCGTTGGGTGATGGCAGGGATTCTGTGCTTAGTTCATCCTGTAGACATCTAAGGGAAGTCTGGTGGTGCTGGGCAGGCTGTAGGGTGGAGGATGCAGGGTTCTCACCCACCCTGCTCCAAAACCCCCCCCAGCACAGGGCTGGGTGGGGTTGCCATGCTCATGATGCTGCCTTCCTGCAGATCTTCCACATGACCTACGACCTGGCCAGTGCCGTGATGAGGATCATTAACCTCATCGGCATGATGCTGCTGCTGTGCCACTGGGACGGCTGCCTCCAGTTCCTCGTGCCCATGCTGCAGGATTTCCCCAAGAACTGCTGGGTCTCCATCAACGGGATGGTGGTGAGTGCTGCCCCAGCCCTCCTCCTACTGCTCCCCGTTGCTGGACTCTGCTCCATACTGCACTGAGATCACAGTCCCCCCAGTGAGGCCATCCCCCCCATTCAGCTTGCACCCGATGGCAATTTCATCCCAGTTATGGCCAGCTCATCCCCACACCCTATGCCTGAGCAGCCTGCTGGGTTTCTCAGAGCTGTGTGTCCCTGCTTTGCCCCTCTGCTTGGTTCCACACAGGCGATGCCACCAACCCCAGAACAGGACAGGGGTTGCGGCCGCTGGAGGCTCGTGGTTGCTGTGGGATCAGGGCCACGGCTTCAGGGCATGCAGGATGTAGGGAGTGGATTGGAAAAATGCTCATGTGGCTCTGCCCTGGTCCCTTGCCTCCATCCCCTTCTCATTAGCAAGAAAGCTGCTATTAATAAATAATGGGACACATTTCTAATTGCTCCCTCTCAGCCCTGAGACAGCCTCATCTCCATCCTGCTCCACCCAGCTCTTCCATTCTCCTATCCCCACTCTGTTTTCCTCCCCGTCTGCTTTCCTGCCCTTCCACCGCTCCCCACTCCTCTTCCTCACCATCCCCCTCCTCAAGAGGAACCTCCTCGAGGCCTCGTGCACAGTCAGCCCCCATCCTTTGGGTCCGGTGCCCGAGGTCGGGGCTGACATCTCCTTATCTCTGCAGAACGACTCCTGGAGCGAGCTGTACTCCTTCGCCCTCTTCAAATCCATGAGCCACATGCTGTGCATCGGCTACGGCAAGCAGGCGCCCGAGAGCATGACGGACATCTGGCTGACGATGCTGAGCATGATCGTGGGGGCCACGTGCTATGCCATGTTCATCGGCCACGCCACCGCTCTCATCCAGTCGCTGGACTCCTCCCGCCGCCAGTACCAGGAGAAGGTGGGACTGGGAGGGACTGGGGATGTGGTTCCCGGTGCAGCTCTGCCCGCTGTGTGCTGGGAGGTGGGGGTTGGATCCTCAGGTGCAGGTCCCAGCCCGGCGTGGCCGTCTCTCCCCGCAGTACAAGCAGGTGGAGCAGTACATGTCCTTCCACAAGCTGCCCGCTGACTTCCGACAGAAGATCCACGACTACTACGAGCACCGCTACCAGGGCAAGATGTTCGACGAGGACAGCATTCTGGGGGAGCTCAACGAGCCCCTGCGCGAGGTGGGGCCTCGGGGGCTGAGGATGGCAGGGGAGGACCTGCTGTGTCACAGCCCCTCACTGCTCCCTGCCTTCCTTCCCCTCTAGGAGATCGTGAACTTCAACTGCCGCAAGCTGGTGGCCTCCATGCCGCTGTTTGCCAACGCAGACCCCAACTTTGTGACGGCGATGCTCACCAAGCTGAAGTTTGAGGTGTTCCAGCCAGGCGACTACATCATCCGCGAGGGAACCATCGGCAAGAAGATGTACTTCATCCAGCACGGCGTGGTCAGCATCCTCACCAAGGGCAACAAGGAGATGAAGCTCTCTGACGGCTCCTACTTTGGGGGTGAGCACCTGGGGGTCCCTCCCTGAACAGGGCTCTCCCATTTCCAGTTCTCCCCGTCGGGATCTCACCTTTGGCACCACTGTACCTCTCCCTTCCTCTCCCCTCCCCAGAAATCTGCCTGCTGACCCGTGGCCGGCGCACAGCCAGCGTCAGGGCAGACACCTACTGCCGCCTCTACTCGCTCTCGGTGGACAACTTCAACGAGGTGTTGGAGGAGTACCCCATGATGCGGAGAGCCTTCGAGACCGTGGCCATCGACCGCCTTGATCGCATCGGTAAGGCTGCAGGGGCTGCGGGGCTGTCCTGCAGACACCCACCCCACAGTGTGTCCCACAGATGGGTGAAGACCCAGAGGGAACCTCAGGGGTACGTGGGCCATGCTGGGAGCGTGGAGAAGGAGCAGCAGCACGTGGAGGTGATGCTGGGCCTCATCACTCTCCCCATTCCTCTTCCCGCAGGGAAAAAGAACTCGATCCTGCTTCACAAAGTGCAGCACGACCTCAACTCGGGCGTCTTCAACAACCAGGAGAACGAAATCATCCAGGAGATCGTCAAGTACGACCGGGAGATGGTGCAGCAGGCGGAGCTGCAGCAGCACACGGCCATGTACAGCCCGGTGCAGCCCCAGGTCACCTCCGCCATTGCAACCCTGCAGCAAGCCGTCGCCATGAGCTTCTGCCCACAGATGGCCAGCCCTCTGGTGGGCTCCATGGCGTTGGGTTCGCCCCGCATGATGCGTCGCTTGCAATACGCCCAGGCTGTGCCCAGCCCCTTCGCCGTCTCCCCGGTGCTGCTGCAGCAGAGTCCCCCGCAGCAGCCTCAGCCCCCCGTGCCCCACGCCAACCCGTCGCCCTCGCAGGACCAGGCACAGCCCACCTCCTCCAGCGCCTTCGCTGCTGCCAGCCCGCCATCCCAAAGCCCCATGGCCAGCCGGACGTTTGCCTACGGAGGGGCCAAGGGGCAGCTGGGCTCCCAGCTCTCGCTGAGCCAGCAGCAGACGCCCGGTTCTCCCCCACGGTTGGCCGTTCACAAAAGCACACAGGCGCTGCCCACCAGCGGCTTCAGCCAGGATTCACGGCCTCTGTCGGCTTCGCAGCCCTCGCTGCCCCACGGGCTGGCGGCTGGCAGCACCCAGAGCCCCCCAGCCTCAGTGCACGAATCCTCTGCTTCCATCGGTGGAGGCTCGGCTGCCACCGCCGCGTCGCCGGGCTCGGGTCCCCCAGCCGGGCTGCGGGGTGCAGCATCCTCGAGGGGGCCCCTGTCTCATCCTGCCCCCGCTCTGCAGCAGGACTCGGCGGCGGCGGCCCGCAAGGATTCGGTGGGCAGCGTGCCCGACACGGACCCGGCCAAATCCAGGCTGTCTTCCAACTTGTGACCTCCACGGGCGTGGGGACAGGGGTGCCGGGGGGAGATACAGCCACATCTCCTCCGCTCCATCCCCACCGAGGAGCCCGTGCCCCTCGACCACCTCCACCCCCTGCTCCCTGGCTTCCTCCCACTGCCGGGGACCCGCGGGTGGGCACAAGGGGGGGGGGGGGGAAACTGTTGCCTCCAACCAAAGTTTGGCCCCATCTTCTGCTCCTTGCGAGGAAACCCCACTGCCCCATAGAAGCCACAGATGCATCGTCCCCAGTGATCAACGCTGTATATGATATATATGACCTGAATACAAACAAACCTATATGTGTGCATCCGCAGGACACCTCCCTGGGGTCTTAGGCATGTGGGCCAGCACTGGCACGTGCCCCTGCCTCCCCTCCCACAGACCCATGGCGAGGGGTGACAGCCAAGGAGTGGAGGTAAGTTATGGGGGCCGAGGTACAGCGAGCCCCAGAGGACTCAGCAGCCCCCCATGCCAGCCAAACTCTGGGGCTGGGGTGACCTCAGCCAGGCACCCCTGCTGCTGGAGCCCGGGGAGCTGAGCCCCGGGGCTGCCACTGGCTTGCAGGCTGGGGAAGGCACAGACCGTGCGTGAAACAAGTGTGCCCATGCGTGTGTGTGTGTGTGAGCACAGATGGATGGAAGCGTGCATGGGTGTGTGCATGCACGTATGCCCCTGCCTGGCACACCGGAGCCTTCCACGTTGAATGTACGCAGCGAGCCACGAGCGAGGAGCCCCACGCCTGCCTGCCTTCCTGTAGCTGCAGGGCCAGGGGTCCCACTCCAAGCATCACCTTTCCATCCAGCCCATCCTGTGCAATAAATGTCAGCAACTGACAGAGCTACACGCGACTCCGTCTCTGCTTCTTTGCTACCATCCCTCCACCCTGCAGCTCCAGCTGCTCGCAGTCCTCCAAGCCTGCAGCTGGACACAGCCCAGGCTTCAGGAGGCAAGTTTGCCCTTTAAAAAGCCCCTTCCCTACCAGCAGCAGCTGGACAGCATGGGGCAGCAATGGGGAATGAGAGGCACAGGGCACACGGGGCCCTCAAGCATCGATTACTGCAGGAGATGGAAACAGATCCCTGCAGAAGTGGCCACAAGAGGCTCCTAGCTGAAAATGCAAGGGCCCAGGAGATGCAAGCAGCCCCTCTGCACAGACAACAAACAAGGCAGGACGGTTTTGTCTTTGATAGGGAATAACTGAACCCCAACCTGTCAGCAAACAGCGGCAGCCTGGGGAGACATCAGTCCCAGGACATCACCCCTCAGAGCTCTGGCAAAGGTGCTGAGAAGGATGAATTTCCCACCTCGTATTTCAAAAAACATTTTATTTACAGTACTGTACATCTCCACCCCTGAGCTTGTGATTTCTTCTCCTGCCTGAGACCCAGCAAGCAGAACTTAAACACATTCCTGGCAAAGGACGCAGGTGACAGCCAAGCCTGCTCTGGAGCTGGCAGCAGCTGCACAGACATCTTGCATCAGGATGAGGGCTGGAGAAAAACCACCCCACCTATTTGCATTTCTGCATCCCCCTCCAGCTCCTTGCCCGGGACACAGGCAGTAGCAGCAAATATAACAGATCCACCCCCAACTCCAGCAGCCCTCCACGGCTGCTCCTGCTCTCCTGCAGCAGTCCCACTTGGCCCCAGCATCTCTGTTTAGTGCAGGTATGTTTTGCTGGGCTGACAGCTGTTCCCCCACGAGCTGCAGGACAGCAGAGCTTTGTGGACCAGTTCCTACCATCACCTCTGGGCAGCTGAAGTCCAGAGGCTTCCACTGGTGGATGAGGCTCAGCTGAAGAAATAGGTGGAATCGATTACTTTGTTCAGGTTGAATTCCCCTGTGAGAAGCAAGGGAGACCAGAGGTCAGAGCAGAGCCTGGCAGAGAGAATTTGCCTAAGCCCAGCTTTTGTTTCCTGCACAGAACTGCTTTGGCTCAGGCCCCGCTTCAGGGTCTCAGAGGTCTTCCAGGAACCGATGTCCATCCGGATTTATCTGGGATATCTGGGGCAGTGGTCGGAAGGGCGAGACAGATGAGTACAAGAGCAGCAGGGAAGGAAGAGGGGAGTGCGTGGCTCCAGTACAAACCACCACTGCCTCTGGGACTGACCACAGCAGCTGCTCAGTGGCAAAGGCCAGCACTTTGCTGGGCTGCTGCTTTTTGCAAAGGCAGAACAAAGGTTAGCCAGATGGTCTGGCAGAGGCATAGCCAAGAGATTAGGAGGAGTCAAGCTAACTAACTGCCTTAATCCCATTGCGTGTATATCATCCAGATCCTGGTAATTACGATACTGAGAGAGCTTCAGTCCCAGCTCGAGGCAAATGTTTTGTGGTTAGAAACAGATGGGCAAAGAACAGCGAGACAAGGGGACGGCATGAGCTGGGTCAATCCCAGGGGCACAGCTCTGGGAAAGGCAGGGGCCATTTACAGGGACGTTACAGGGGAATGACTCCAGAACAAGTGGGAAAACGTGTTCTTTGAGGATACCATGAGCATGCACAGAGCCTGAAAATGTTCACCTCCGGACACTACACGAGCTCAGAGATTTTGGGGAGCCGTTCCCCACCTGGCTCTCATTTCCAAACTTCCCCTGAGCTTTGCAGTTCCCATTCTGTGCTCCTACCTGTTTTGGGGACATCTGACAGCTGCTCCATCAGCTTCTGCTGCCAAGGGGTTCTGCTCTCTTTGCCGGGGCTGGGTGAACCAGATGGAAAGCTAGTCAGCAAGGCGAGGCCTGGGAGAAGGTTCTCCCTCCTCCACTCCCCACCCACTGCGTTATCTTGACAAAACACTGTGCACCCCATAGCAGCAGGAGCCCAACCCCTGCTACAGGCACTTCCCAGATCTGAGCATGTCTGCTTTCTCTGCTTTCATCTGTCTCTGGTGGTGATAAATGAGGGCTGCACGCTGGGCCAAAGCTGTGCTCATCACCACTGCTCCTTACTGCCTTGTTCAGCGTGGAAACCAAGGCACATGCATCACATCCCACCCCAGGTCCACAGTAAGGTACAAACACTGACTTCCTACTTCAGTTCTGCAGCAAAAGGATGTGGATATACCTCGTGTTCCACGCTGAGATTTATGACAACTCAGGTGTCATTCACGAAGGAAGCAGAACTTCCCTTGGGAACAACCCCCAGGCAGATGACACAAGCTGGGAGCAGCAGGCACAGCAGACCTGGGGTGGGGAACTGGCATGGATAGGAGAGTGCAGGCTGGACTCAAGCAATACCTGCAGTAATTCTTCAGCATGAACTTGGACAGATCCTCCAGGATCTTCTGGCTGTGCAGAGCCACGAACTGCTGCCGACAGATCTGATCCAGGGAGCAATGGTGAGTTGCAGGTTAACGGGCGTTTTCCCCTCCTTTCCCTCAGTGCTTCTCAGCCAAGACAGGTCAGAGGTAAGAGGAGGGAAAGCAGTGGGCAAGAGTGAGAAGGGGGGGAACTATCAGACAAATCTGAAAGGTGGGAAGCAGAGGCTGAAGCTCCTGGCTGAAGGGTGGGTGGGAGGAGGGGGGCCTGTGATACCAGGAAGTCATCTGCAAGCACCACTAAACATCCCAGGTTCACCATGCTTGGGTAAATACAACAGACTATGGAGCACAGCACAGGGAAGGCAAGGGCTGGCAAGTGCCCAGAGGACAGGTCAGCAAGAACACTGCTCAAAAAGGATCTGGGAGGAGATTTTTACCTGGTTCATGATGTCCACAGTGAGTGCATGAGTCCAGTAGCAATCGTGGACTGAGACAAAGGTCAGACCTTGCCTGAGAGACAGCAGAAAGAGCCATGAAGTAGAGCTGGGAGCCCCAGCTCTCTGCAATGATGCTCTGCTGATGCTCTCTCAGCAGAGCCCACGCAAGAACCGTGCTCCCTACCTCAAGCAATGCAGAGCTGTGAGCATCATGTGGGTCGAGTCCAGGGAATGGATGAAGTTGGGTGGGAAGGCATTTTTCTGCTTCACTGTATCAGGCCTCCTGCAGCACAGAATGGGACAGAGGAGGAGCTGGGGCATGCCCAGGGCTCAAGATGTGAGCCAGGGCAGGGCCAGCCAAGATTTGGGGCGATGGGGCAGTCCTGATGGGCCCCAGCTCCTCCAGCTGACTTTCCATTGCTCAGAGGAACACCAGGAGCTTGGAACATATAGACAAGTTCCACTGATGGGAAGGTTTTATGCCCAGAGGGGCAGCAGGGGCTCAGTGAAAACCACAGGTTCATACTTACTGGCTGCTGTTGGTGGAGTTTTTCACAGACAAGCTCTGCAGGCCGCAAGTCAGCTGCAGGGAGAGAGAAAGGTGATCAAGCACTGCTGCTTACTTCTAGGAAGGGGATCACGACAGTAAGGTATTCCACGCTCTGCAGGAAACATCCTTGCTGGATGAGGATGTTGGCAAGGCATTCCAGTCACTGTGGCAGCTGCCATTTCCCAGTGGCACTTTGCCTGCTTCCCCTCCGAAGGATGCTGGCAAACATCCTTCACCCCTTCCCAGGGAGAATCTGATTCACTCCTGCAGGGGCTGAGAAGAGAGTTCCTGGAGGTGGGAGGCACCTGCCTGCTCCACGGCCAACGTGAGGCTGCAGGAGAGTGGCTGTGAGGATGGGATGAGATAGGATGGGGAGCTGTGAGTCAGTGCAGCAGTGTGTGGGAGGCGAGAGCAGCGAGACTGAATCACGCGAGCCCCGAGGAGGGCTGCTCAATGCAGAGAATGGGTCTGTGCCCCAGCTGCCTGAGTGGGATGGGAGCAGCAGATTCCTCAGCAGCACGCCCACGCTCTCCAGTCTCTGTGACGAGGCTGAAGGATGTGCCTGCATGCACGAATCCCATCTTCTCTGCAAGTTCACCTGCAGGCAATGCAAAACTGGCTGGCTTTGCGCTGACTGCCTCCAGGTGTGCTGTGCTTTCCCTGCTCCTCATCCCTGGCTGGATGAACGACTTAGTCCCACCAGCAGACACTCACCACAGTGGACCTGATCCGATAGTAGGGCTGCACGATGGGGAGACCCAGCGGGGTCACCCACTCCACTGTCCGTCCCGACTGTGCAATGAGCTTGGCACTCTCTGTCAGCCAGTTCTTGGGCAAGGGGAAGCAGAGAAGAAAGTGGCTCAAGTTAGTACAGGCAGCTGGAGAGACCTCATTTCCTCCCAGCACAAGTCTAAGTTCCTGCCAGACTGAGTGTAGCTCTTATGGGGGAGTCCATCACTAGGCACAACCCCACACCTCTGGGTTGGGACAGGATTCAATCTGGGGCAGGACCAAGAGAAAAAAACCATTTCTCCATCACAGAGCTTCTCCCTTCCCTGGTCTCTGCATGGCTGGAGCAGAGAAGAAGAAAAGGGAAGGAAAGGATATCCTTACCTGGATATCTCGAGTCGCTGAGAACATCTCCTTGATGCCATTAAACACCTGCCTCACGAGGTAGTGAGATGCCTCCCATATGTACTCCTGCAAAGACCAGAGGCAGAGTGAGAGGGAGGCAAAGGGGCAGCAACAGACACAAAGCAAAGTAATGAGGGTAAGCTAAGAGAGCATCTCTCCTGCCTCAGTGGGGTCACGGTACAAGAAATGGTGGCAGAACTCCAAGAGCTCTGCTACAGACAAGGGGATAACTTCCACAAGTGCTGGCAGACAGCTCTCCCCAAAGCCCCTCCTGCAGGAGTGGGGGGTTCAGTTCTGCACACCCTCTTTCCCAAATGAGATCTGGGAAAGTAAGGAAGGGGAGGAGGGAATCCCACAGTTCTGGACGGTCCAGCTGCTTCTCCCTGCAGGGACTGGGTTTGAGGAAAGCACTTCTGGGACGCAGGGGCAGGCCTGGTACCTCGGGGAACTCCATCTCCTTCAGCCTTTTCTCCATCTGCAGCCGCCCACCGTAGCGCGTGACGCCGTACACCACCGTCATCACCGTCTGCTTCACCACCTTGCGGCCAATGAAGCCCTCCAGCACCTGGGCAATTTTCAACCCCTCCTCAGCATCCTTCTTCCGAAACTCCTCCACCTGAGGAACAGAGCACAGCAGGGAGTCAGAGCCACACCAGTGTGTGCTGCCCCAAATCCCCTTTGTGGCTGGAAGGGACCCTGTAAAACCCCCTCCCCCTCCAAAGCTGCGTGCTGCCTTCCCTGAACTGCCATCACAACCCCTTACAGCCCACCTTCACCTGCCCTGAGTAACAGATCACCTGCAGAAAGAACAAAGAGGCACCTGCACCTCACTGCTCATCGTGCCTCTGCTGCCACATGGCAGCTGGGTGGTGCCAGGCATTGCCACCGCACCACAGGGTTTGGGTTCTCCTGCCTCTGCCACCCTGAGAGAAATCATTCACCCCTACACACGCCCCTCTTGGCCACTGGTGTGCTGAGAAACACAACAGATTTCCAGAAGGGAGAGAGCTGAGTCTGGCAAGGCTCAGTTCACTTCTCAGAAAGTTCATTTCACATTCCACTTTGCCAAGAAAACTGACATCTTGGCATCAGTGCCAAGGGTTGAATCCCTCCCTGCTCCCTCCTACCCAGCTCAAACGAAGAAAACCACACAACCTGCAGGCCAGGCAGCTGCTAACAAGAGAGGAGGAACACTCTACACTCTTCTTCCAACTCCTTCTCCCAGATTTAAGTCAGAACTGACAGGAGCAGAAGTCCCAGAGGATTTCTCAGGACAGATCCCCAGCCACATCAGATCATTCCAGTCGATACAACGATCTCCATTTGGGGTTGGGGAGATCCTGCCTCCTATCAGCCCACATTCTCCCAGCCTTCTGTGTGCTGGCCTCATCTCAACCCTTCTCCTCAGGAACCTGTGTGGTTGAGCAGCCCCAAAAGGGCATTTTCCCATGTCCCCTTCCCACCTCACCTGCTGGGCCACCACACTGTAGACATCCTGAGGGACACTGCAGGGCATCAGATTGACAGAGGTGGCACCTATAAGGTCCCGGCCGAGAGCTGCGTAGTGCTGCAGTCCGTTGCAAGAGCCATCCTGTGTGAGGGAGGAGAGCAGGGTGGAAACGAGGTGTTAGCACAGGGATCAGAGTCCTGCTCATCAGCACAGATACACCCTGCCCATGGATGTGGAGTATCGATGAAAAACTATGAAACCATGACACATTTGGCTCTCATGGGGTACTGTCATTTCACCCTCCCCCTGCTTTGGGCAGGTCTGCAGCTGAGCTCTGAGCAGTGGCCAGGTCTGTAATGATTTGGATTTCACTTCTAACTGGGCTTTCCTGTCTGGGTTTCATCCCTATCTACTGCTGTCTAAGGGGTTTCAAGTAAACAAACACAAAACCTCACAACAGACTGCATCCCCGCTCATAAATTTTCAAAGAGAGAGCTCCATGGAAACATCACAAAACCAGAAAATTGGAGGAACAGCGTAAGTGTCTGGGATGCCAGAAGTGGCCCTACAAGCTGGCAGTCAAAACAGACCTCGGAAAACCCAGGAGCAGGACTGGAGTCATGCAGAGGCAGAGACAAGCTGAAGAACCCTCTGCAAGCCCTCAGCTGACTCCAAAGCTCCAGCCACGCTGCTTCTACATCCTCTCAACGGGAGAGAGATCCAGCTCTGACCCAGCCCTTCCTAAAGCTGCACTCAGACACACACAGATTTGTCACAGCAGCCATCCTGACAGCCTTCTTGAGACCAAGACCAGCCAGGACCTGAAGGAAGGTCCTGCTGCTCCCAAGCAGCACCAGTAGAAACACCTCTCAGAGAAGCCGTGCTGCTGCTTCAGATTGTCCCTGCACCTCCTGTGCTCAGGCTCTGTCTGGCCAAAGGCAGCCTGCAGCTGTTGGTGGGATCAGCTCTCATCTCTCCTCCTCCTCCTTCCCCACACTGCAGTGCAGCACGTCGGAGAACGGAGAACTGACAGTGCTTGGGCAGCCCTGCTGCTGCAGAAGAGCTGCCTCTGTGAGCCAAGCACTGATGACTCAGGTGGAAACAGACTCCTGTGCCCTCCAGAAAAAGACCTTGCTTGAATTCTATTAACTGCACCCTCCACACACCCCCAGCTGCTCTCTTGATCTTCTGTTGTCATAACAATACCATCAGAGCCCTTCAGCTGAGACAATCTCACGTACAATACAGACCACTGCTGTTGGCAGAATACACCCCTGCTCTCCTCGCTTCATTAGGACCATCAGATAAATGAGATAAACATGCAAACCCCTCTCATCAGGAGAACAATTAATCCCTGTCTCCCATGTAGCAGAGGGAGTCAGCAGGGCACTGGATGCAGGAGGCTGCAATCTGCCCCCTTGCTTTTCCCCAGAGGTCCACACCTCCTATTTTTTGCTCCTGCATGGCATCTTGTCTCCAGACACATCCCAAGAGGATTCCAGTCCCCATCCCACAGCTGGAGAAGACAGGGCTGGCCTGGCTCCCGCTCTGCGCACACTTGGTGAGCAATCTCCCACACAGGCTGTCTGGCTGAAGGCGAGCACATAACTGTACTGGTTCATTCATGGCTGCATGGAGCAGCCAGACACTGGAGTTTTCAAACCAAGATGCCTGTAGGCTATGCTCCCATTCTTAGGAAAGCCTGGCCACGTGGCATAAGAAATACAGCTGCATGTTTCTGCCCTGAGCTCCCTGCTCTGTCCACCCTCCTCCCTGCCCAGCCACCCATCTGCAGGGCACCCACCTGGTGAACTGGGAAATGAGAGATGTAGGCTGATGGATCTGGTGACCTCGAGGCCTTGGCGATTTCCATGCAGCATGCCAAGACTTGCCAGGGCTCATCGGTGTTCATCCACCACTTCCTGCCCTGGGAACAGCAAAGCACACACGAGTAGGAGGAGGCAGTGCTCTCGAGGCACTCCACAGCAAAGGCAATGGGTGAGCTCCTGGGCTCTGAGGACCACTGGGCAAAGCTCCTCCTCTCACCATGCCTCCATCTCCCTCACACCTCATCGTGTCTTCAGACAGAAATGTGGTATTCAGGAAACTCTGCAACACTTTCATTCTGCTTTCCCCCCCCCCCCCCCTCAAAGCGTTATCTTTCCAGATGTTGCTCATTCAAAACCCACCAGATTTCCATTACGCTTTACTCCTTTAGTTGTGCTAAACAAGAGGCACGTTTAAAGCCTCCTTTGAAACTAAAGAAAAAGCTGGTGCCCCTCAACCATTTGGAACAACTGTCTGAGCTCAAGCAGGGTTGAGCTTTCCTGCTTTCTCATTGATCAGCTCAGCTGGGAGACTCCCAGTCTGCTTGGGGCTGGCTGTGGCCCAAGCTTCTCCCCCAGCGACTCCACACGCACCGTGAGGGGGTGGTCAGCTGAGTCCAGGATCTCCTCCATGATTTCATTGGCATAATCCAACCGCTCCTGCAAGGCATTCTTCTTCTTCAGCCCCGTGAGGTTAACGAGGTGGATCTTCAGCCAGTCCAGGCCCTTTGGCCCCAGGGGCCTTCCCTCTGCAAAGAGCAGGATGGCACGAGTGACATCGTTACCCAAGTGATTGAAATAAGGTGGGCAAGGGTAAGTCCTGCCACGGAAATCCATGTTGTGAGGAAACCAAAACACCTTGTCCCTGACGTAGTTGGCAATGGAGAGTTTATAGAGCGCATCCATGCGCAAGCTGTGCATCTCCGCTGCCTTCTTCTTGCACAGCAACAGCTCGTGCTTCTGGGACTTGTGCAAGGCAGAGGAACTGTTGCGAACCACAGGAGGTTTGGGGGCCTCAGAGACGGGGGGTGGGATGTCCAGCTTCTCATTGCCTTTATCGTTGAAGATGGAGATGATGATATCCAACACCGGCTGGTTAATCTTCCACGCACAGTTGCCCAGCTGGTTCAGGGCATCCAGCACGGGGTGGAGGTTCACCTGTGGACACTGGTCCAGGAGCTGCTGGTGCTGGACGGCCCCGTCCACGAAGCGCATCAGCTTGGTTTCATTCAGTACAAAGGCACCGAAGTGTGGGGAGGTCCAGGGGACCGGGGGGCACAGCATGGGTATGGCAGAAGAGTTAAAGGTCAGCACGGTCTCTGCAGCATCTGACACCATCTGAGAGAAAATGGGATGGGGCTTTATCAGCCCGACCTGGAGGAGAGAATCGGAGAAGTGAAGGTCAGCAGCAGAAGAGTCGGGGGGGAAGCCTGGAAGAAGAAGTCCCTAACTATGAAACAATCATACTAATCATCCTGTTTGTACAGAACCAGGTGCTCCTCTACATCTCTGAGAAAGAAAGACATGGGGAAGTGAAAGGTTAGCACAAAGAGGTGATCTGCACCATCCCAAATCCCCCAGGGACGAGGCTTACCTGCCAGCTGCTGCGGAAGGAGTAGATGTGGTAGAGGACGGGGATAAGCTTGGGCTGCAGGCGAGGTTTAAGGGTGTTCCTGGGCACCTTAACAGCATGCACCAGGATCTCCAGCAAGTACATCCCCAGGCGCATCAGGATCACATACGGCCAGCTGCAGTCCTTTAAGTTCAGGGAAGGCCCATAGCCTGCTTCTGCCACCAGTTTCTCCCAGTACTCCCGTGGCAAGTACTCACTAGGCTGGGAAAGGAAAAATCAGGTCAGATGATCCCTGGACCAGAAGCACGGCTCTGAGAAGGACTCTCTTGCCTCTGTGCCCCTGTGAGTCCCTGCCTCGTGGTTTTTATGGCCTCTGCAGCGTCAGAATCTGGACTCTGAGCATGTGAGGATGCACAAATCACCCAACCCCATCTCTACTTGAAACCCTTGAGCCCCAAGAGAACCCCTCTCCCAGGAGAGCCTACCTGGCTATCCTTTGCCAGCAGGTGGATATAGCTCTCGTAGATCTCCTGCACCTTCTTGAGCTGGCAGCTGTGCAGCTTCCTCTGGACGAGGTATCTGTTGTAGACTTTGGAGCCCAGCTCCCTGGCTAAGACAGCCAGGGATTCTCCTTGTGGAGAAAGGGTGTTGAGAATCTGAGAAAGGGGAAGGCAAAGAGGGACTTAAGGAGAGAGGAAGAGGAAAAACGGAGCAGAAAGACAAAGCAGGAGTTAAAGTTCCTGTATGGGGAACACAGAAAGATGCTGATTCCCATGATGCTGAGCAGATGAGGAAGGAAACGTGGCCAGAACAGAGCAAAGCTTCTCTGGCTGCTCAGCACAGGGAGCAAACAGATCCTGTACCTAATAACTTGGGTGAACCTCGAGATTCGTGCTCTATTTCTGCACTGTGGCAGCCATAGGGTTGCCCAGGATCCCCCGTTCCTAAATCTCAGCAGGGGAAGGGCAGGGTCCTACCTGCATCATGATGTCCACGTACTCCTCATCGGGCAGCACACACAAATAGGGGTAGATAACGCTATGCCCTGACAGCATCTTGGCCTGGGACATCTTGTGCTTTGACTTCTGCAGGGCCTGGAGAATGGCATCACGCCACTGAGAACGAAAGGCGGCCAGCTGCTGGCGCTGCATGAGAAATGGAAGCAAAACAGCTGAGAGTGCATCACCAGGGAACTGATCCCCTCTAAGGAACGACCCCTGCAGGTGTCCCCCACCCCTCCACCCCTTCAGCCACCCTGATATTTACTGCTTTGATGGCTGCTGGGGTCAGAGGTTTGGTCGACTCCACTGATTCAATGGTTACAGTGCTGTTCAGCTCCATCTCCAGCTGCTGCTGGAAGCGCTCCTGCAGCTCCTGCACAGAGAAGTTCAGCTTGGGATACGACACCACCTTCTCCTGCAACAAGAGTGAGGCAGTAAGTACCAAAAGCCGGAGGAAGGGAAGGTATTACGGCCCTGTGCTGGACCTGAATGCATCCTGAGGACATCAGTGGGCACCGTTTGTCCAGCTCCAACAACTCCCCAGGCAGCAGAAACATCCCTGAGCTCAGTGGCTTACCTTGGAGTAGAAGTTCTTGAGCAGATGAGACTTGCAGATGTTGGGTTTGGGTGGAGGGGGCAGCTGGTAGTCAGGCTGAACAATCCTGATGGCCTTCAGCACCATCTCCTTCTCGTTTCCCTCAAACAGGCACTTTTGGAAGAGGTCATTCACGTGGAAGCCATCCTTCTCCAGCTGCTGCACACACCTGAGGAGGAGAGGCAGATGAGACAGGATTTGTGCTGAGGGAAATCAGCATGCCAGGAGGCAAGAAACAACATTTATAAACAGAAAACCAAGCACGGAGAAAACACGTTGAGGATGCTCCCTTTTCAGGATCCAAGGGCCTCGTCCGCATCAGGTTTTTGCCCTAAGGAGTGGCACTTGAGTCCACATGAGATGCAGTAAAGTCTTGTGGCATCTTGAGCCTCTCTGAGCTGATGCCTGCCCCCTCCCCCCCACAGAACCAGACAGGAGGGATTGTGCTGCAGCAATGGGCATAACGGGAAACCTGCAGCACACCAGCTCTCCCTGCCTGCCACATGCAGCCAGACACCAGGAAACAGCTCTCCAGGCTGCAGGAGCTGCTGGGGTGGGAGCTGCCTCCTGAGCACAGCCTGTCCTTGACAAGGTCACCAGCCTCAGGTTACAGCCATCAGTCATCCACCTCCTCCAGCCCACAGTGCTGCTGAGCAGGCAGCTTTCACCTTCACACATGGATGGGGAGGCTGATCTCTACTGCCTCTGTGAGATTAAGACAAAAAAAAAAAAAAAAAAAGATGCTGCTTCCTCCATCCTTGAACACTCCTGGTGTCCCCACTAACCTGGTCCAGCAGAAGGGAATGCAAAGTATAGCTCACAGCCTGGGCAAAGGGGCAGAGAACATCTGCTGACACAGGCAAACTGGCCCATTCTGACTCCAAATTGGGAAAGCATACGTGAGAACTCACACAAAAACACAGCACCAGCAAGCAGAAAGCTGTGTGGAAACACACACACCTCAACGAGGCTTGAGCTGGCAGATCTCTGCATATGTGCTATAAATATTTGCCTGCTGACAGCCCTACAGGTACTGTACTGCTGTACTTATGCAATACTCACACACCTAAGCAGAAAAATCAATGCCAGTCTCTTCCAGATCAGCTGACCTGAAAGTCATTCGCTCAGAGGTTGAGATTTCACTGGCTACCTACAGCTTTTCTGTTTGGGTCTGGCACTTATTTTGCCAATTAGGCTCCAGGAAACCCATCTGAATCTTCTGGTCACACTCCTGCAGAGAACTGGAAGCCTACAAAAACCTGCTGTCTGGCTCATCCTACCAGGAAATGCCACCAGAACAGATGGAGGAGTTATTCCTACTCATCAGTGATGGAGAGTCAAACAGGACAAAGATGCCCAGGAGAATGGGTGCAGAACTAAGGGGCACCTGACTGGAGGGGGGCTGCTCCCTGCCCATTGGCAGCTCTGTCCAGAATTAAAGCTGTTCTCGTCTACATCTCCTTTCCCAACAAGATCTTGGACAAACTCTTCAGCTGGGGTGGTGAAACAGTCCGAAGAGTTAGCTCTGACCTACCCCTTCATCTGGCCATGAGAACCAGTGCACAGCAAGGCAGGCTTCCCCTACCCTGAGCCTGCCCTTGTGGCACAGCAGAGCAGCAGAGATGTTACCCAGGGCAGGAGGCAGCCTGTGGCATGTGAAGTGCATTACCTCCAGATGGCTCTGGTGGATGAGTGGCTCTGTGTCATGCACTCCAGCAGTACTGTGTAGGAATCCAGGTTGGGCTGGAAGCCGACGGACTCCAGCATGGAAAGCACATGGATGACACGGTGCAAGCAGCCCTGAGTTGGAGAAGGGACAGAGGCTGTGGAAACAGACACCAGCAGCACCAAATCACAGCTTTACACCCCTCCGCTCCTTTTCCAGTTGAGCCACATCCGTACTACCCCACACCCCTCCTCTCCTCAATGCCAGCTCACAGGGATCAGCGGCCTCAGCTCAGCTCCATTTATCTCAGCAGGAACTGCTGAAGGCAGATGTGACAAACGCAGAAATCAAACCGCAACCACTGATTCTGCAAGCGTGGGGCTCCTCCACCTGAGCCAGCACGCCTCAGGCCTTGCCACTCAGAAGCCTGGCACCAAAGGACCAAGACCAACCAAGACAAGGACAGCAGAAGACCCCCCTCCCAGCTCCATACCTTTCTTGCCCAGCCACGCATCACAACATTGTATGCATCAACACTCAGAAGTTTCCTTTTCACGGGGTTGCTGTGATACAACAGAAGCAACTTCTGAGCCTCCTCTGGCTGCTGTAGGTACAGGAAGCACTCAAGGTTAGACTGGATGGTCTGCTGCATGATCTTGTGTTGGCTGCTGCTCCTGTCCTCAGGCACATGTTGAGGTTTTGGGGCTTTCAAATCTTGCTTCACTTCTTCCACCCTGGGCTTAGAGGCACTGCTGGGGGCAGCATGGCTCTGTTTCCTGGAAGTAGCTGCTGTAGCCTTTGGGCTCTTCTGGATCTTCTTGGCCTTGGGTTTGGGTTTGGATTTGGTCTTTGTCTTCACCTTTGCTCTCACCTTTGCCTTCACCTTGATTTTCGTTTTGACCTTGGCCTGGCCCTCTAGAGCCCGGGCGGCTGCAATAGACAGCTTCTTCTCCACCTTCATCTGCCGGATGTACATCTCTTTCTTCAGCTTTTCTGTCCAGCTGCTGGACTGCCTGGGGACCAGGTGCTCCACTGCTGTGCTTGCAGACACAGTTTTCTGCAGCAATCCCTGGTGCCCCTCACCCTGCAGTGGTGCCAGTTCCACTTTGTTGGTCGTCACCTCTGGGACGTTAGTGGTTTGGAGTTGCTTCACTCGAGCTTTCAGCACTGCAGGGAAACACAGCCAGGGCAGAGACGAAGAGATGTGAGTCACAGCAGAAGACTGGGTCCTACCCTAACACCTCAATTCTGGTAGAAACGTGCTTGGGACTGGGATTATGAAGGTCACATGAAGACTTCCTCCTTTCTTAACCAACCCACCCACCCCAGCAATCAGCTGCCCTGACCACATCCTTCTGAGAACCACCTATGAACTGTGGCCTGCCCCAGCATCCAGGGGAACCAAACAATGTCTCTGCAAGGAAAATCACACCAGCTCACGCCTTCATCGAGCCAAACCTCACACTGAATGAGAGCACGGGGCCCTCCTATGGCCTGGGAATGACTTTTCTATCACCCCTTAGGACCACTCTGCATTTGTACAGCACTCAATGCCCTCCGTGGGTCTTGGGACGGGACAGGACTTGCTCAGGGAGCTCAGCAACTCCGCCTCACATCCTTCAAGCAGATCCCAAGCATTTCCAAACCCAGAATGGGAAGATTCCTACAACCCCCCCCAGGACACTGGATGAAGGGAAGCCCTGCACCTCATCCAGGAACCCCCAGCTCACCTTCCAGCAGCTCTGTCCTCTCACAGACGGCGTTTCTCCTCGCCTTCTCCTTGGCGCTGGCCGAGGAGTAGAACCTGAGGACGCTCCACGGGATCCCTGCAGCAGAAAGACACAGACAGGAACGGCGAGAGGAGGTTCCCCTCGTTAGCCAGACCCCCACGGGACAGCACGAAGCGGGCAGGACAGCCATAAAGGTGCAGAATACCGTGGCTAGAGAGAGACAGCAGCTCTGTGACAGCGACAGGGCTCCACTTTCACCCCTCACACGGCAGAAACAATCCCCCCTCAATGGGGGCTCCATCCCACAGCGAGCAAAGCACCGAGGACCCCCCCCCTCTATCTCAGGGTTGGATGGGGGAGGGGTGGGTGTGCCTCCAGCCCTCAGCTCTGCCCAAACGCAGCGGTTAGCACGGATTCCCACAACCCTTAATGGGCGGCGGTGCCGAGGGCGGACCCCAGAGGACAAACCCAGCACGGCAGCACTGCGGGACCCCCCCAGACCCCCATACCCACCCCCTCAGAACCGCCGCCCTCAGGCCCCGAGCCGGCTCCGGGCAGCACCGCTCCCACCCTCGAGTCCCGAGCGGCCTCTGGCGGCCCCAGCCCCGCGTTCCCCTCTCTCCCGGCCCCGTTCCCCGCCGCTCACCGCCGCCCCGCAGCCGGGCCGGGCCCAGCAGCGCTGCCCGCAGCAGCGCCATGCCGCCCCGCTACGCCGCCATGCCGCGCCGCCACTGCGCATGCGCCGCGCAAAGCCCGCTGGGAGCTGTAGTTCCACCCCGCACTACAATACCCACAAGGCAGCGCGGCTCCCCCCTCCCCCCCCTCCCAGCGCGCACCCCCTGGCGGTGTGACCCGACGGGGCGGGCACGGATGGATCCGCGCACGGATCGTTCCCGTGCTGCTTGCTGCCGCTCGGGGGGAGCGGGGAGGAGCCCTCGGGGCTGCGCTGCTCCGCGGTGCTGTCTGCGCCCACGGGGAAACCGAGCCCCGAAGCGGCACCGGAGGATGAGGACGCTTGGACGGAGGGCACTGAAACCCTTCGGGAGCCTTCCGGAGGACGCGGGGACAACCGTCGGGGTACCCCCCCCCCAACTCGGGCGGATTTATGAATGAGAGACCCCGCCCCCCCCCCCCCCCAAAGCCCCGCCCCGCCCATTGGGCACTGCGGCTGCCGCCCGCGCCGTCGGGGCCGCTCGCCGGTGGCCGCGGCCATGGAGCGGAGCCGTGCAGTGACGCGCTGCTCCCCGGCCCCCGCCCGCCGCCCGCCGCCATGAGGCGGGGGGGCCCCGCCGCTCTCGCCGCCTGCCTGGCTGGGGCGCTCGCTGTGTTAGCAGGACCGGGACCGGGACCGGGCAGCGCCGTCTGGGGCGGCCGGCGGCCCCCCCGCAGTTACGGGCACCTGGAAGGCGACGTGCGCTGCCGGCGGCTCTTCTCCGCCACTCGCTTCTTCCTGCGCATCGACGGCGGCGGCGGAGTGGAGGGGACGCGCTGGAGGGAGCGGCCGGGCAGTGAGTGGGGTCGGGGTCGGGATGGGTGCAGGAATCGGGGCCGCCCCTTCCTCGGTGGGTCCTGGAGCCGAGCCCCGACGGCGCGGCCGGGTCCTGCTCTGCCGCTTTAACAGCCTCGAGGGGACGGGGGCTGCGCTGTGGGCCGGAGGGATCCATCCCCATCATTCCCCATCAGTGTGTTGGGAAGCAGGAGGAGGAGGATGGATGGAAAGGGCTCAGGGGAGATCTGCTCCCAGGGGCCACGAGTGGAGGGGACCACGGGGTGTCCTGGCTGCAGAGCAGCCGTGATTCCTTTGCAGCCAGAGTTACTGGAGGCAGCTGGGAGCAGTGCAGGTCCCTGTGAGCTGCCTGGGGTGGTGCTCAGCCTGAGAAGAATTCAAGCCCCACAAGCAGGGATTCAATTAGGACAGCACCAGTGGTGACGCGTGGCCACAGCCCACCCCTGTCTCACATCAGAGAGGATGTCACCCACCTGGAGACCGCTACAGCAGAAGGGAGCCCTCATGGGGAACCCTGTCATGGTACCAAGAACTGCTGGGAGCCCGACTAGGCATGCTGCCAGCTCCCCCACGCCTTCCCTTGGTCGTGTGGCAATAGGGCCTGGCAGGCTCCAGGCTCTCACATCAGGCTCGCTCTGGTTATTGGAGCTGCAGATAACCCGTGCCTGGGCTGGGCTCAGGCTCTGCTCCCCAGCCCTCCTCGCAGCCACCAGCCCAGTCCTGCCAGTGGCTGGACTAGGGCTTCCCTTCCTTGCGTCCCACACCCAGCCCAGTGCTGACCCGATGTGCTCTGAGGGGTTGAGGACAGCTTCCCAAGGTTCCTCCCGGGCCCCATCACAGCCTGCACAGAGCTGAGCATTTTCCTTGATACCTGTCTGCTCTGCCCTACTGAGCGAGACGGGGCGCTGGGAATTAGCAGAGTGGGGTTATTTTTAGAGAAGCAAAAGTCCTTTGTTATAAATAGCAGCAGCTCCAGACAGCGATAAACTGAGATGGATTTGCAGGCATTTTCTCAGCCTTCCCCCACGGCTGCTTGTTAATGGCTTTGATGTGCTGGGACGTGCTGGACCACACCAAGTCAGTGAACATCCCCCCTCAACATCATCCCGAAGCGCTCAGCACTGAGCTCTCCACTCTGCTCATCTTATCCTCGTGCCACATCCAGCCCCGTCCCCTCCCAGCAGCATCACAGTGGCTCCGTGGAAGTGATGCCTCCGTGATGGTCAGCCTGCAGTGGGAAGGGCCTCACAGAAGACCCTGCCCAAAGGCTGTGGCACTCTACGTGCTGTGAGCCTCCCAAAGCCTCTGCGTGTCCTCATCCCCATCAGCAGGGCTGTGGGGCTCCCCACGTACAGCAGAGATGGGGTCAGGCTGACAGCTCTGGTTGGCGCAGAGGAAGAGAGAGGGAGGAAGAATCCAGAGAGTTCCTGGCAGTGCTCTGGGTGTTTCCACGCTAAAATCCACCTGGTCTGACCGCATGCCTTTCCCATTAGCGGCTCTGACCGAGATCCATGGGCTGGGTGCACGCAGCTTTAGTCGAGCCCTGCTGTGGGGCCAAGCCCAGGGCTGCCCCCGTAGTGCTGCGTCCTGCAGTCCCCACCCAGCATCCGTGCTGGTCCCAGCCATGCGAGCAGCACTGGTGTGCACGGGCAGCACCTCCAGCAGTGGGATGAGTGGTAGAGGAGCCGGGTTGGGGTCCCTGGGGCTTCGCAGCACGTTTTGAGCAGCGGCTCAGCTGCTGATTCAGGGAGAACAAAACACGAGGTGAGCGCAGGGGGCAAAGGCTGACGGTTGGTTCCAGGCACGCGGAGCTGCAGCTTGGTCTCATTCCAACAGAGCTCTGCTCCCGGGGGCAGCTGGGCACGAGGGAGGATGGGAAGAAAGGCCAAATCCTCCCGGATGATGGGGGTTCCCCCTCCAACAGCCCTTCTAGGAGCTCTCCCATCTCACCGCAGCGTTTCCCTGTCCTGCAGGCGTCGTCGAGATCCGCTCGGTGCGTGTCGGCGTCGTGGCCATCCGCGCGGTGCACACCGGCTTCTACCTGGCCATGAACAAGCAGGGGCAGCTCTACGGGTCGGTAGGTCAGGCACTGCCTCCCGGGGTCAGCACTGGAGGTGCGGGGCAGAGCCAGAACGGGGTGGTTGGGAGGGGAGGGGGGTGAGCTGCTCCCGCTGCTCACCCCTTTCCCTCCTCCGCCAGAAGGAGTTCAGCCCCAACTGCAAGTTCACGGAGCGCATCGAGGAGAACGGCTACAACACCTACGCCTCGCTGCGCTGGCGGCACCGGGGCCGCCCCATGTTCCTCTCTCTCAATAGTAAGGGCAGGCCACGGCGAGGGGGCAAGACGCGGAGGCAGCATCTCTCCACCCATTTCCTCCCCATGCTGGTCAGCTGAGCCCCGCAGCCTGGCTCCTGGACAGAAAAAAAAGAAAGAGAAATGGGGGGGGGGGGGTGGGGAAAGGCCTATTTGATGTATGTATATATCTCTCTATATATTTTGCTATTTATTGTTTCGGTTTTTGACTGCACGGTGTGGATGTGGAAGGAAAAAGGTCCGGACCCAACACGCAGCCGTGTGGCTCAGTGTCCCTCCACGTCTCCAACCTGAGGCACGCACCCAGCGTGGAATTGGAGCTGCTGCTGTCCTGCCCTCCTGACAGCATCTCTGCAAGGGGACAGCGGCTGCAGGGCTGGGAGATGCTGAGGGCTGTGTTTGTTTGGTGTCTGAGCACTCGTGGAAATTAAAGCTGTGTTCACAGCAAGGGGCAGCGAGTTGTGGCAGTGTGGGTGCTCAGCTTTGAGGGGCTGCTCTGGGTTGGGAGCTACAGCCCCCTGTATCCTCCCTGCTCCTCCCACTCAGCACCTGAGCCTGTGGTTAAGGACACTCTCAGCCCCCATAGCCATGGGAAAAAAGCAGCAAGTGGTGTTTCAGGGATGGAACGGGAGGAATTGGGCTGAGGGAGGGGAGAACCCTGGATCCCTGGTGATGCTGTGGGGTGAAGGTGCACGAGGTGAGCTGTGGGAATGGCAGCTTCACCCTGGATGAGCATCTCCTGTGCTGCTGAGGCTGTGGCCCCGCTCCAGTCCCTCCCAGCAGATGGGATATGGAGCTGGGTACTGGGAGGTGACTCCAAGAGCATTGCCCTAGGCACCACAGCCAGAAATAGTGCCCGTTCCTCCGGGCCAGGGCACGTTCGTGCAGTGCCTGCTGTGCCTCGTTGTGAGAGGCGATGCAGTGTGGTCACCGTGTCACATCAGACATGAGCGATGGCCCGAGCTCAAACCACCAAACTCGTTCCATTTCTTACCAGACCAGCTCCCAAGGAGCCTGTGGCAGGAGGGAGCACCCACTGCAGTAACTGTCAGGACTGCAGTGGGCACCAGCCCCCAACCCCAGGAGCTGCAGCACCCGTATGTTTCACTTCGTCCATTTGAAGCCCACTTTGAGCATCCTAAGCATGGGCACAAACTGCAGAGGAACCTTTCCCTCCTGCCTCTGGGATCCAGCTGCCACCTGAGCCTGGGATCCCAGCAGCAGAAGCTCCTGGCTCGACCTCTGGCACAGGATGAGCCCTTACCCTGATATACCAGTCCCGAGATAAACCCTTGTCCCAGAGGCATCCGCCTGCGAGATCAAAGCAGCTGCAGCACAGCCTGGTTGAGCTGGCAGAGCTGATGACAAAAACATTCCAGGGCAGTGGCTCAGTGCTGGCTGTGCCTCTTCACAGCCATGGCACTGATGCTTCCTCCAACAAACCTTCCCTTCTGTTCTGAAACGGCACACACCTTCCCCCTCCTGTGGGGAGGCACAGCCCTCCTTAGGGAGCCCTGGGCAGTTCCACTCCGTGCTGGATCCCCATAGCTTTGCTCTGCAGTTCTGCCATCCTGTCCCCATTCTGTGACAGCAGCGGGGCAGAGCCTGGCTGTCCCTGCAGGGTCAGCAGCTCCTCCATTTCTCAGCCTCATCCTTTTCCTTTTGCTCTCCCGTCACCGCAGCCACATCAGAACTCCTGCTCTTGAGTCACCAAAGAGACAAACAAGTGCAAGAGCTCAGGGTAGGCGTTGGGACGGCCGGGTCACCGTGCCACTGGGAGATGGCAGAGAGCTGTGTGAGGCAGCTGGCACTGCACTGGGCAAAGCTAGCCCAGCTCTTGCCATCTGGGCCCAGTGGGAGGGTATGGGGTCAGGACTGCATTCAGACCAGAGCCCAGATCCCCCAGCACCCCCAGGTGAGGGCTCCTGGGTCCCAAAGGCCACAGTTACTCAGCCCAGCACACAGCTGGGAGCACCACCGAGACCTTCGAACAGCTTTACCCTGGTGCACCCTGCCTTGCGTGCACCAGGAGCACACGGCTCAAACCCTCCCACATGCACATCCTGCTCCCATTGCAGTGATGCTGACAGAGCCCCACCTGAGAGAGCACGCACAAAAAAAAAAAGCTTCAGCCTCCCCAGGAGACAGCCCACAGCCACCAGGAGACCCAGCCCTCTGGATATGCATCAGTCCCAGAATAGCACGGGCGTGGAAAACAAGACCACGGCGTTCCCACATCACCTGAGCCACAGCGTGGGGTGCACACCACCTCCACGAGCAGCAGGGTCAGGGATATGCCCTGACCGCCTCAAATCCCCACAGCCAGAAGAGGCAGCAGCTCAGAAACCTCACTCCTTCCTCTCTCCTGCCAGCACCACGTGGCAAGGAGCCTGCTTTATGTCCCCACCTCAGCCCAGGTAGGGGCACCGCCACCTCCAGTCACATTCCTCTCATTCTCCAGTCCCCAGCTCTGCCACAAACTGTCAAACACACCCAGGTATTTTGTCTCTCTCTCCATTTTTTTTTTTTTAATCAGCTGTATTTTAAGTAACTTTGAAATACATTTTTCTTTCCTCTGAAACCTTGATTTTCTTGTATGTTATTCGCTCACAATGAGATCTGGCCGGTCCTTGCACGGATGCACGCCCAGTCCTGATGTCAACAGTGGAAAAGTCTGTTCAGAACTGCAACGGGGGGGGGGGGGGGGGGGGAAGATGTAAAAAATAGAAAAGAGCAGGCAAGTAGGCTTTTAGTTGCAATCCTGCAGCCAGCCACCCAACAGGCTGGCAGTGCACGGAGGGGTGCTGGCCACACTGAAGCCTGGAGCTCCCAGCACAGCTGCACTCAGCATGCCAGGAGGGCTCGGACAAGCCCAGCCTGCCCTTGGGTGAAACCAGGCTGCTCAGCACAGCAGTCTCTGAACACCTGACCCTGGAAGTCTTCCTCAAATCATGCATAACGTCTCGTTGAGCTGAAACGTCCATTTATTTAAACAGCAGTAATAATTTAAAATTATAAAAACCCCTTTCAGTGTTGAGTATCAGAAGGGCGAGGTTGTAAAGAAAAAGAAATGGGGCTGGAGATGGGGGGGGGGGGAAGGGGAGGGGATAATGGGGTCTGTTTCGAGAGTTCATGTTCTCAGTGACAACTATTTGCCCTCCCCAGATGAAGATCCTGGGGGAGGGAGGCAGTATCATTACGCTTTCATTTTTAAGATTTCAATCTCCAAAGCAGAAGAGATAACATCTAAGGGGAGGTGGAGGAGGAGGAAAAGCAATAATAATAAAAAAAAAAATCTCAAATTCAAAACCTTACAAACAACCTTTCCATTCAGAATTGCAACCACTAGCTCAGTGCCTCAGGTTTCCCCCATCTGTGGAGCACTGCAGCCTTTCACTGCAATTGTTAAAAAGTCCACGTGGCAAATGGATGAATTTTATTAATAAACAGAGCTCTTTCCCCATGACAGAACTCGAGGCTTCTCATCTCTGAAGGATCCAGAGTCTCCGTGTCTTCAGAACTCAAAAGGGAATTCTGGGGGTGCTGCCTCCCCCTCGCTACCCTCCCCTTGCTCTGCTCTGGAAGCCCCTTTTGCTGCTTATGTTGGCTGGGGAGGGAAGAAGGACAATTGGACAGGGCCCCAGGGACAGAGGGTTGGATTAAGATTCATGAGTTGTTCGATGAGTTCTCGTTACTTGGTGAGCTGGAAGAAGAGGAGGAGGAGGAGGATGAGAAGTTCATCCCTGTGAGTCCAGGGGGGTTTGTAGCAGTGTTTTGTCCACTTAAGCTCTTCCGGCACACAGGACAGGTGTCATGCTTTGGAGGGCAGACAAAAAGAAAGCAAACAAGAAATGAGGGAAACAATTATAAACAATGCAGGAGCAGAGCTCAAGAACAAGGCTAGGATTACCCTCCTTCCCTCTGATCAAAGGCTGTTTGTGCTTAGGCCTCAGCACAAGGGTGTAAAAAGCATTTACAGAGCAGAACAGTGCCACCAGAAAGCATCCAAAGTGCTACAAAAAACCCACGAGACCCACTCAGAAGGCACCAACCTGTTCCAGCCAAGGGACTATACAGCTGTTGTGGAATAGGTGATTGCAAGGTAACTGTCGGACGTTCTCCCCAACTGTATAGTCTTCTTTACACACAGGGCACTCTAACCCAGAATCTGCACCACGAATGGGAAAGCAAAACGCAGCTCAACACCAGAGCAGAAAACAAAGTACCCGACTCACCCCCTCAGAAGGTGATCCCATCACCTTCACCCTTTTCCCTCCCAAACTGCTCTTACAGCTTCTGCCCCCTTCCCTGTTTCATCTTTACACAGGGAAGGTTTGCTGCTCTGCAGTCCCTACCACCAACATTCCCCCTTCCATTGCTCTGAGTATGCATCACTGTTCCTTTCCTCAGAGCACCACTGCACAAAACATTTCAGTGAACAGACACACGTACACACCTGTAACAAAGCAACTAGTGTTTGATTTGCACCTGCCCAGCTAACAAACCCTCACCCAGCTTACAGCAAAGCCTGGCAGAGCTGTCAGCACACCCCAGCACCGAGCTGCAGCACTGCCCACCAGCGTGCACGTGCTTTTCCACCTCTATTCACACAGAACTTTCGGAACAGACCACCTCCCCCAGGGCAAATCCATTCAGTCTACTCTGCCCTTTCCTCTGCACGAGTACAGCAGAGGGCATCAGCTCAGCTTCCTCCCCACTTCGAGATGTTTTAGGCCTCGAAGGTAACAGCAGACAGAATTAAAAATCACGAGCAAGTGCTGAAGGGAATTTTCACAGACCTCTTTGTGAACAGTTCTCTGGAGGAGATATACACACCTACGTGTTCCTGTGTGATCTGTACGGTGGGGAGGGCCTGGATCTTTTCTTTGTCTGCTGGCGGTGGTCCAGTGTTTTCAAACTGATTTAGTAACTGAAAAAACAACACGCCGCAGAAGGCAGAAAGATGTGAGCTCAGCAGCACAGAGAATGGGTTCACTGACCAAACTAAGGCACTTAAATCCAGCGTCCCCCGTGCTATGGACCCCACCCCCCCCATTTCTACACCTTCAGGGATTTGTTCCCACTGCAGCACGATGGGTGCCCACAGTTTTGCAAGCACTACCCAAGAGGACCTGAGGCACCACTGCAATGCTGACTGTACCTGTGTAATAATTGCATCCAGGCCGTTAGCACCCCAGGCGTAGTCCATTGGATTTGAATGCAAGACTCCCCTTCAAGAATAAGAACAGCAATTAAATTCAAGCTGAAGCACGAACCACCTCAGAAACAAACAGCTCAGCTTCAACTCACCAAGGACCGAGTCCTAAGTTTGGTATTGTTGTAGGTGCAATAATACCATTGACCAGCTGCTGAATGATTCTGAAAGACAAGGAAGACAGGATTAAACACGAATTTGTACCTGCTAGCTCCCAGTCCAGAGATCTGACATGGAAAGAGTGGCTAAATACTGTCGCATCATCAAAAGGAAGAAAGGAAACTGATTATTCATTGACAAAGAAGACTGAATGTGTTATCTGGATGGAATAATTTCTGACAGTGATGGCAAAGAGTCTCTCCAGGATACTTCTGAAGACACTTTGTTGCTGTTCTCTGGTGTTCCACCTTGTTTTTCCTCACCATGAGTATGGTATTTTCGCAATACCCAGTGATAACCAGGAAATGGGTCACACCTCCCAGCCTCACTGCAGCCTGCGTTGTTGTGCTCATGTAGAAAAGCCCCTAATACTCAAAGCAAGAGCTTGGCAGGCTGAGCTGAATCCTGATATCCAGATGCGTGAGCTCCCAGAGGACAGAGCCAGGCACCCATGAAGGACAGCCACGTCACACAGCTGCATCTACGAGCAGCCTTAGGGAGAACACTTAAAGCAAGAAGGAGGAGACGAGGGCTGATTTGTGGTGAAATCATCAGTGAAAAATAACGAGGCTTTCTGCATGAGAACCGTGGCAGCAGTTCTTACCCCTCCAGTGTGGGAACGCCCTCGTGCCTGCCAGCAGCACGCCGCGTGGCGAGACGAGCCCGGGGCTGCCTCGCTCCGTACCGGTGCCGGGACTGATGCTCTCTCTCCCGCCGGTTCTCAGAGTCCCTGTTGTCTTCTGACTGCACATTGGACCCGAACGGAATCTCAAAGCCGTCGTCAAAAATCCCGAAGGCGAACTGGCCGTAGCCCTGAGGCAAAGTGAACAAGTGCTGATCCACATTCTGGGTGGGAGAGAATTCGAGAGCGGATTTGTAACGAGATCAGAAATCGATCAGCTTTCACTAACGGTCTTCCCCCCAGCCTCCCAACAACGACTTGTCTCTTCAGAGCCCTTGTCTGATACAAGGTGCTCAGTGCTGAAGTAGCTGAGGGAGGAAGAGGAACTCAGACTGAAACAACGAATGAATGTAAGACAGAAATACGACTTCCCTGGTTTCTCTGTAGCTGCTGCATGCTACAGCATACCAACACAGCCACACAGCTCTCTAAACCCCAGGTTAGATCCCCTCACAACAACAACAAGCTACAAATGATGGTCCTATGGAAACATTACGTGCAGAGATTTCAGGAGCAGCAAGCAGATGTCACTAATACCCTTCTTCCCTGTATTTAGTCAAAATCTAGGGAACATTTAAACAATACACCAACGGAGACACCTCAATTCAACAGCTAGAAAGAAAACCTTCGAAGAAATAGAGAGGACTCACCTCAAAAGGATGCCTATTCTGATCACTGGTTGATGCAGAGGAGCTGGTTTCATTCTCAGTGTTCCTGAGAAGAATGAAAGCATTGCTAAGTGTCAGAAGGGTGCTGTGAAAAGACTTTCCCAGCAGAGGGAATCGAGGGACATGAATGTGACACGATGAGCAAACAGCAAAGCTGCTCAGTAACAGCACAGAGGAAGTTAGTCAGAGCTGAAAGGAGCCACAGAGGTCAGTTCACCTGCCCCTCTGCTCTGGATCATACAGAAGTCAGCCTGCCCCCAGATGCTCATTTTCTCTTTGTCCCTAGGAATTCTCATTTCTCACTCTCTGCAACCCTCATTACTCACACCATCATCCATCTTTCCCCACCCTCCTAGATTCCATTTTGATGAAGTTAGGGAAAAGTGAGTGATCCTTCAAGCAAAGACTCCCTGCACAATCCACCTCAAACAAGTCAGCTAGCTCCCTGGGGCACCAAGAAGAGAAGATTTAAGGTACAAACCCTGACCACTATGACCCAGATGTGCTTAAGTCTAATCCCGAATCAAAGGAACTTCTCTATTGCAGAAGCATGTGACCAAACGGGGCTGATTTAGGAAAAAACTCTTAATGCCACCAGGCTTCTGCTTTTGGATTGCTGCATGAACACTCACTGCTCAGAATCTAGGTCTATGTTTTGACATTACGGGGAACAAAACCCGTAACGTTCACCTATTAAGAGATTCTTTCCAAGGTCATAGCCAATCACCAACACAGGAAGGATTAGCCAGGGTTGACTTTTCATCTCTGGCTTTGGTACAGTGAGACAAAACACCTTCTCAGTACAGAAACATCAGTCTGTAGGTGGTCTGAAGACCCCCTCCCTGCCAGCTCTAAGAACATGCATCTGAGACACATCTCAAGCTGCGTGTGTGCCAGCCTGACTCCATGCTGTTCAGTCTAACCACTGACAAATGCATCTGAAACACTGGGACTCTCTCTCTTGCCTATTCTGACACAGTCCAAGAGCAATGCCACTACTAAGTCATCAGTAAAACTTGTGAATACAGATCTCAGCTGCTTCAGTGCAGAGTCCAAAGTCTTAGTCAAGGTGTAGTGCTATTAGTACCTCAAACCATGCTACGTACAGTCCCCATTTTGAAGATCCCTCTTCTTGGACAGCTGGTATAGAACAGTTCAGCAGTCAGGGGCCTACAAAGATCAGCAAGTCCAACTGCCAGACCTCTTCAGGGCCAACCTGAAGTTAGAACCTGTTACTGAAGACACTGACCAGCACACAACACCAGCCACCCCTCTAGGAACCCCAATCCAGCAAAGAAAGTTGGCCTAATGCTCCATCTGAACCTCCCCAGCACAGCTTTGTGCCACTCCCACCATCAGTGAACGGGGAACAGGCCTTCCTCAGCACTTCCCCTCCTCATGGAGCTGCAGAGAACAGCAAAATCACTTCTCAGCCTCCTTTCCTCCACGCTTGACAACCCAGGCATGCTCAGCCTCTCCTCACACCACATACCTGCCAGCCCTTTACCATCCTCCTCTGGATGCATTCAAGCATCTTAATATCCTTTCCACTGTTATCTCTGCCCCGATGACTCAAAGCAGTTAAGAGCTATCACATGCCATGAGGAAAGCTTCTGACACCTTTTCCTGTTTGCTTTGGATCGACACACTCCTCCCACCCTTACCTGCTGAGGTAGGCTACACATATTAAGCACCACACAACCACAGCAAGGAAAGAAAGGCCAAATATTGGCCAGAACCAAAACCTGTGTAGCATGTGACACTGCCTTTTACCCAGAAAAAGAGCAGAAGAGGTGTGAATTCACTCTAGCAATGGCCTTTGGAAGCAGCACGTTACCTTGGCTCTTCAGGAAGTTCTTCAATAAAACCAGATTCACACCGTGGGCAAATGTAGTCCTAGAGGAGAAGAAACACTGAATGAGAAAAAACAAGCCACGCTGCAATGAGAGAACATCATCTGGTATGACAACCCCCAGGAACTCAGCACAGCTCCCAAGAAAGCCATCCTGCACCATCCTAAGCAGCAGCTTTTCTGTGTGAGTGGATGAGATGCAATGTGGCACATTCCTACCCCGTGGTGACACCACGGTTCACTGTTACTGCACAAATAACCAGACCAGAGAGGCAGTCAGCCCGAAGTTCCCCTAGACCACATCAGTCTCACAGCAAAAAATAAATGAAAGCCAAAGAAATAGCCCACCTTGTACTTGTTAGGAAGGGAACCCTGCTGAAATTAAGATACTTCACTGAGTAATTAGGCACAGACAGAAGAACTCCACTCATCACCTGGTTGGGGCACATTTAACTTGAAGGGTAAAAATGGTTTGGGCAGCCAATATAGATAGAAGAGAGCTATCATGAGAGCTATTAAGTACATCCACCATCAAGTATGACTTGGTACAGGTGGCAACAGAGCCAAAAGGATCCCCAGACCACCTGTCACCACACCAGGAAGGGGAATTGAGAAACCTGAACCTGATTTGAACTTGGATTTATGTAAGATGTGGATAATGCTAATTGATCCCCAGTACAGACAAAACATTAGGTAACACGTGATGCAGTTCAGAGTGAAGTGAAAGCCAACCCAGAAGAGGAGCACTAAAACACTGCCCTTTAAATATCTGTGCGTTTGCAAGGCTTCCCCCCCACCTCTCCCAGGAGGCCAAAGCATCCCAATGAATGAGACAAGGAGGGAATCGTGGGCTAATTACAGCATCGTTCCCACTTGGGAAGAGCTTAATGGAAAGCCAGCCTGATGCAGCCCGGGGTTCCCACCCCTCTGAGCTCCAGGACACACAAATGGGTCATTCTGCAGCTCACAATACCAGAATGTCACACTCCCACGCTCAGCCCTCGTTACAGAGAGCTACTGCCACCCCTGTGGCTTTTAATACTGAAGGCTGAACACGACAGAATAAACAGCCTGTGTATTCGGAGCAGGATTCCTCAAGAGCTTGCTACAGTCATTTCCCCCCCCCTCCCTCCTTGCAGTTCTTGGTGTCAGCAAGGATTTTATATTTCACCTCACAAAAGGGAATTACTGGGCTGTGTAGCACAAGGTGGCCACATGAGAAGAAGTGACACTACTGAGTCACAAGAGGAAGTGACAAATGCTGCACCCAGCCCCAAACTGAGCCCAGCTCAGGGCTGTCCCAGTGCAGGACATGGGAGACAAGGGACCCCACAGTGCTGCAGCCTCTGCATGGAAACTTTGCTCCCGTGTCACTGCTGCATCCGAGTTGCCCTAAGGCTCCAAGCAAAGTTAACGTGATTCCCAGGAAGAGGAGGGGATGACAGCTACGTGGGTTTTGTCTGTTAAGACATCTGGAACTGCTCCTCAAGGCAAACGCAGGCAGAAAAAAAGAAATAAAACCCAAGGAAAATGTAGCAGGGCCAGAGAACCGCTCAGCTCTGCTTCTGTCTGCCCAGCAAAATAAGGAAGCAGCAGGCACCCTCCAGTTACAGGACCTAGAGAAGCTGCTGCTGCTCCCTCCTCTGGGCAGGGCTCTTTAGGTTGGCAATTATGAAACCACTCCATCTAGAGCATTTACACAACGCTTCATTTCAAGAAGGTTTCCGCACCAAATCACCAGAATACAGGAACTCCTGCACGCTCTACAGGAAAACAGATCAATTACCCCTTGCAATAACCCCCTGCTGGTTCCCTTTTCACCCACACATCACTGGGATGGAACTATTACGCTTGATACACTTAAGAAGCCAGCCATGCAATCCTCTCACCTCTCCCATATAAGGGAGTTGCATGGGTTTGTTTTTCCTTTGTTTACAGACTCTGAATGTAGAGATCAGCAAATTCCTTTGCAGCTGGAACAGCACAAATGTCACAGTTCATTGTTTCTCAGGTTGTCTGAATGAATCCTTCCCCAGCACGCGCTACAGTACCCTCAGCAGCAAGGTCTGCAACCAGGAAGTAAAACCAGCAAACTCGGATCCTGAAACAAGTCCGTGAATTATCCGCTCGTGAGATCTGCATCAATGAAAGGAGCTGTCAGCTCCCTGCCTGAGCCCAGCACAGGGCACTGGAACACAAAGTACTGCTGCTCCTGGCTTACAGCCTTCCAGCTCCTGAGCCACTTTCTCCAGCCGGGCTGTTTGCTCAGCAGGAGCAGCTTTGTCTTCAGACTCCAACACACGTTGCTCAACTGCTGCCGAGACCCACCCTCACCTGCCCACTGAGAGACAGCAGGATACATCTCAAACCCAAACTCACCCGGACGAAGCAACCACGGGAAATCAAAACCACATACACACACGAGCGCGCCGACTTTTAAAACACAATGAATGATTTAAAAACCAAAAAAAAAAAAATCGCCACGCCTCATTCTGACAAGACCCCACGAAACGTCTCAGGACAGACTCGGTATCACCAGTGGGATCCCCACGCCAAAGCCAACCCGTGGCATCTGAGCAGCGCGGTGTGCGAGCCGGCTCCACGCGGCCCCTCCTCCTCCTGCAGCCGGGCCAGGCTCCGCGTACAGCTCACCCCCAGCCTGCCTGCCCCCGCACCGCCGCTTCTCCACCGTTACAGCTCCGATGCTCCGCACGGGCCGGCCCGTATCCCCGGCGGAGGCCTCGAAACGCTCCGACCTCAGAGCCACAGCACGGCGGGGGACGGCCGGGCCCGCGCAAGGAAGGAAGGAACGCAGGACGGCGACGGCGCTCCCCAGGCCCCACTCGCGTTCCCCTCCCGCCCGGCGCTCCGTAACCGCCGCAGTCCCCGCCGCCCCTCGGCCCGGCCCGGCCCCCCCAGGCCTCACCCCCACGTGTCCGCCCCGCGGGGCTCCTCCCGACCCGGCGCTGCCCCGCGCTTCCCCCCGAGCCCGTCCGGCGGCGCCCGCGCCTCGTCCGACTCACGGGAAGGCGCGGAGCGATCTCAGCCGAGCAGCAGTGGCAGAAGAAGCGGCCCGGCTCCGGGGAAGCCTCCGCCATCTTCCCACCCCCCCCGCGCCGCCCCGCCCCGCCCGGCGACGCAAGGAGGAGGGGACGGCGGCCGACAGGGGACAAAAAGGGTCGGCTGCAGGAGCGCGCGGAGCGGGCGGAGCTTGTTACAGTGGGGGCGTGGTTTCGCGGTGGGGGCGTGGCTTGGGGGAAGAGGCGCGCTCTCGTTCCCGTTCCAGATCCGTGCTTTTCATCTCGGTAATAAAGGCTAATAATTACTTTCATAAAGACTAACGATTACTCAAAAAGCCGAATCATTTCCTTATTAAAAAAAAAAAAAAAAAAAAAGACCTGGGGAGAGACTGAGCCCATCAAGAAGAGGGCGAAGAGGTTTTCCTGCGAAAATCCCCCGTATTCTTTAAAGATCGGCCCTGCCCCAGCCCCACCGCCTCGGGGGAGCTGCTCACAGCGGATTTGAGTCACCCCAAAGGCAGCGGTGGGGCGGCTTTCTCACGGTGCTGCAGAGCAGTGACGAGGGGGGAGGAGGCGCATCCCGAGTCTGCATCGGCAGGGAATGTCAGGGAGAGCAGAGTCCTTCTGGGGGGGAAATGAGGGGAGAAGGGAGGAATGGGTGGGGTGGGGTGGGGTGGGATGGGGTGGGGTGGGATGGGATGGGATGGGATGGGGTGGGGTGGGGTGGATGGGGTGGGATGGGATGGGATGGGTGGATGGGATGGGGTGGGATGGGGTGGATGGGGTGGGATGGGGTGGGATGAGTTGGGATGGGGTGGGGTGGGGTGGGACGGGGTGGATGGGATGGAATGGGATGGATGAAATGGGATGGGATGGCATGGCATGGCATGGATGGAATGGGATGGCATGGGGTGGGATGGGGTGGGGTGGGGTGGGGTGGGGTGGGGTGGATGGGATGGGGTGGGATGGGGTGGGATGGGGTGGATGGGGTGGGATGGGGTGGGATGGGATGGGATGGGATGGGGTGGGATGGGGTGGGATGGGATGGGATGGGGTGGGGTGGGGTGGGACGGGGTGGGGTGGGATGGAATGGGATGGATGCGGTGGGATGGGATGGATGGAATGGGGTGGGATGGGATGGAATGGGGTGGGATGGGATGGGATAGGATGGGATGGGATGGAATGGGGTGGGATGGGATGGGATGGGGTGGGATGGATGGAATGGGATGGCATGGATGGATGGGATGGGATGGGATGGGGTGGGATGGGGTGGGGTGGGATGGGATGGGATGGATGAAATCGGATGGGATGGGATGGCATGGCATGGCATGGATGGAATGGGATGGCATGGGATGGGATGGCATGGGATGGGATGGGATGGCATGGGATGGGATGGGATGGGATGGGATGGAATGTGATGGCATGGGATGGGATGGGATGGATGGACCTCTGGGCTGCATCACAGTGGTGGTGGGGATGAGCATCCCCCTGCGACCCCAAACCAAGGATCTGGATTCCCAGGAAGCTGGGAGCACATCAGCCTCACAGTGAGACCTGTGGGGTTCAGGAGTGGAGGGGGCAAATGGCACGGGGCTGGCGTAAGCCCGTAAGAAACCTTTGCAGGAGAGGCAAAGAGCGTGGTGCCACTGTCAGGAGGAGGAAGAGGAGGAGGAAGGCTGGTTTTCACATGGGAGCAGGCCCCAGGGCAAGGCGTGTTCCTGCAGCCGGTGCAGATGTGGTGCCACGTTCCCAGGGTACCCAGTGGGGCTGGGCAGAGCCCGCGGCCACCTCTGCTGCCACTCGCAGTGCCCGGCTGTGGGTGTTGGTGATGAGCTCACCTCCTGAGACGTTACTTAATTCCAGTGGTGCCAGCGTGCCAGGGGCTGGTGGGGGGCTGCCGTGCTGTGCACATGTATGCACGCATATGTGCATACCCGTGTGTGCACGCATGAGTGCAGTGCTGGGTCCTGAACCTGCTGCTCCAAGGGGGTTCAGCGGGGTGAGGATCCCCAGCACCAGGGTCTCTTGGCATGAGCGTGCCCTGCAGGCAGGAACTTCTTTAATTAACAAAGCACAAGCCATGGATAAAGCCCTGTGACGGAGGGATTTGCTGACACGGGATGTGCTGCGTGGAGATAAAGCCCAGACATATGGATGTCGTTCAGTGCAGACATTGCACTGCGCAGACGTGTTTCTCCCAGCACTCCCTCTCTCTGTCTGCCCCATCTCCTGCTGCTCTGGGGGGAGGGTGAGGGTCTCCTGCTCACAGCATTCCCCATCTCTGGGGCGTGGACCTTTAGGAATGGGCAGGCAGCACAAACCAGCAGAACCTGGACAATTTGGGCTCGGTTTTCCTCTCTGTTCCCAACCTCCCCCCATGACATGGGCAGGTTGTTTTCTATAAGGACTTGGCCTCTGGGCTCTGTGTTCTTATACAAAGTGGTTGCTGGAAGGTGATGCCCTCTGCCTGGCTCTCCTCACCCTCCTGTGTCAGTCTGGGGACCTGCGGGCAGCTCTGGGCACAGCCCGACCCCGCTCTCTCATTGCTCCTCGAGTCCCAGCACCTTCCTGAGCCCTTCCTGCCAAGGGAGAAGAACTGGTGCAGCTGGTCTCCCTGCTCCTCTCCACCCAGATTGTGTCTAATTGCTTATTTTAATTAATATATTGGAGGCCACTCAAAGGAAAGCGGCGCGATTTTGCTACAACCACCGCAGGGATCGTCTGCCAGCCCCAACCCATTCGTGTCACGACGGATTTGAATCGGCTTTCTTTTGAATTCCCTCACAGACAGATCAGACGATTTGCATCCCCCACCTCGCCCTCCCTGGGCTGTCTGGGGCTGAGCTCTGCACCGCAGCACAGCCCATGGCATCTCCTCTGACCGCGTTCGGTCCCCGCTGGGACCCCACCTGCTTCCAGGAGCTCCTTGGGATGGGGGAAAGTTCCAGCTCTCAGGGGACTGCTTCTGAGCTCCACCCAAAATTTCCCCTTTTTTATTTTTTTAATTATCTTTCTCCCCCCCACCACCCCCTTTTTTTTTTTTTTTTCTATTTTTTTTCTTTGCTCCTCTTTTCCTATGCTTAATTTAAACCATTGTTTTTCAAGGGCAATTTTAATGCGAAAAACATGCTTTTTCTCCTAACTGCGAGCCTGGGCTATGTAAGCAATCAGTTTTCTTGTCTGAAGGGAGCTGTGGGGTGGACGGGGCTCTGCGGGAGGTGTGGGACCCGCAGTGCCTCTGCCCTTGGCTGCACACCTCCCACTTTGGGCTGGGAAGCGTTCACCCCATCCAGCTCCCCTGCACCCCGTTCAGACCCACACGGCTCCGTGACGTTTGATGGAGCTGTCGGCTCTTCCCTGAGGGCAATCTTTGCTCTTTCCACAGCGGCGGACGAAGCATTTCCACTGGGGAAACCGCACGGGCGGCTGAGTCACGGCTTGTTTACACGGCGTGCCCGTGAAAGGTGCTCAGAGAAGTGTGTCACCGTGTGGCTCCTTGCATGGGGACACCATGGCCAGGCTGTGCAGGCCAAGGCACGGAGAGAGCAAAGCGTGCAAGGGGACAGCTGCACGTGTGCACAGGTGGCTTCATGCGTGCATGCACCTGAGTGTTTGCCTGATCTCAGAGGCATCCCATGCATGCAGCAGGAGGTGAAGCCCTTGGGGTCCACGAGGGCTGTGTCAGGAGCATCCTCCTAGCCCCAGCAGGTGACCTGAGCTCATGCGAGCAGCCGGGGCTGCTGAACGGCTGTGCCACCCCACGCTGCCCGCCGCACCTCCCGGGGCTCAGACAGACATGCGGGCAACGAGATTGTTTTGTAAGGAACTAATTAAGGCAGCTATAAATCTGTGTGTGCATAGACGGGAGAGATGAAAACCAGAGCCAACTGCAGGCCATAGACAAGAGACATCTGTTCTTTCACTCAAGAGGGAAACGCACTCCGTCGCACACAGCTCCTTCTCCTTGGCTGCGCGGGGCCCCGGGACGGCCCTGCTCCCCCCACGCTCCCTCTTCCTACCTCCCACGGAATCACAGAATAGCTGGGGCTGGAAGAGACCCTAAAGACAATCCAGTTCCAACCTCGATCCCTTTCTTCCCCTGCTGGAAGGAAAGAGGCATCAGGACAAAGCCCTGGAGAGCACCGGGGCAAAGCTGTGGGTGCAGAGCTGTGGCTGCTGCCCTGCAGGATGCTCCCAGCAGCTCTGCTGTGCTTTGGTGCAACGCTGGGCACGAGGAGCAGGAAAAGGGAATGGGTCCCTCCCTGGGGGGAGGACTCCCAGGGTCACAGAGCTGGAGCAGACAGCTCACACCCAACTGCAGCCAGAGTGTGTGCTGAATGCATCGCTGCCAGCACGCACCACAGGGTGCAGGCAGCAGTGTAGATCGAGGCTTTAATTAAGCATTTGACACAGTGCCTCGTGAATTCTTAATTAAATCAAATTGCCTGTGATACGAGGGCTTTTATGACACACCGAGGGCTGGCATGAGTGGCAGCAAAGCGGGCTGGGGGCTGCGAGGCAAGGCTGGGTGGTGAGGGGCTGGGCAGCAGCATGGGAGCAGTGCACAGGCCTCTGTGCAGCACAGCAAGGATGCTGCAGCAGGAGCAGAGCTGGGAGCAGCACGTCAGGCTGGAGGAAGGGCAGGAGCATCTGCATGTGATGAGAACACGCACGGTTTGTGATCAGATCTGCAGGGGCAGGTCTTGGGAAGCCGGGCACCCCACGCCCCTCCCCGCACGCAGGCTCCCACCCTTCCCTCTCATTTTGCAGAAGTGGAAGTGTCCCAGTAACATGAAACGATTTACTGAGGTGAGGAGCATCCAGCTCAGCGCTTCTTGGCATTTGTTCACGGCTTTTCATCTTCAAAGCTCCTCGCAGCCATTAGCTAACTGCTAATGCAACCTTCCTGTGAGATAGTGCAGGATCAAGCAGAGGAGCATTATCTTGCCGCAGCAGATGGGGAAACTGAGGCTCGCAGTGGTGACGCTGCTGCCCCGGGCACAGGGCGAAGCTGCGTGTCAGAGCTGGGGGTGGAGCGTGCCCAACCAGGCATCGAGGCACGGAGTGTTCAGCCCTGTGCTCTCTCCCCAGCGCCGGTGATGCAGCTGTGAGCAATACGTAACTCCCTGGTTTGCCTGGCTGGAGCTATCCAGACACGGCAGAGAAAATCCAGCCCCCTGGGGCAGCAGCCAACAACTCACCTGGCTTTTACAGGGAGGGAAACTGAGGCTGGGGTCAAGCCTCACCCTGGCCCTGCTGCATTCTGGTGCTCAGCAGGCAGCGAGACAGCCCAGCACCCTGACAACCTGGGGGTACACATGGGTGGTGATGCTTGCACAAGGGCTGCTGAAGTGGGGAGGGTAGCGGGATGTTGGGGCCTCCTGCTGTGCTTCAATGGGGAATCAGCATCTGGAACCCCACAGGACTTGTCCAGAGCCTCCCAGCTACACCCTCCCACAGGGTCGATATGAAACCTCTGCGTTTTTGCCTGTGCCCTGACCCTGGGCTACGAGAGAGACACTTCTCAATTGACTGTCTTCTTGTAAATTGCAGCTCTAATCGGTTTAGCAGAGTTTAATTAGCCTGAACTGATGAGTGAGGCGAGATTCCCTCCTTAAAGGATCCCGGCAGTTCAGGAGAACAGAGCCATAGCCGCCTCTTGAACCTCAGCCTGAAATCTTGCTGCAGACCAAAGCGTAATGGGAAGCCTCCTGACCCAGAACAATACCAGCACCCAGACAGAAAAGGTCAGATGCGAGGCTGCCATTCACTGCGGCTGCAAAGAGCTCCTTTGTCCCAGCTCTGCCTGCCGCCCCCGAGCCCCACGAGTGGGCTGATGATTTTGGCTCCCAATCTGCATGGAGCTGAGCTCCAGGAGAGCAGTGGGGCCCTAAACCTGCCCCAGTGCTGCACCAGGGCAGCTTTCTCCCACAGTTCCCAGTCTTCCTTTCTCTCCCCTCACCATGCTAGTGCCACCGTGCTGGCTCACAACTGCCACCTGCCCCACTGGTGGGTGCAGCAGGGGATGCAGTGGGGCACCCCCAGCTTGCAGCAGGCTGTTCAGATGGGTTCTGCTCCCAGTGCTGCTTGAGAACCAGCTCAATCCCCTTCCCCACATCCATTTTCTCACAAACAACAGTGGCTCCTGGAGAGCAGAGCACGGGGTGATCCTGAACCCCCAGCACAGTGCTGCCCTTCGTTACTCAGTGAGGAAGAAGGGGCCTGACTTGCTCCCCTCCTGGCCTCCAGCTCCTTCTGTCCCCAGCCAGAGTGCAGAGCCCAGATGTGCTGCTCCATCCAGATGTGGCTGCTTGGAGAGAGGTACGACCCCTTCCCTGCCAGACACACCGGTTGTGCAATGCTGCTCAAGGCCAGGGAAAATCCCTTCTTGGCCTCTGTGAAGCTCCTCCGACATCCATGAGCATGTGAGCAAGTGCACCACTGCCTGCTCTCTTATCGAATCCAGCTCGGGGATTTGGCTCCCCAGCCCTCTGCCCTTACATGGGCAATTGCTCACAGCGGATGGCACATGGAGCTGGGGGCACAGAGATGGGATCAAGGCAGGGACAGATGCTCAGCCTGGAGCCAGCATCATGCTGTGAGCCCCCTGGGCTCCCCGTCCCCTCCATCCCTCAGGGACGGCAGGCGCCTTGCTGTGCCCCACGGCACACGCTCTGCTTACAGACAGCGTGGCATTTCAGGCCCCAAGGGCTTTTTCATCCTTGCTCCACAGCTTGCACCAAAGCCAAACCCAACTCTACACTCCCTGAGGGTGCAGAGGGAGAAGAGAAGGGAGATTGACCGCAGTGGAGAGCCAGCAGCTCCCCATCCCCATTCCCTGGCAGGGAGGGATGTGGCAGTGGCAGCAGACACGATCTCTCTGCCTGTGTTCCCGCTGGCATCACACCCCTCTCCGGCTGTGTGGCCACTGCTGCTCTGTGTCCTGCTGGACCCAAACTGCTTCCAGTCAGATCTCGCACCAGAGAGATCTTTTCATGCTGTGCTGGCATCAGCTCGGAGCGAGGCGGCCGCTGCCGGAGCAGAGGGGTGGTGCGAGCTCCCCAGGGCCATCCATACGGGGCCCCTTCTCCTGAAAGAGCTGGGCCAGCTCTGCTGAAAACATGACCTCAGCTGAGGCCAGTGCAAAGGGTAACGTGTTCCCCTCAGCTGCACAGAGTGGAGGGACGGGGAGCTTCAGGGGATGGAAAAGGTCCCTGGAGCGGCCGCAAGGAGGAGCGGGGCAGGAGGGACCCCATGGCCCGCTTCTCTGCTGTGGGAGAGGGCTGATGGATGAGGACTCTGTCTGCACCCCAACACACAGTGCACAGCGCTGCCATAATGGCACAGGGCAGGAGCCTGAGACCGTAGGATGTCGGGCAGGACCCTCATTCACGGTGACAATATGTGTCGTGGGGGTGGAACATCCCCCCCAGACCTTCTCCTTTCCCCCTGCGTTGTTTGGGGTTTGCTCTGACAAGGGCTGGTGCTGCCCGAGGAAGCGGGACCTGACAATGCCTCAGTTTCCCTAATGGCACAGCACGGGTGATGCTGGGCTGCGGAGCTGCACAGCTGCTTGGAAAGCAGAGCTGAAAGAAGCCACGTGGCACAGACCCAGCAAGTTCTGGGGGGCCCAGATGGGGTCTGGGGGGGTGGGGGGGACTCACTCTGTCTGCAGAGACACAGGGTCAGACAGGTGGGTGCGCTGCATCGCACCGACCCCAGCACCAACCAACCCATGCAAACCTCTCTCCTCCTGCCCCAACCCTTCATACGCTCCTCACCCCCCCATTCCCGGGGGTACCCCAAAACCTGCCCGTGCCACCCCCCCCCCCCCTTCACCCCCAGCAGCGGACACGCAGACACACAGACAGAGACACACGGACCCACCCCCCCCACGCCATCACCGTGCTCCCCTCTCACCGCCCCCCCCCTCTCTCCTTTCTCACCCCCCCTCTTTTCTCCGTTCCCTCCCCGCCGCCCCGGCCCCCCCGTCCCGCCCGCCGCCCCGCCCGGTGATTCACGCCGCCCCGTCGCTTTATAACGCCGCCGGCCCCCGCCGCCGCCTCACAGGCAACAGGTCCCGGAGCGTCCCGGTCGCGTCCCGTCCCACCACCGCCCGGCCCGGCCCGGCCCGGCCATGCCGCTCCGGCTGGCTCTCTGCCTGCTCGTCCTCTGCGGTCTCGCCGGCGGCGACGCCGCTCACGGTAAGAGCTCTCGGGGCCGGGGGGGGGGAACGGGACAGCCGCACCCGACGGGAGCTGACGCGCCCCGTCCCGTCCCGTCGTGCCGGCAGGTGCCTGGGGCGGGGGCATGGGCGGCTCCGAGTCCCGGCGCCGTTACCGGGCTGTCCTCCGCTTCGGTCCCATCCGTCCCGAGCCCGTCGGTTGCCGGCTGAGAGCTGGTGCCGAACTTGGGCTCTGCTGCCTGCTCGAGGGGGCTCTCGGGTCTTCTCCCGTCGCTTGAATCGGCGGTGGGCAGCGGGTGTCCGGCTGGGCAGTGTGACCCCGCTGACGCAGCCTGGAATGGGGCAGTGCCGCTGCATCATCCCGCTGTCCTGGCTCCCCGGCGTGGGGCTGGAGGTGCGTGGAGCCCCTGGAGCTGCCCGTCCCGCGCTGGGTCCTGCACAGGGTCTCGCTGCTCGTGGTGCTTTGCGATCCGCTCCGCTAGGTTGGGAAGGACTGGGAGCCACGGCCAGTTCATGGGTTGGGTGTGGAGTTTCCAGCTCCAACCCCTCCCTGTTCAGATGACTGTGCTGGCAGCTTGTAAGGGCACTTGCTGGCATCCAGGCAGGTTGGTGGCCATAGCCATGTGGGGAAGCCTCAGAGTGCCCGGGTTGGCTGGGACCCCTGGGCTCCAATCGCCCTTCCCAGCCCCGCTGTGCTCAGCCGAGGTTGCTGCCTGCCAGCACCGCTTCTGCAGCAGTGCTGGAGTTTCCATCTTCCCCTCCGCACAGTCACGTTTGTCTCCATCACACACTGCCAGCATGGGCAGGGAGCAGCACTCCCCAGACAGCTCTGCACTGAGGTACCCCAGCAGACAGAGGGGCTCTCGTGAGATGCCCGGAGGTGCTGCAGCCTTCAGAATCACAGTCAGCGTCGCCTCAGACCACGAGATTTCCTCTCCCTGCTCCAGAAGGTCCCATTCAAACAGTGAAAAGCCCCAGGTGTGAGCACTGTGTGCTCCCTCTGACTTGAGCCCACATCCTGCAGACTGCTGCAGGCAACAGCGTTGCAAAGGATACAGCCAAGGTGCCAGAGGATGGGGTGCCTGGAGAGCCCCTGCATGGCCTGGGGCATGTCCCCCTTCTCTGCCTGGGGACTGCTGGTTTGACCATGTGGGTACGTGCACAGGGATGGAGCTGGAGCTGGGAGCCCCATGGTTTGGGGAAGACACTCCTGGATCAGTGGGACTCAGCCCTGTGGAGGTGTGAAAGTGGCTCCTGCTTGCTCATGTGTCACAGCTGTCCTCTTGCTCAGCTTCCCTGCGGTGCCAGGACCTGTGCCATCCCCTGCTGCGTAGCTGGGTGTGCTGCCAGATGTGTTCACAGCACAATCTGGAGCCCTCCTGCCCATTGCTGCCGGGGCACCCTGCAGCTGCCATGCAATGAGGGGGTGCTGGAACCACAGCCCTGGGGTGGAGGCAGCAGGTTCCTGTGCATGGCATCAAAGGAAAACTTCACATTTTTGGTATTGTGCTGGTTTTTGTCTTGAAAACGTATGTGCAGTTGGCTTACTTTCTGTTGGCAATGATTCTGCAACTGAAGCTACTCCGGAGTAGCCAAAGATCCCTGCTGGGATGCTGTCGGACTTACAGACCATCTCCTGGGCACCAGGAGGTTCCTGGGTGAGAGCACAGCATCAGGCAGGCTCCGGCTCTGCCACCATGCTCCCACTTTCCTGGCACAGCACGCATCGCATGATGGGAATTTCCTGGGCTGTTCCAGTGCAGCTCGTGGCCCTTCCCTGGAGGCCTCTCCCCGTGGGCATCAGACACCCATGGGCCACGGAAAAGCCATGGGGAGCTTTGGGACTGGGGAGCTTTAGGCTTGCCACGTGCACATGGGCAGGTGCTGTTGGCAGTGGAAGCAGACCCAGTAGTAGAGCGAGCCCATCCTGGGGCTGTATTCTGCTCTGCCTCCTGCTCATGCCGTGCCCGGCCTCAGGCTTCCCCTGCAGCATCACTATTTGCAGTGCTCAGTCTGCTCACAGAGCTTATCTCGCAGTCCAGAAGTGTGAGAATACAGCAGACTTGGTGCAGGGTCCCCAAGCTGGTGCTGAGTTGCATTGACTTGTGCAAAGGATGTTGGTATGGATGCCCGTAGCAGCAGACACAGCTCTGTGTGCCAGCACCCTGCACCCAGCAGGGCTGGCATCACTGCAGCCCCGGGTGCTGCAGATGTGTGGCTGCTTCTGGAGAGCTGGGTAACGTGGAGGGAATCAGGACGGCGGGATATCATCGAGGAGAAATGGGCTTCTGAGAACTGCTGGACAAATTCAGAGGATTCAGGGCCACGCTGGCACCGTGCTGAGCTCCAGGTGTGAGGTGCTGGATGCCCACAGCTCAGGGCTGGTGGGATTTGCTCCATCCATGCCCACCCTGATGGGCTCAGGTCCTTGCAGGGAGCTGCCGTCACCTCGCCAGCATTCCCTTGTGCTTTCCCCAAAGCGAAATGGGGCTGGGGGAGCTGGGGTGGGGGATGCTGACACCCCGTGGAGTGGGACGAGCCCTTGCTTTGAAGAAGAGCAGCCCAGTGCTGGCATCTGGCAGCGGGATCCAGCCCTTCCCCCAGCCCCACGCACATCTTTAGCCGTTTAACAAACCTCAAACGCAGCTAATGAGAACATAAACCCAAATAAGCGTCAGAAGAGGCCGCTTTGCAGAGGCGGAAATTGCAAAGGAATCACTCACAAAAAGGAAAAAAAAAAAAAAATAGTATAAATGATTTGCTCATGAGGTTAAGGAACAAACAGGCTTTTGACTCAGTGGGATCAGATGCCGCTGGGGCTGGCCGTGTCCCAGGGGCTGTGTCAAGTGCCCTGCTTGCCGGCCGGCTCCTCACAAAGGCAGTGTGTGTGGGGCTGCGTGCTGCAGGGCTGGTCCCTCTGTGGGGCTCACGGTGCTCTGTGTGCTGGGCAGGGGGTCCTGGAGTGGGGGCTGAGTGGAGATGCTGGTCACCTGCTGGTCACACCGTGCCACCCAGCCCGTCCTCTGCCCTCCCTGCAGGTGGGATCTGCTGGCTGCAGCAGGGGAAGGAGGCCAAGTGCACCATGATCCTGAAGACAGGCGTGACGTGGGAAGAGTGCTGCGCCAACGGCAACGTGGACGTGGCCTGGTCTAATTACACCTACCCAGGCAACAAGATCAGCCTGCTGGGCTTCCTGGGGCTGGTGACCTGCCATCCCTGCAAAGGTGAGTGTGGGGCTGGGGGATGGGGACGGCAGTGGGGCTGAGGGTGGCACTGAGCCCGCAGCGATGCAGCAGTTCCCTCTGCATCCCTGAATGGGCACCGTGGGGCATGGCTTGTGGGGCAGCCCCTGCCCCCCAGTAGCTCCGCTGTAACAGAGTGGGGTTGTGTGCCATGGTTGTGACCATTGAGGGTGTGGGGCTGAGCTCAGCTGACGGATCAGCTGGGGCTGCCCGACCCCGCTGCCCTCTCCGGGTTTGGCCAGAGGGAAACTTCTTTTATTTATTTATTTTCACGGGAAGATGTATTTCTTCCCTTCTGCTCCCCCTTCCTCCTCCCAGCGAATCCCAAGCGCGTTGTGTGTGAGATGGCTTTACATAACAGACGGTTCCAAAAATGGAAACCCTCCAGCTGTGAGTTCCAGGCCTTCCAGATGTTTTGGCGCATGCCACAGGCACGGATCCCCTCGCCGCACTTGCGTGGTCGTGTGAGAACCCACTGAGGACCTGCTGACCACAGGAATCGGGAGCAGGTCTTTGGAAGGTCACGGCGTTATTTGCTTAACACGGGGTGGGGAGAAACACTCTTAAGAAAACAACTCCTTCCAGTGCCTCCGTGGTCCCCGTGCAGCCCCCAGTGCTCGAGGTTAGATCCTGTGCCCTGTGTGATGCTTGGCAGGTGCTCAGCAGGGATGGGGATGTGCAGGACGGCCCGTAGCTGGGGTTTGTGGATGCCCAAGCTCTGGGAGTGGGACCTCAGCATAAAGTGACCACGAGGGAAATGGGACAGCTGTGTTGGTCGGTCTGGATGGAGCTGGGTGGGCTCCACAAAGCTGAGGGTTGTGGGGTTGCTCCAGGAGAACTGCATCTGGGCTCTGTGGCTCTGCTGGGAGGTGGAATTCCTGGTGGCAGCTGCTGGGACACAGTATCCCCCTCCCAGGTGCCAGGTCTGGGGCTGGTTAGGGACAGATGCTCTGGGGTCTGAGTGTCTGGCTGCAATGGGATGGATGGACCCTGCTGTGGTGCACGGGGCTCCACCGATGCTGTGCTCCCCTCAAAGCTGCTCAGGGCAGGCCCCAGCTATGGAAATCAGGGAGCAAAGCAGGAAACTGCCCGTCTCCCACCGGGGAATTTCTCCTGGGAACCTGGGCCAAGCAGACAGGGGATTTCCCCTTCCCCCTCCTCCCCTTTGCCGTCTCCCGAAGTGACCCGGTTACTGCAGGGAAATCCCCCTTCTTTATCTCCCTGCTGACATCTTCCCAGCACACACCCTGTCTGCAGGAATCCCTCCTGCTTTGGGGTGAAGCCCGGGCTGGGGAGAGCTCTCTTCCCTCCCTCTGGGTGTGATGGAGCTGGGTCCTGGTGGTTCCCTCATCCCCAGGGCTGCCCTTTGGGACAACATCTGTGGGTGACTGGAGACAGAGGTGAGGGGTCCCCAGCCTTCATCCCCCCATCCCTGCAGACCGTCTCCTCCCTGTCCCCTGCCCCCAGGGTCACGGTGGCCACGGGGGTCCCTTTTGAGCCCAGTGCTGTCCCTGCAGGGAGGCACCCACGGGACAATGCGTCCATCTGTCTCGCCGGGAAGCGGACGGGACGGGGGATCTGCCGCTCGCTGCCGTGACCTGCTCTTGTGTTCAAGTCACGGAGGCCTGGAGCAAAACAGGGCTGGGTATTGTCTGATTAAAGCGGAGCTCTTGATTGCCCAGACAACTTGCAAAGCCCAGTTCCTTCTGGAGGATCTGGGGCCTTACAGAGATAGATTTTTTCCATTGCATAAGAAAAAGAAATGTTTCCTTCCAAAAAAATAAATCCGTAGAAATGAATTAGCTGGTGCTGATCTGAGGGCCAGCTCTCTGGCTGGGTTAAGTGTTGGATGATGGCTCTGCGCTGCAGCCAACGACCTGCTCCTCCGCAGCGCTGAGCAGATCCAGATGCTGCTGCAAGCTGCACTCCGTGCTGCACAGCCCCCACGGGGGCCCTGGGGCGGCCCCCAGGTAACGTGGGTGCTGCTGTGGGTGCTGACACTGTGCTCCCCTCTGTCCCCAGAGAGCTGCGAGGGGGTGGTCTGCGGCCCCGACAAGGTGTGCAAGATGAAGCACGGGCGGCCCCAGTGTGCCTGTGCTCCTGACTGCTCCAGCCTGCCCCGCAAGCTGCAGGTCTGCGGCTCTGATGGCTACACGTACCGCGACGAGTGCGACCTGCTGACAGCCAAGTGCAGAGACCACCCCGACCTGGAGGTGATGTACCAGGGCAAATGCAAAAGTAAGTTCTCCCACCCCTCCCTGCCCTGCTCCAATCCCCCCCACCCCGTGGCTCTCGCTGCTTTTAGGAGGGAAAAAGGGATGAACGGGAACGTGCTCCCCAAATCACGCAGCTTGGCAGGGATGAGAAGAAGCTGAGCTGCTCTGCCGTGTTGTGCCATCCCCACCTCTCCTGCCCTGCACAGCCAGGTCTCTCTGGGCAACTGGTCCTGCCCTGAATGCAGAGTTCCCTTTGTAGTTTGCTCCTCTCTCATGGGAACAGATCCACGAGGCTTTGCTCTGCACAGGGGGACAGTCCCCAGCCCCCAGCCTGCATCTCCCCACCTGGAGTTAACTCGTGGCTGAGCTCTCTGGCCACGCATTGCCCTTGCTGCAGGGTGGAGTGGTAGAGCTGGCACCGTGGCAGCTCGAGCCGGGCAGCCTGGGATGCTGGAGCAGCTCATCAGTACGATGGGGGATTCAGCTTCGCCGCGGCTGGGGAATTGCAGTCCATAAAATGTCACTTCCAAACGTCGAGCCCCTTTTTTGTTGTTTTGTTAAAGAGAGCAGTAATCCTCCCTGCCCTGCCAAGAACTGTCAGAATTATTATGATTATTTTCGCCAGCCCTCCTCTCTGAAATGCTTTGCCTGTCAAGCTCTGGACTGCACAGTAAAATTTGGGGCAAGAAATGTGAGTTGCGAGCTGGGAGTTGCAGATGCCAAGACTCCTTCCAATCCAGCAGGAAAATAGAGGGAGGAGGAGGGAAAACTTCGAGCAGTGTTTACAGCACCCAGAGCGTACGGTGGGTCTGCTGTGTCCCGGGGCTGCCGGTGCAGAGCCCTCGGGATGGGGTGCATGAGCTCCCTGCTCTCCTGGGGGGCTCCCCAGGTCCTCATCTGCCCTGCTCCCTCACTGAGGCCCAGGGCCACTCATCCTGGCTGGGTGCTGGTGTCTGAGCCACGCTCCAATCCCTGAGTGAGGATGTCAGTGGACATCAGCTCCCCACGGCACGCACGATTCCCGCTTCCTCACTGCTGCCTGGATGCACGGGCTCTGGGATCTTGATGCTGAACCCTCCCAGCTCGCCCCTCCTGGGATGCTGAGCTGCACACGCATGTGCTTCCCCCCAGAGTCCTGCTCCAGCGTGGTGTGCCCCGGCACCCACACCTGCGTGGTGGACCAGACGGGCAGCGCGCACTGCGTGATGTGCCGGACAGCACCCTGCCCCGAGCCCACGAGCCTGGACCATGCTCTCTGTGGCAACAACAACGTCACCTACCCATCGGCGTGCCACCTGCGGAGGGCCACGTGCCACCTGGGCCGCTCCATCGGCGTGCGGCACTACGGGAGCTGCTCAGGTGAGCGGGGCCAGGAGCACAGCAGTGGGGCTGCGTGGGGCCGTGCCCTCCTTGTGCCCCCCTCTCATTGCTTTTTTCCCCTCTTTCCTCCCTCCTCCAGCCTCAGCCAGGTTCTCCCTGGAGACGGACAACGCGGAGGAGAACTACGTGTGAATCCTTCCTCCGCCGCGAGGCTGCGGCCGGCAGACAGGGGCATTATGTGTATACTGTACAAACCATATACCTGATATTTATTGAGGTTAAAAACAAAAAAAGGGTCCTTATTTATATCTGCATGCTACGCAGCCGCAGAGGGACGGCTCCTGGCCATGCCTGCTCACAGCCCCTGCGCTGCTCCGTGCCCACGGCGTCGGGGGAACGCCTGCACTGCCGCAACCCCCCCACCCCCCACCCCCCCCCAACATCGTGTCCTTGGACGGCCGCCCCGGGCCTATTTATTTTTGGATTGAATTCTTGGTACTCTGCTGACGTTTCTGGCCAGGACCTCGGGGTCGAGTGGGAATCTGCGCTTTATCTTTCCCCGGAGGGGCTCAGCCCCAGCTGCCAGCAGCAGGGAACGGAGCACGGAGCTGCTGCACCAGATTTGAGGCGGATAGATCTCTTATTTTTTCTATGTCATTTCCTCCCGCGGTTTTAGCACGCGGGTGTTAAAACTGATTCCATTTAGGTTCTCCTGGGCCCACCGAGACCCGGCTTCCAGCTCTTCTGGAGGCGATGCTGGAGCTGCCCCAAGCTGCTCCAGTCCCCCACTCCCAACACCGCTGCTGTACCCATCCGTGGCCAAACCCACGTGGAAGGCAGGGGGCTGCAGGGCTCCTGAGACCCCCAGCCCCGCGTCCCCTCTCTTTCGACACCCTCTGTATTTATTTTAACTCCTTCTCTCTTTATTTTTTTTGTGTGTGTTGTGACCCGTGTACATACCATCTCATCTCCTGACACCAAGAAGCCGTTGCCTTTATATAAATACCGTATATATAATATATATATAAATACCCTATTTTCTATTTTTGTATGGTTGAGTTCCGATTGCAGAGGCAGACGTTGTAGGAGCGTATACATTTCCTATTCCGCATCATTTAGGAGCATTTTATGACTGTGTTACAAAATCGGATTACGATTAAAAAAAAAAGAAAAAAGAATAAAAGGTGCTGCGGTTCTGCTTTTGTTGCTCTGCTCCCGTGGCCCTGGAGGGTGCTGCAGACCTGCACTGCTCTTTTCTACTCTTACCTGGAATAGCAGCTGGACAGATCTGCAATAAATTGGGTTCGTGCTGTCTGCTTTGGGGCAGCCTCGGGTAGGTGGGGGTGCAGGGGTAGCAGGTGAAGCCTCAGCTCAGCCCCTGCTCTGTGGCTGCTTCAGCCCGGGCCACCACCACATCTGTTTCAGCTTTGTGTCATGGTTTTTCCACCCCGGCCAAGTCTGTGAGCAGCAGCGAGAAAGGAAAGGGGGGAGAGAGAGAGAGGCAAAAAAAAAAGAGCAACTGAAGAGCGATGCGAATCAAATGTGTTCCTAATATCAGTGTGTGCCGTAAGGGTTTGGTATTTCACAAAACAATTCCTGCCGTTAATTGAGTCCTCATGTGCGAAGCTCTCCCGGCGGGCGGAGGCTGCAGTGTGCAGCGTGGCTTCAGTGGCTCCCAGGGCAGTGCTGCTGTGCTCCCAGCTGTGTCTTTGCCTAAGGGGATTGGGGACAGCACGGCTGCAGTGTGCCCCTGCCTATGGGATGGGTGCTGGGGAGCAGCCCTGCTGCTCCATGGGGCTCTGCAACACTCGGTGCCGACCTCGTGGCTCTGGTGCTGCTGACCCACACCAAGGAAGCAGGCATGGGCTGCAGCAATGACATCAGCAGTGCCGGTGAGCAAGTGATTTCAGCTTCCAGAACGGATCCGTGAGTCAGGCATCTTCTTCCCCCGGTGTTTGGGTGGTCTGGGGTGAGCTGGGACATGCACACCAGCAGCGTGCACACCCTGGGCTGGCAGCCCTGCTCTGGGATCCTCAGGCTGTGTCCTCCCCAGGCACCCACAGGGATCTGAGGTTCCCCTGGGTGAGGCAGCTTGGCTGGGTCCATCTTCTGCTGGGCATCCCATGTGTCCCCAAGGCCACCGGTGCCTGCAGCAAGCAGAACTCTGGGCTCCCTGCTGCAGGGACCATGAGGGCTGCAGGATGCTCTCTGGACATGCTGTTTCTGCCTGAGGGATGTCCTGTGCCATGCCACACGTTGCAGAGTGCCAGCAATTTGTGGATAAAACAAACAACCGGGAGCAGGGAACGGCTGAGCTGTCCCCAGGGGTGGCTGCAGGGCCGAGTGAGAGCCGTGTGCTGTGTGTGTGTGTACTGGCTGAGGTCCCACTGCTGCTCGCACACGTTCCTGAGTCCCTGGGGTCATTGCTTGGCCCTGGTGTGCGAAGTCGGAGCCTCACTGCAGCATCCCTATCCCATCTGTCTGCACGGGTGGGAGCAGGCACACCAGGAGCTGACAGCTTTGGGACGTGGCTGTTCCCATAACTCCCATGGTGGGGCAGGATAAGGAGCTTTCCCCAGCGGGAGGGCTGCTGGGATGCTCCATGGGTGGCAGGGCGTGGGTTCAGATCCTGGCTCACAGTAGTGCCTGGTCCTGAGCAGGGTCCGCTCCTGCCCTCCTCTCTCTGCGTTCCTGTTCATGAAACCCCAGCCCTGGGGGCTCTGGGTGGGGACTGAATCAGAAGAGTTGCATGCAGGACACTCAGAGAGCAGGTCTGTGGGTTGACACCAAGCCCACGACCCCAAGAGGGCACTCTCCATCCTCCCAGTGCCAGTAGCATGCAGCAGGACAGGAGAAGGGACAGCTGGAAAAAGCAGGATGTGGTCCCAAACAGTTCTCCTGGGGTCAGCTGCCCAAGATTAATGGGGGCCAGCAGCTGGAGGTGGGTTCCGTGGGCTGTGAGTAGGTGAGACTGTCCCTCAGTCTGTCCCTTCATCTGTCCCTGCAGGATTCCTGCAGATTGTGGCAGGATCAGGGCGGGCTTGTGCTGGGGTGGAGAGGGGGAGAGCATCTGTGGGGCTTTCTCCTACCCTAGGGCTGCAGTGGGGCACTGCAGGAGGAGGGAATGAGAGAGGGCAAAAAGACAGAGGTCTGGGAATGAGGTTTTATTGAGGGAGGAAAGTGGTGATGCAGCAAGGGGGGAAGTTGGTCTCCTCACCACCATCAGTCTCCTGCACCGCCTTGGAGCACGTGGGGAAACTGAGGCAGGAGCAACGAGCCCTGGTGTCAGTTCCCATCAAACATCAAACCCCTTGGAGCTGGACGGGGACGTGGGAGGCCTGGCCCTCCCTACCCCTCCCAGGAGCTGCCAGCCACCCCTCTGCTCCCTGGTGCCCCGGCTCCGGTTTGTGCTTCTGCTGCTCATGGGGCTGGCGGTGCCTGAGCACGGTGTGGTGCACCCAGTCGATGTAGTTGGAGATCTTGGTGTAAATGTCGGGGGTACCGGCGATCCCCACATCTCTCCCCGGAGAACGAGACGACACCGTAAACCTTTCCCTTGAAGACCAGGGGTCCCCCAGAATCACCCTGCGATGGGTTGTGGGGGGGGAGGGGGGGAGGTTAACAGCAGCCCTATGGTCTGGGGGGGGGGGGGGGATGGGGGGAAAGGGGTGGGTGCGTGGCACTCACTGCACAGACGCCCTGCAGCGTGGTGTTGCGGCTGGCCCCGCACATCATGTTCCCTGAGACACGGCCTTTCCATAGGGTTCGACACAGGCTCCTCTTGACGATGGTGGTGTTGGCCTCCATCAGCTGCGTGGGTCGCTCGCCGTAGTTGGAGATGTCCCCCCAACCCACCACGGAGCAGAGGGTGCCGGGTTTCAGATCGATGCGCGGCCGGGGCAGGCGGATGCGCTTCACGAATGCGTTCAGCGTGGCCGAGTGGTTCAGCTGGGCACGGAGAGGGGGTCACGGATCCTTCCTCTTCCACCCTGACCCCACAGCAGAGCCCTCCCGCTGCTCCTGGACCCCCACCCAAGCCCGGCTCCCATCGCCCCGCTCAGCCCCCGTCCCTTCCAAACTGGAACCAGTGCTCTCCGGAGACTGGAGCATCTCTCATCCCTGGGGCAGCGCTTCTCCGGAGAACACTGACACCTAGTGTCGGTCCCCAGCCCTGCCCGTGGCTCCGTGGCTCACCCTGAGCAGGCGGATATCGTTGTCCACCGTCCGGGGGTCGTAGAGGGGGTGGGGGATGGACTCCTCCACGCCGAATACCTGCTGGGACTCCTCGGGCTGCTCCAGGCTGTGGGCTCCCAGCACCACTCGGAAGGACGGGTTGTGCCTACGGGGCAGCTGTGAGGAAGGATGGGTGCCCCAAGAACGGGGAGAGGGGATGGGGGTTTTGCTCCAGGGTGGGGTTATCCACGTGAATGGGACCCGGGGGTGACCGCTCACCTGGGGACGGGGCAGTGGGCGGCCGTCATCACCCACCTGGGCCACACCAGGAAGCCCCCGCAGTAGTGCAGCCCGTCCACCTGGATGGAGGCGACGAAGGGCCGCGAGTGCGGCACCACCGCCTTTCCCCCGATGACCCAACTGCTGCGGACACCTATCGGTTGCAGGTGGTCAACAGGGTGGGGGAGGTGGGTGCTTCGGGCACCCAGCACTGCCACCCGTGGGTGCGAGGTCCCCCAGCCCTGCTCCCAGCCCTGCTCCCAGTATTCCCATCACCTGCTGGACCCAATGTGGTGCTCCCCAGGCTGAGGATGAGCAGAGCAGCGAGCATGCTGGCACAGCGTTGGACACCTCCACCTCCTGTGGGACCACCTGAGGCTTTGGGGAGGGGTTAAATAACCCTGGGGGGGAGGGCTGTGGGTGCACTGGTGGGTGCCCCCCTCCCCCGCTTCCTCCTCTTGGTATTGCTGCCTTGTGCAATCGGTGTGGATGGAGACGTGCAACGCTGAGGGGTGATGGGGGGTTCGGTTTTGCTGTCACAGAGCCGTGGGGACAGCCTGGCCTGACAGCTGTCCCTGGAGTGGAGGAGCGGCCGCTCGCTGGGAAGAGAATGGATAAGGGAAGGAAGAGAGAAAGCAGAGCAGCTTCCCAGCCCACGCCTGGCTGCTCTCATGTTCAATGGGATGAAATCCCCTTTGGCACAGAGGATGCAAGTGAGAACAGGGTCCCAACACGGCCCAGGGACACCTCCCAGGATGTCCCCAGGGCTGATGGAGGCCTGGCACTGCTTGCTGTGCTGCCTTTCATCACCCCCAGCAGCTGCCCCTGCCCTCGGGTATGGGCCTGAAGGTCTGAGAGCCGGGATGCTCCCGCTGCAGTTTGCATCGGGGGCTCAAGGAGCTCTCACGCCAACGGTGGGCAGATTTCTTAATGCCACCGCGGTTTGCGACTTGTCCCGGGTTTCCTGTGTCAGTTTGCCTGAGTTTACCCAATGCAACCGTCGTCGGGAAATGGAGGAGCTGACAGCGGGGGCAAATACCCCCGGGCATCACCCTTTGCGAGGGGGTGGGGAGGAAAGCACCCTCAGGGATGCAAGGGTGTAAAGAGCCTCGGGACACCTCCTTCCCCCCACCCTCCGTCGGGGGCATCACCACGTCGCTCTCCCCCCTCGATCGCATCCCCCCCGCACCCCGTCAAGCAGAGCGGAGCGACGGGCGGGGAGAGCCGCACCCCGAGGCCGTTGGAGGGGCGGTGGCAGTGGCGGACCGCGCCCGGCAGACGGAGCTGTGCGGGGAGGAGGAAGCACCGGCGCGGCCCCGACATCCCTGCGCATCCCGCAGCCCCGCCGGGGATGCCGCCGCCCGCCGGGCCCTGAGAGCCGGGACGCCGGCGGCTGCCGGCCACGCACCGCCACGCACCGCCACGCCTCGCCCGGCACGGAGCCCGTTTGGAAGATGGAGTGAGTATAGCGGAGGAGCCGATCCCGGCGGGACCCCCGCACCGGGCCGCGGATCGTCCCCGTGCTGCGCACCGCAGTGCCGAGGAGGGGTCGGCTCGTGGGTGCGTGGGGTTCCGGACCCCTTCCTTCCTTTCCCCCCCCCCCGTGGGGCTGCGGGGACGCGTGGAATGGGGGGTTGAGAAGTCGCTGGCTCCAGGTCGCGTCGTTTCTCGGCGCACCCCGCTTCGTGGGGCTCGCATCCCCCCCCCCACGCTGCGGGTCGGGGCCCTGAATCACGGCGCGTCCCCGCACGGCGGGCTCGGGATCCGCACCGAGGGGCTGCGGAAGCCCCGATGGCGGAGGCTCAGACCCCCATAGAGCTGCAACCCCCAACCCACACCCCCCCCTCGGTTCCTGCCCTGCTGTGGGGCGCCGAGGCGACCACTCGGGGTGCGGGGATGGAGGGATGGAGGCCCCGAGTGGGTGCGAGATCCGCGGGGCTCCAGCGTCTGCCGACAGCGGTGCGGGAAGCGGTGGGGGGGGGGGGGGATGGGGTGGGAAGGGCGTTTATTTTTCTGTTTTGAACCTGTTGTTGCTGCTGCGCGTAGCTGGGGGCGAGTGGGTGGCTGGGAACCCGCGGACCCCTCTCCCTGAACGCGGTGCTGATGGGTCCGGCTGCTCCCCTCGTCCTGATGGAGACGGCCCCTCGGGAGCCGAGGAATGCTCCAGAGCCCTGACCTTCTTTGTGTGCTGCGGTGGGGCCCTGCCCCGGTCGGTTGGAACCTGCAGGAAGAAGGGGGGGGGGGAGGGGGATCGGTTTTTTTTTTTTTCCCTTCCTTCCAGCATCTCCCCGGTTTGGTGCTGAGGTCTTTCCAAGGGGCACCCACCCAACCCAACCCAGGGGTCAGCTCCTCGTGGGCACCTCGCCCTGCTCTCATTAACCGGTTGCCTGCTAACGAAGCCCTGCGTACACTACAGGACCTGGCCATGTGCCGTTTGCCCCCAGTTTAGGGGAGCCCCCATAGCTGGAGGGCTTTGGGGTGCTTGTTGCCTCCTGTCAGGGCTGGGCCCTGGTTCACTGTGCTGAGAGGCAACAGTGGGGTTTGGGGGGGGGGGGGAAAGGGGAGGGTGGCAGACCTGAGTTCATTGCCTGGGGTGGAAATGGGGAGGGGGTCATCTCCTGGGCAGGTGACAGCTCTGCTCCTCTCACTGGGGGTTGTGGGGTGGACAGAACTGGCTGGGGTTGTCAGCAGGGGACGAGGAGTCCTTCAGGGCTGTGTTGGGGTTTTTGTTTTGTGTGCTGGAAATACCGGATCGTTGCTTCTCGTGACTAAAAAAACCCTACCAGGGAAATGTGCCCTGGAGGTGAGTGTGGGGCTGAGCTGCAGAGCAGCACCGGAGCGTGAAGAGTTTCTGTTTGGGCAGCTTTGGTGCAGCCCCTTCTGGTCACTCAGGTTTTGGCTCTTTACGGAGATGAATCTTGAGATTTTGGGCCGGAATACGTGTGCAAAAGTTGTTGGCAGTTGAAATGCTGACGTTTACCCTGGGTGTAAGGACAGACCTGCAGGCCCCAGTGCTCCAGCACGGGGTTTTACCAAGGGTCATGTGGGCTCTACGAAATTCACACCCCTGTCATTGGGATGGGAGCTTAGGAATCAGTGGGGGTCCGTGGCAAAACGCTCCCCAGACATAGGCCTGGCTCTGTGGTTGTTGACGTGTGCTGGGAAGCATGCTCCTGGGGTTGGCTCTTGCTTTCCCTTGGCTTTGGCAGCAGCTGGAGGAGGGTGCTGGACACCACGAGCTGCTGGTGCCAAAGGAGGATTGGCTAAAAGCTCTGATAAAAGGCTCTGCTGGTCCCAACAGGGCTGCTCTCCTGTCCTCTGCTCCTCCTGCTAGCGATGCTGTTGAGCAGCTAGAGGCTTAGCATCTCCACTCCTGGCTGCTGATAGCTCCCTCTGATATCTTTGCACCTTGCTGTTTTTGCTTTCCTTGGGAGCCAGCTGCTCTCCTGGTCCTGCGTTCCCCATCACTCCATCTCAGAACAGGAGCCTCACAGAGGGGGAGGAGAGGAATTTCTGCCCTTAGGGGCGCTCCCTTTGGGGTGGGACTCAGGGTCCTACTCTCCCTTCCATGCTCCTCTGCTGAGATGCAAAACCCAGTGAAGCACTGCTCCCAACCTTCCCAGAGGAAGCCAGGCTGCAAACAGCCTCACAATGGCACCTGGGGAGCTGGGGCTCAGCCCAGGAGTGCACCGAGTGGGGAAGGAACTGGAGCAAGAGTGGATTTCCTTGGGAAACTGCTGCTGCCATTCCTCGTTCCTGGCCAGAAATAGCCACTTGCCCCTTGTGCAAGGGAAAGGGACGTGCACAAGGGATGGGGTCTGATGGAGGGCGGAAAGCTCGGGGCTGGAGGCAGGGGCGGATTCAGGAAGCCTGAGCTGAGTCTGTACTTACTCCTTGCACCCGTCTGTGAGGCAGCAAGCCCCTCGGGCCCCAGACAGAAGCCGGTCACAGGGGATGAGGATGAGTCCTCAGCAGCCCTGGAGCTGCTGTCTGGGTGGGGAGCAGCGTTGGCTGTGCTCTAGGCAGGTGCTTCCTGGTGCAGAGGAGCTGGATGGAGGCTGGGGACAGGGAGCAGAGCTCTGGGCTGGGTGCCTGGGCAGGATTCTGCATGTGAACCACATCCCCATGTAGACCCTCGTGTGTACATGGGGGTGTGGGTTCCTTGTAGGACTGGGGAGCGATGTGATGCAGCCATAGTGACCCCAGTGATGGCAGGACCTGGGTTCCGTGTCCCTGGAGCAGTGCTGGAGCTGCTGGGCTGTCAGCCCCAGTGGGTTGAGCGCTGCCAGGTGTGGGGAGCTCTGCTTCATTCATAAATCGTGTGGGTGTTTCCTAGTGGAGCCTCGCTCCTCTAACTGGAAGGGAGCTGGAAACCCAAGTGTGTGGAGGGCACTTGAACCATTGTTTGAAAGATCTGTAATTTTCCAATCAAACTCCCTCCTTGAGCCTCTGTTCATCAAATATTCAGAGGATCCATTTTCTCCTGGCACTTCCAGCCCACGTCTCAGCCTGAAGAATCAATCAGGCAGCTCTGCTTGTTCTAATGCATCCCGCATTTTCGGGAGCCTGGGGCTGCCATCTCCTCCTCCTACCTCATCTCCTCCCAAGGCAGCCACTTGGGAAGGGGCTGCACAGGCAACAGAGCTGGCGTGGCTCAAAGCGAGCAGCTGGCTGCAGGGGGGACCTGGCCTCCCTTCTCTGTTGCTTGCTCCCAAGCAGAGCTTTGTGCATTCCCTCCTGAGCCTGCTGGAAGGGATTTGCCTTTACCGTCGTTCTCTGTTGGACTTGGGCTGTCCCTCTGCTCTACGCCCTGCTGTGAGCAGCAGCACATCGGGGCAGGGGTTGTAGTTTCCTCACAGTAGCAGCACTCTGGACCCGATTTCCCTGGGGGGTCAGGCTCTTGGTACAGGAATAGTGGTGTAAATCAGTGCTGCTCCCTCTATTGCCACCTGTGCTGCCTCCAGCTGTACCAGGGCCCATCCTCCCAGGGCTGCAGGATGGAGTTTGGCTTGGGATGAGCCCTCTCCCTTCCTTCTGTTCTGCCTCAGGGCTGAGCTGGTGGGAATGGAGCAGAGGTCGGGGGGTGGAGGAGCAGCTTGAAACGGCTCTTCACACATTTGGATGAGCTAATGGGAAAAAAACAGAGGAAGGCAAATAAACATTATTGTTTCATGTCAGGCGGGGAGGAGACAAAAGGTCATGGGCTTCCCTTGTGATGGTAGGAAACAGCGGCATCAGCAGGGCTGGAAAGAGCTGGAGAGCCCCGGGAGGGAGTGCGGGGTGCCCACATGTGGGTGCGTGGCTCTGTTTGAGGACGGCTCCTGCAGCAGATGTGAGCTCCAGGGGCACGGTGCCCCAGTGCCTCCTGCATCCCCAGACCCACCAGCCTCATCTCTCGTGCCACGGCCACGCAACGCAGAGCATCGACAGCAGCTTGAGGAGCTGCCCCAGGATCAGCAGAGCTGGGACGCGCATGCAGCGGGCAGAAAAACATGAACCTGTTCACAGGAGCTCACGAGACCTGGTGAAATGAGGTGGAGGGGGAGGAAGGGATCTCTCTTGCTGTCTTTTTCTGCCTTCATAAGGATGGTGACCGTGGGCCCGGTGCCGCTGGGGTCACTTTTCCACCCCTTCCCAGTATCCCAACGTGACGTGGAGCTCACGCCGGCGTGGCTGGGGCCTCCCGGAATCCTCACAGCTGCTGAGTCCCGGCTCGACCCCGTTCCCCGCAGCCGGGGTGCAGCACATCGTGCATCCCCGGCCGGTGCCGGCTCTCCCGCGTTGCCATGGCGCCGTTGCCATGGAGCCGTTGCCATGGAGCCGTTGCCATGGAGCCGTTGCCAGGGCACCCGCCTCCCAGCTCCGTGCATCCGCCGGCCCAGGGCTGTGCCCCTCGGTGAGCTGAGGATGTGCGGCCACTCCGAGCTGCGGCCCCCAGCAGCAGGATCCCTTCGGAGTGTGATAACCCCAGGAACGGGGCTGTAGGACCCCTTCCATCCCCCCATTTCTTCGCCCCATCCCTGTGCTCAGGGAGCTGGGGGCTCGAGCTCTGCCCTTTCTGTCTCTCTCAGGGTCTAGGGGTGATGGAGAGGTGTCCTGGGTTGTGTGCATGGGGTCTGGGGACGGTCTGTTGCAGCAAGGGGCATCCAGCCTGTTTTGTGTCTTTCCCCGGGCCAGGAAGATTTCTGGCTTTCACCCCGGGAATGCAGAAACTTTAGCAAATAATGGAAAATAAAGAGAATAGGGGAAGAAAAGGAGAACAGAACGTTTCAGGAACACTGAAAAAGCTTGGATCAGTCGAACAGCGCGAGATCCAGGAGAGAAGGAGGCTTCATTCCAAAGCCCTCCGAATCTGGGGTGTGGAGAGCCGGGCACCCCTGGCCCCGGAGCAGGCAGATGCCCTGGCACGGGGCACTCTGAGGCCATGGGCTGCTGCCACTGTGGCCCCACAGCCCCCCCAGTGTGGGGAAGGGTGAGCAGAGAGCCAGAGAGTTCCTCCCTGCAACCTCTGCACGCAGTGTCTGCGCAGAGCCGTCCCAGCTGCCTGGGCCCAGGGGTTACTTGAAGTCCTGGATCTCGCTCTTGGAGGGGGAAGGGGAAAGTTTCACTGCCTGGGCTGCTGCCTGCGGCAGGGTGTAGGGCTGTGACGTGGGTGTCATAGGGGCCCTGACAAACCCGGGGCAGCTTCTGGGTTTATCATCAGCTTGTCACAGCTCCATCTCCGAGTTTTGCAATTTGAAACAGACGTGGTCCGCCCCGCTCGTGGTCGTGGCGGCTCGGTGCAGGTGCAGAGCAGAGCCAGTGCAGCACCGATACGAGGAGCAGCAAAGAGAGCACAAGGAGCAGGGATGGGGCTCACGGCTGTTCCATCCCCCTCTGTGTTTTTCATTATTTGGGATGGCAGGCGGGCTGCCAAGCTGACAAACAGGGGTCTGCGCCTGCGTGTGCGCTCCGGGGCGTCACAGCATCACCTCCAACTGCCTCAAAATAACCGCTTACAAACGCGGCACCTTTCCCGTCTTGTTTGTTTGCTCCTGGTTTCGTGCTCTGCCAAGAGCCGTGCGTGTGTGTGCAGCGCACGTGGGCAGCCCTGGTGCTGGGCTGGAGCTCAGCCACGAGCACGGCGATAGTGATGGGGGTGGGGGGGGGGGGAGGGGGTGGAGGTCACCGTGGGGCGTCACGCTTTCCACTTTTCCATCAGGAAACGTCCCTGTTGTTTTTGTGGGGCCTTCTGGAGAGTGGCAATCTTTTGCATGCCGTGAAAATGTTTTGCTTGGGGTGGGAAGGAGGGAAAACGGCCTCAACACGGCACCGCCCCGAGGGCGGTCAAAGGGGGATGTGCTGATGGTTAACCTGGGGGGGGGGTGGGGGGCTCGTGCCCCACAGCTACACCTTGCCCCTGAGCTCTGGGCTCTGTGCTGGTCCCCTCTGAGCACACAGCCTGAGCTGCTGGCACCAGCTGCTCCCCAATGGCTTTTCCTGCTGTCCGCTGTGGACATGGCATTGCCACCCCTCCCTGTCCCCACTTGGCCCCGTTGAACTGGGAACGCTTCGGGCCACTAAAGCCGGCAGCGCTGAGCTGCAGCTGCTGTAGGACAGGGTCGTCTGCTCTCTCTTTAATTGAGCATCACAAAGCCCTTGGGCCCTGCCGGGTGTGTGCAGGTCAGGAGCTGCAGGCAGCACGTCCCGCTGTCCTCCCAGCCTCGGTCACACAGCTCCAGTGCTGTCAGCCGGGGCAGAAACTCCTGCGAGCTGCGAAAATGGATCCTCACTCCACCACTGCTGGTGGAAATTGAACCCAAGAGCTCTCCCTGCTGCTCGGGGTCATCTTCTGGAGCTCCAGGCTGAGCCGTGCAGTCTCTGCTTCCTCCAGCCCCCCATACCTTCCCCCCACCCCATTGCACGCACCCGCCCCTTCCCCGGGCTCCGAGAAATAAATGGCAACCAGCCACCGCCTTACGGACACCTCTGAGCCTCCTGCTCCAATTAGCGCCGCGGCTAATTGCTTCGTTAGCATCACCTGGCACGCGGCCAGCTCTCATCACAACCAACCTCCCCAGGTCCCCCTCCCCACCCCTACCCCCCCAGGGGACAGGTGCCTGCAGCTGCACCTGATGCTGGGCGGCACAGCAGGGCCGTGCGTGTGGGATCCGTGCGTCTGTCGTCTGCGTACGCAGCCTGGAAAGGTCACCGTGCAGGAAAGGTGTCAGCAGCCAAGGAACCGGCTCGAAATGGAAAGTGTGAGCCAGGATAGTGGAGGCGGCCAAAAGTGCTCCGCTCCAGCCCTTCTGTCGTAACCGTTTCCCTCCGCACGGCGCGGGGCTGTCACCAACCTCATCCAGTGCCTGGCCCCGGAGAGGAGCGGAGATGGGAGCACAAAGAGGGTCGGGGTGCCAGGAGGAGATGTGTTGGGGCAGCGCTGGGCTTTGAGGAGGCAGAGGGAAGCAGAGGAAGCAGCGGGCAGAAGGGAAGAGCCTTTGTCTGCGCGCGGTGTCTGGTTCTACAATGTCCCCATTCATGCGGCCAAAGTCCCCACATCTCTCCGTGTGGGCGACCACGCTTCATGGCTTCTCTCTGCTCTCTTGCAGGGCTGTGGAGGCCAGCACGCTGCAGCAGGAGAGGCTGCAGGCCATCGCGGTGAGTCCCCTCGGCAGCACCCACACAGTGGCAGCTCCTCCAGGGCTCGGTCCTGTGCCTGGGGAGCAGGGGCAGAGCTGGCAGCCGGGCTAATTAATGAAGCAGTGCCTCGATGAGCCTTGAGTGAGAAGGAAATGAATGCGAGGGTCCCCCTTGCTCTCTGCCAAGGGCTGAGCACTGTGTATGATGCTGCCCTGCAGGGGATGGGTGCCCCATAGCAGATCTCTGCTGCCCCATAGCAGCTCCCCGCTGCCCCATAGCAGCTCTCCGCTGCCAGCTCCCAGCCCCGCGCGCTATCGGCCGATCTGTGCAGCACAAAGGGCAAATTGTTCTGGGCCAGAGGAGAAAAAGAGCGGGTGACGCTTCCCTGGACTGGGACAGACTCTGCTAAAGCAATCTGGACCGAACCCAGGATGTGCAGCAGAGGGGGGGCCGGGGAAGGGACCGCCTGGGGCCGGTTTCCCCCTCGCTGCTCGGCTCACACTTAGCAGGGCTGGTCTGGGGGAAGGTGACATTTTGAGGCAGGGAACAGTCCATGCTCTGCACCTTCCCCTCTCCCGGAGGTGCTGGGATGCAGGTTGCACCCCAGCAGTTCCCGGTGCTGCTCTCGTCCCGCTCTGACCCCGGCTCTGTGTCCCTCCAGGAGAAGCGAAAACGTCAGACAGAGATTGAGAACAAGAGGAGGCAGCTGGAGGATGACCGGCGGCAGCTGCAGCACCTCAAGGTGAGGACGTCTCCCCCTGGGACCCCGGTGTGTTCTGGGGATACACGGGGACCCCAAACCACGAGGGCAGTGAGACTGTGACCCTCTGTGCTCCCCCAGTCCAAGGCTCTGCGGGAGAGATGGCTGCTGGAGGGGGCCCCGTCCTCCACCTCTGAGGAGGATGAGGCGATGAAGAAACAGATGCAGGAGGACGAGGTGAAGACCAAGGAGCTGGAGGAAACCATCCAGAGGTAACAGGCTGTGCAGTGCCCGGCAGTGCTGCGGGGCTGGCTCGGGCACGAAGGGGTCTTTGTGTTGGTGTAATGGCACAGAGCATTCCTGCGGGCTCAAAGGGAAAGAGCATTTTGCAGGGAGATGTGAAGCAAAGGGGGGGGATAATGTGGACAGAGGTGCCCTGGGCACAAAGCTACAGAGTCCCCGTTGTGTCCTGGGGCTGTCAGAGCTGCGTGGCTCTTGTCTGGGCTCAGTGGCCAGGAATGGGCTCTGTTTTTGCTGGGAAATTCACGAAGGGTTAATGAATCCGGGTGCAAACCTCGGGTGAAGTGGCACTGCTCCATGCCATCAGCTGCTGGCACTGTGTGTGATGGGCTGGGCTTAATCACTGCGTGGGATCAACCGCAGCAAAGTCGGGTCCTACAAACATAGGTCTGGTCCAGAGCTGTTCCAGCAAGTGCACACTTTTCCCCTGGAAAGAGATGCCGAAGTGAGGACGTGTCCAGCTGAGGGGCTGCTGCTGTGCAGCAAGGGATGCACTGCCTTCACAGAAACAGGGACATGGAGAGAGAAAGCAGAGAGCCTGATAGGGCAGGGACTCATCCTGTGCCTCCCTTACAATCACTGTCAGTGCTGAGTCCCCAGTCCGGATCTGGGCAGGACTGGATGTCCCTGCAGAGCCCCTGCACGGCCATGCTCACAGTCACTGTCACGGCAGGATGGTTTGGTTTTGTTTTCAAGGTGGCAGCAGGTCTCGTTGCTTTGGCACAGGCTTGGTGAGAGGGGTAAGTCCCGTGGGGTTCAGAGCCCAGGGTGAGGGATGGAGCCAGGACCCATGTCCTGCCAGCACTGTGCTGAGCTGTTCTGAGGCACTGCGTGTCCTGAGCTGCTCCGGCCCTCAGTAATGTGACCCCAGGGCTGGGGACAGCAGCAGGATTGCTGTGGTCCCAGCACAGCCTCATGGCCACGGTTCTTCCCTAGGCTGGAGAGGGAGCTGGAGGCACTGGAGAACAGCAGCTCGGCCACATCCACCAAGGAGAACCTGGCTGAGGTGGTGGCACCAGTGAAGGAGGAGAAGGCAGAGAACATCCCCAACGTGCAGAAGGTGGGCACAGCTGCTCCCCTGCAGGATCTGGATGGGGGAGGGATGAAGCAGGGTGGGGGTTGGGGTGCACCCTCTGGGGCTGGGTGCACAGGGCGTGCATGGCGCATCACCCCACAGCTCATATCATCTCTCTTCTGTTTTGCAGAGTCCCCTGGGCACAGCCATAGGTAGGTGACCCTGGATGCTGAATCGATGGTGGTTCCCCTCCTGGGACAGCAGGACCCTCACGCTGGGCTGGGAGTGGGCACCAGCAGCACTGGGCAGGGGACCAGGGCAGCCTCATCCTCACATCCCATTGTCCCCATCTCCATGTCCCTGTTCCCACATCCCTGTTCTGATATCCCCACCTCCCTGTGATGCCCAATGGCTGCAGAAACCCATCCAGGCGGTACCAACCATGGAAGGAGGCCCCATCCACCCCATTGCCCATCCCAGCATACAGCGGGGCACAACAGAGAGCTGGGCATCGTTTCAGCTAAGGTTGACACTCTCTCCTCTTTATTCCCAGCTGAGAAGAAAGTCTCCAGCAGCCCCATGAAGGCGGTGCAAGGCACTGACATGATGAAGGCAGGTACGTGCCCACTTCCACGCGAGGAGCGCTCCCTCGTCCCGCCCTGCAGCACCTCTCAGCTCTCTGCCTTCCATGCACAGCCCGCCCCGCGGTCCTGCCACCAACGATCCCCACCGCTCGATGAGTTTCCGAGCCTGGGGCAGAGAATGTCATTTATTTGCAATCAGATGGTTCATTCTTGCTGGGAGCCTGCGGCTGGTTCGCTGCTCGGGGTCCCTCCACTCTTCTCCCTCCTTTTCATGTCTCTGTTTAATCCTTTCCTCCCGCTCTCTTTGCGGCTTCGTGGTGCGAGGGAGCAGAGCGATGTGGGGCCAGGGCTTGGGGGGGGGGGGGGCTGCCTGAGCTTGGCACTGGGAGCAGGTGGGACCCCGGGGGCTGCAGCCAGCTCTGCTCCTGGAGAGGTTTCCTGCGGTCTATCCATGGCTCAGCCCAGGAATAATTCAGCTTTGGATCTCTGGAGCAAACCGTCACCGGGACGAGGTGACGGTGGGGAGCTGAAGGAGCGATGCCCACCGACGGCCGTCCCACGAAGCTCAGTGCTCACCCTCAGTGCTGCATCCCACCCAGCACGAGCCTGGCTCCACGCTCAGGCCAGACGGACACACGGACGTAGCCACCACCTGCCTTAACGCCCCATTGGGGCACGGGTGGGTACCAGCCTGGGGAACACAGGACCCGTGGAGGTAAGGGGATGCCGGCAGCGTCAGGACGGCCACGGCCTCGTGGGTCCCCATAGGAGGGCCATACCTGGGATGTCACACCCGCCTCTGCCTTCACTCCTCCTCGCTGCATCCTGCTGCCTTGCTACCGCCGCTGAGCACTGCACCGCACCGCTGTGCCTGCCCGCTGCTGCTCGCGAGGTCCGGGGCCGTAACGCTCACTGTGCTCTTTGTGTCCCAGCCATGTACTCAGTGGAGATCACGGTGGAGAAGGACAGAGTGACTGGGGAGACCAAGGTCCTGTCCAGCACCACGCTTCTCCCCCAGAATCACTGTGTGCAAGGGATCAAAGTGTACGAGGATGAGCTAAAAGGTACGGCCCCGTCCTGCACCTCCAGCAGGCATCAGGAGCGGAGGGAAGGGGATGAGGGACCGGCTGCCGAGCGTCCCCATGGGCAGCAGGGTGAGGAGGGGCTGGAGCAGCTCCTTGCCGGCCCTGTAGGGCAGCATCCTTGTGCCATGTGGCATGGAGCCATCTGCTGGCGTGCACCATCCCAGGGGCAGCACATCAGACGGTGCTGCTGGAGAGCAGAGGATCCGCCGCATCCGAAGGCCCAGGAGTGCATCCCAAAGGAGAGGGAAGGGGCATCAGCGCTGAGTGACCCCACTGCCACCTCCGTCTGGGGAAGGGGAAAGGGCCGAGCAGTTGGGGCACCCCGTGGCCCCACGGTGCCCAGGTTGGCAGCAGGGATCCTGTCCTCGGGGCGAGGAGAAGACGCAGCTTTAGGGGAGAAAACACGGCTTTAGGGAGCGGTGCCTGCTCTGGGGAACCTGCTCGGATGGGGCTGGAACCAAGGGACAGCTGTGGCAGCGACGAGGACCGACCACAGAGCTGAGGAGCGTGTCCAGGTGCTGTGCCAACCCTGGGATCCATGGACTGAGCGCGTCCCCAAGCGAACACCACAGCCCGTCCTGCTCTGCAGTGCCCTCCCTGGGGAGGGAGGGACTTCTGTCACCTCTGTCACCTTCATCATCGGTACAGTGAGACCCTGCACCGCCTGGGGGCCCGGCACCCCCTGATCCCAGGGATCAACTCAGCACTGAGCAGCCTAGGAGGGCAATCCCAGCCGTGCCAGATCCGCCTGGTTATTACCTACAGCTCCACTGAGTGGGTTCTGCAGCTATTGCACTGCTCAGCGCACCCCAGGTGAAGCAGAAAACACCATGGGCTGTGTGCATCCCTCACCATGCATCACTGTGAGCACAGCGCAGGACCCTGTCCGCTCCCATGGGCACTGGGATGCACTGGTGCTCAGCTGGGGTTGGCAGTGGTGATGTGCTGCAGAGCACTGCCGTGACTCCACTGGGTTTTGAAGCTCCACAGTTACTGGGGGCTGGGAGCAGCCCCTCGGACGGTGCTGGGGATCTGGGCAGGGGTTTGGGGTGGCAGCACAGGCAGTTGCTCACCCTAAGCCTCCTCCTGCCGCCCCCACCCCCCTTACTATCTTTCTTTTGTCCCTGCAGTGGTGCATGCGGTGAGTGCCGAGGACGGGGCTCTGCAGAACGGAGCGCAGCCGCTCAGCTCCTCCGAGGTGGATGAGCTCCTGCATAAGGCAGACGAGGTGACCCTGGGTGAGGCCACGGCGAGCGGGGAAGCTCCGGGCAGCGCTGCGTCCAGCCAGAAAGCAACGCCACGGAGAGAGATCACGGGGCTGCAGGCGAAGCCAAGGGAAAACTCCACGGAGGGCACGGAGCCGAGCAAGGAGCAGCCGGTCACCATGATCTTCATGGGCTACCAGAACGTGGAGGATGAGAACGAGACCAAGAAAGTGTTGGGGCTGGAGGGCACCATCAAAGCCGAGCTGGTGGTGATCGAGGACGCCGAGAGCAAGCCAGAGGTGGCGGGCAAGGACCATGCACCGCCCAACGGCACCGCGCTGGAGCCGGCAGCCGCCCCAGTGCAGGGGGACGAGGTGCCAGGAGGGCAGAAACCGGGCACCAACGCCGCGGAAGCCAAGGAGGCTGAGCCGGACATGGACGCGAAGAAGCAGCGCTGCAAATGCTGCACGGTGATGTGAGCCCCCGCCGAGCACCCCCCTCCTCCTCCCCGAACCCCCCCCACCACAACCCCCACAGCTCCCCGCAGGACACAGGGTTACTGAGCGGACACGGCGCCCTTCTTGTTTTTCATATGAACTGGGGAAATCCAAGGCGGTGTTTGGAAAGCGTTCACCAAGCGGCAGAGCACCGAGGCCACGGCACCGCCCCGACACCCGCTCCATGCACACCCCTCCAGTGCTGCGTGTGATATTTATTAGAGACCCCATCTCTCCCCCCCCCCCACTTCCCCACAGCCTTGCCCACCCCAGCGCTCTCCTGCTGTGTCGCCCGGGAGCGTTCCCTCCTTCCTCCAACCATTTCCCATCCGCCATCGGAAGACGGAGGCAGCCAGGAGAGGACCCGTGCCCACCCAGCACTGTGGCAGCTTTCCTCTCTGCACCTCTGCGCTGTGATGCCGGGCTGCAGGGTGGCAAGGACCGGGCACGGTCCCCCTGGTGCTGGGAGGACCCAGCTGTGCTCTGCTGAAGATCCCTGCCCCCATCACGCAGCCACCACCAGGTACCAATGTCACCGCTGCTGCTCTGCGCTGGGGTTGGATGCTCCAACCCGAGGAGCTGAGCTGGGCTGTGTCTGGGTGCCCGCTGCCCACCCAGGAGCGTGGGGTTGGCGGTGAGAGGAGGGGCGGCTGCAGGACCCAGCCCACGGGGATGGGATGGGAGCTGGAACCTGCCCGCAGTGCTCAGGACGTGGCCCTGTGCCCTCCTGCCGTGGCTGGAGCTGCCCTTGGCAGCTTTGCAGACCCCATTTTGCCAGCACTTCTGTCAGATCCCCAGCCCAGCTTGCTCTGGGCTTTTTTGGGGGACCTTGTCCCACGCAGGGTGCCCACCCCGGGTGCTGTCTCTGTGCCAGTGGTGCAGTGAAGGACGGGCTCACAGCTCCGTGCCAGCCGCCCCACTCCGTGCCCTGCACCCCAGCCCCCAGCGGGGATCTCACCACCAGCACCAGCGTTTCCTCCCCACTGAGACCTGCTGGGGCAGGAGGAAGGGTGCGGGGCTCCTGTGGGTGCTGAGCCCTGCCCAACCCCTGGGTGCTCCCCCCACCCCATTCCCAGGGCTCGCAGCCCCATTGCCAGCACCAGGATGAGGTGCTTGCTGCATCCCACGCCCCACCAGCTACGGGTGGGCACACAGCTGTGCCCTGAGTTCTGACCAAAAGCCTCTGGGAGAGGTGGGGTCCAGAGCAGAGCCTCTGCTGCAGGAGCCGCCAGCAGGGACACAGCCCAGAAGTCCCAGCACTGAGGCGTGGGGTGCTGGGGAGATCTGCCCCACTCATCCCTGGGGATCCAGGCCCCCAGCGGGGCTGCACGTCACCTCCTTCCACCCCGTCCCTGGGTGCTGACCCCAAACTCCCACTCTCAGCACCCTCTGCTCCTCAGTTACCTTTGAGCCCAGCACCGACCCCAAGCAGGAGCAGAACCGGGCCCTGCGGGGCTGGGGTACAGCAGGAGTGAGGACCCCGCCGTTCCCCAGCCCGCACAGCCCCATGCCATGCCCCCCCCCCCCGGCTCAGCTGAAGTGCACTTCCTACGCTCCCGTGCTTTTTACCTGTGACAAAGCCGTTTGAAGTTTCCCTTCTCCCCCCACCCCGCCCCTCCCCAACCCCCCCTGTTGTTTGTAAGACACCTGAACCGAGCAAATAAACTGTGTGAATAACCAACCTGCTGCCTCTGCTTCTGCGTGGGGAGCGAGCCCCCTGCAGCACCCCCAGCTGCGCTCAGCACCTGGGTACGGGGGGTTGGAGGGGGCTGGGATGGGGGTGATGGGGTTGGGGATGGATGTGGGTGATGGAAATGGGGATGGGACATCCTGTTCCCATCGAGTGCGGTGGAGAAGGGTCTCTCTGCCCATCTCTGCACTCGGTGGGGATCTGCAGATCCATGCAGGGGGCAGCAGTGGTGCCCGGGATCCCAGGGCACATCTGGGAGCTGTGCCCAGCTGAGGCAGAGCTGCCCCAGGGCTGTGCACACACACGGCTGTGCCCGCCGCAGGGTGTGGTGCTCCGGAATGGACTTTGTCTCAGCCCCACGGTAAAACAGGCACTGCTCTCCCTCCCGGAAACACAGAGCTGCAGGTAGCTGTGCCACCCACATTGTCTGCGTGGTAAGGGGGTGCTGGGTGCTCCCGTCGGAGCTGTGGGGTGGTACAGGGCTGGATGGGGTACATGGGATTTCCAAGTGCGTTGCAGCCAGGATCAGTGGGGTACGGCACTGCTGCCCCTCCTGGGCCCAGGGCGGTGGGCAGGGAGGGACGAGCTGTGCTTGGACTGCTGGGATCTGATCAATGGGAACAGGGCTGGGGCAGTCAGGGTGAGGATGGGGGTGTCCTGCCCTAAAACACAGTGAAGGGCAGAGCACGGGGTCCCAGGGTCAGCCAAGTGCGAGTGGCTCCGGGTGCTGGGCTCAGGGCAGAGCTGCTGGCGATGCTGCTGCTCTGCTGGGCACGAGGGCACTGAGATCACTGCTCTGCAGTTCTGTCCTCACCCTTTGGATCCATGTTCCCCTGAAGGGCAGCTCACTGCTGGCAGGGCACGTGGTCCCCAGGAAAGACGAGGGATGAGGGGGCTGATGGTGGGACCAGGAGCTGCCACACCAGTGCCAGCACCCGCCCGGCCCCGCCTGAGCAAACACGGGGTTCTACGGAGCCGGGAGAGGCCCCACGTTGTAAACAGGAGAGTGAGAGCTGCCCTGGCTCCTGCGTGTTTGCTCAGCCTGCAGGCTGCTCAGGGGCTCAGGCTGCTGCAGCCCTGCGTGGCTCAGAGCGGTGGGATGCTGCTGGCTTGAGCTTTAGCCAACCGCAGAGCCAGGGCACAGAGCAGAGGAGCCGTAACTTCACCTCTTGATGGGGTTCCCGTGGCTGCAGGAAGGCAGACGGTGCCCGGAGTGCATGGGAGTTGGTGTGGATGTCGATGCATAAATGATGTGGTCTGAGCAGCCCCGCAAGCGTGGGAGCTCCGGCACAGAGCAATGGGTGGCATGGGGGGGGGGGGGGGGACTGGGAACAACCCACTGAACCCAGGCCAGCGATGAGCCCAGCTGAATTCTTGGAATTCCTCCACCGGAGCGGGCTGAGCTTATCAGGGCCACGCAGCACCCGCGCATCTGAACCACTCCCCAGAGGCTGCAGCCCAACGGGGAGCCCCACGCAGCCACCCCCGGGGTGCGGGACCCCCATGCCAATGGCTCCGGGACCGTAAGTGCAGCGCAGTGGGGTAGGAGAGGGGGCTCGGGGCAGGGGCAGCTCGCACAGGGTGGGCGTGGGGGGTGCGTGTGCACCCCAACCCGAAAGGCAGTGAGGGTGCAGGGCTGCCCACGCTCACTCCTGAGTGTCTGAGTGCAGCTGAAGGGCTGGGAGCGAGCGTGCCCGTTCGCTTGGGCTGAGTGGAGGTGGTGGCACCCAGGCCGGCTGGGTGCTGCTGTGTCACCCCCAAGAGAGGACTTTCGCCCCTTCCCGACGCGATAAGGCGTGGGCAGGCAGCGAGTTTTCATTACGTGGTTCACGGAGGGCTGTAAAAAAGCAATAAGGAATTACGGGAAGAGAATTAACGAGGTTACAGGAACCCGGAGCAGACGGGAGTGACCCTTTGCAGCAGGGACGGGTTTGCTTCGATGACAGCGGGACCGAAGCACGCGGGGACATCGCCCTACGCCTCTGGTGCCCCAACTGCTCCTATTGGTGTCAGCGCTGCCCCACACCCAGAGGGGCAGAAACAGCCCAGTGGGGCAGGGGGTGCAACGCAGTGCAAAGGCAGAGGGCACGGGGTGCTGCTGGCCCGGCTCCTGCTGGGTTCCCGTGTCCCATTGCGTGCTGTGGGGCTGGGACCCACCCTGGGATCCACCCGTGCCACCCTGCCCTGGCAGCTGCTTTTACATCCAGCCCCGGCCCAGTTAGAGGCAGGAGGATCGGTGCCGAGGTCGGGACGGGTGTTCACTCCTTCGTGTGACACATGGGTTAAAGTCTCCTGCTTTTATGAGGCCTGAAACCAATTTTTGTTATCTTTACTGTTTCAATAGCCTCAGTTATTTGGAGTTTCCTTCCTATAAATGGATAAAAACATTCCCGGCACGGTGTGGTCTGCACCCATCCCAGCCACCAGTGGCACCAAAACCCACAGCCAGGGGTGGGGGTGGGAGAGCTGCGCTGCTCCCCGTGCCCCTCCTGATGTTTCTCCCTCCTGCAGGGCCGGCAGGAGATCACTTTGCTCTTCGGGCACCTCCAGGTGAGCACAGAGCCCACGCAGCCCCAGGAAGAGCTCGGCAGAGCGTTGGATGCTGACATGGACAGGGTCACCCGGCACCTGGTCTTCCAGTACCCGCACACGCGTGACCAGAACGATTCCTATCACGGCGACGCGTCCGCCGATGGAGACGATGATATATTTGGCTCTTCCCAGTACAGCAGCCAGAAGGAGAACGGCTACGAGCAGAAAATCAGGCTGAAGTCACCCTCGTATTTCTTGGAGAGCGGGAAGGATGTGTGGAGCCCGGCACCGGACAGGGAGTCCCACCTGGAGGTGGTGCGCTCCGGGAACCTGTACGACCTCAGGGCTTATAGGGGCGAGAAGAAACCCTCCAAGCTGTACGAGGACGACGAGCCCGACCCGTATAGGCTGCAGCCCCCAAACATCTCCCCCGAGAAAGCAAAGGAGCTAGAGGACAAGAGGAGGGAGGTGATCAGGGGCCAGGTGGTGCGGAAGAGCTCCACCACGGCTGAGAAGTGGAGCTCCATGGATGAGCTGAGCTCCATCGCCGCAGGCGGGCAGGGCCACGGTGCCCCCGGCTCCTTCGCCATCTACTTTGACAAAGCCTCCCCAGGCCGGGCTGTGACACCCGTAGACCCCGAGAGCATCGATCGGGAGCAGATCAACTTCTCGGCTGCGCGGCAGCAGTTCCTCATGCTGGAGAGGAACAGTCCGGGTGCTCTGTTCAGCCCCGGGTACGCCACGTCCCCGAGGCCAGAGGTGGGGAGCAGAACCTCCAGGCAGGAGTGGCACAGTCCTGACACCGTCACGAAGGTGGAGAGGGGCCGTGGTGACACCACGGGGCCCGGGCAGGGCGGGATGGAGCAGAGCATCTACACAGTGTACAGCGTGCAGCACCAGGGCTCGGGGAAGGAGGAGGGCTATGCTCGAGGGAAGGGGGACAGCAACGTGTCACATCCCACGGGGAGAGCACTCGGCCTGGCCAGAGCATCGTCCAGGGACGACCTGGACTCGGGGCTGGGGGAGATGTACGGCGGAGGCAGTGTTGGATACAGCAGCAATGGGAGCGATGTCCCCAACGGCCTCAGGGATGGGAGGGACGGTGGGGGCTCAGCTGAGGGCAGCGGAGAGACCCCCATCGAGCGGGAGATCCGCCGGGCGCTGGAGAGGGAGGAGAGCCTGTGGAAGGAGCGGGGCATGCAGAGGCTCACGTCCAGCAGCGAGCTGGTGGAGATCCAGACCAAACCGCTGCTGTCCCTGCACACGGCCCCCGCTCAGGGCAGGAAAGGGAAGGACAAAGGCCGAGCATCCTTCAACGTCCAGCGGGAAATAGAAAAGGAAACAAAGCGCGAGGAAGACCTGCGGAGGCAGGGCAGGCTGCCGGGGCTGTACGACCGCGGCACGGCGCAGGAGCTGGGCGAGCTCCGCAGGGTGTTCGAGCAGGAGGAGCACCCCACGCAGCAGCAGCAGCCATCCTCCGGCCGGTGGGCGGCCGAGCGGCCCCGCAGCCCCGGAGACGGCCTCTCCGACGGCACCCGGCCCGGTAGGGCCCTCTCCATCCCCGCGGTGACCTCTCAGCACCGTCGGGGCCGGGATGAGTACGAGCGCGCTTCCGCCGGCACCCGAGCAAGGGAGGATTCAGCGGGAGGAAGGCTGGCCGGCCCCACCCCGAGCCCCGTCCTGCGCAAGGAGCACTTCGCCCTCAGCTTCTGGCAGCCCCGCGTCTCCATCTCCGACGGCATGGGCACCCGGAGCCCGCTGCGGCGGGAGCTGAGCCCCGACGGGGAGCACGGCCGCGACGAGCAGTACACGCTGCGCACGTGGAGGCCGCAGCGGTCCGCTCTGATCGACGAGGAGATCCGCAGCGATCTGCAGCGCGAGGAGGAGCTGCAGGAACAGAGGAGGCGGCGGTTGATGGACGGCGGAGACGGAGCGTCCAGGGACGGCTCCCGCTCGCGGCACGGCTCGGGTAAGGGCACGGCGCAGAGCCGTGGCGAGCTGGGGGGTTCTGTGGACGGCACGTCCACTCGACGGGGAAAAGCGGAGCGTCTCTCAGTCTGTCTGTGTCCGTCTGTCCCCAGCGGCCTCGGGTGCCAGCGGCAGCTACTCGCTGTCCGGTTCTCCGGTCCCGGCCCCGCAGCAGCCCGGCGTCCTGGGCCTGGTGGCATCCTTCACCCCGCTGCGCCTGAGCTGCTCCGACAGCCCCGGCCCCGAGACGGTGCTCTGCAGTCCGACGGAGGAGAGGAGGAGGAGGACGAGGGAGGAAGGCAAGGTGAGCTGTGTGTGCGTGTGTGTGTGTGCGAAACGCGTTTCCCCCGGGATGCACTAAAGCTCCGTTTCTCCCTTCTCTCAGTACGCGGGCATCGAACCCATCGACAGGATCAACACGGAGGTACGGAGCTGTCTGTGCGTGGGGGCTCCGTGGGATGGGGGGGGGGGGGACGCTGTCCCGCGTGGGTCCGCCCCTGCGCGTCCCGCAGCCGCCGTGGGGGGGCAGCGCGGAGCGGGGAGGAGCGGCTTTTCGAGGGACTCATCCACCGTAGCAGTAATGAATTAAAAAGCGAGCGTTCTCCTCCCGCAGGTGGTGGCGAGCACGCGTGTGGTGCGGCACCGGAGCGCTATGGGGCAGCGCTGGGAGAGCGGGCAGCTGAGCACCGACAGCGACTGAGAGCGGGGGGACATAGGGGGGGGGGGGGGGACACTGTGCAGTGCAGATCTCAGCTGCGGATCCGGGTTCAATTTCACCCTTTGGGGATGAAGCATGCTTTGGTTTTATTTAAAGGGGGTTGGGGGGGGGGGGGGGGGTCTGATCACTTGGTTTTAATGACTTCAGCTCGGTGGAAAGGGATCACACGGTAATCGGACGTCCTTTGCGCTGCGGGCTGCGTTTCTGGCTGACCGAAAAATGAAAGAAAATGTTTTCTTTTATGGAGCGGCTTGAGGTTTTCGGGCAGAGCCCCGGGGGGAAATGGAGGCTTCTGATTCAGCCACCCATCTGCTGAGGCACTGAGATGTGATGTATGAACGCTGTGGATATTGCTAATTTATTAAAGCCGTCGCTCTGCCTCGCTCATCCCGGTGCGGTTTGTCCGTCTGCGTGGCCTCGCGGCTCTGGGGGTCCACGTGTGACATCACAGCCGTGTGCTGACAGCACACAGAGCACTGTCCCGGGCACAGCTGCTCCTCCACGTCACGCAGCTCCACTGGGACCCCCCAGGACTGTCCCCCAATGCGGGCAGACTTCGCTGGCGGGCGCAGTTCCCTTCCTCCGCTTCCCTTCTCATCTCGAAACCGACGGCGGGGAGGGTTTGGAAATCCCACGGAGAAAAAAAGGGGAAGAGAAAGCGGTTTTGCAGAAGCCTCCAGCACTCTGTTCCCTGGGAAGGGGCTCACGCTGCAGCCAGACCGGCAATCACAGAACCACAGTGCAGTGGGGGGGAGGACCCCACAGCCCCACATCCCCAGCCCGGCCGTGGGCTCGCTGTCCCCATAGCTTCCCCTTGTCCTTCTGTCAGAGCGGGTGTGATCTCGCCGTGCCCTCACTGAGCTCAGGGGAGGCAGTGCTGTGCTGGCTGAGGCCCATCGTGCTTCCTCTCGTAGCAGCTCAGAGAAGCAAGAGACACCTGGGTGAAAGGAGCAAGCTTTGGGGTGTGGGCTGGACGGATCAGCACGGAGGAAATCAAAGGCTGACCAGGGCTGCGCCTTCTTGTTTTGCTCAGCTGTTCTAGAACGGACCAACCATGTGAAGCAGAACTGTTTTATTCGAATAGGTCAACAATCCAACAACTTGTCTGGCTGGGAGAGAATGTATCTAACTAACTGGTGTTATGTACCTTGCAGTGCTGCAGGCTCAGTGCACTCTGCAAGCACAAACTCCCCTTAATTAATACAAGTGCACTCAGCCTGCCACGGAGCCCTCCCCCAGTTAATGCCAGCTGTCCTATCAGACCACTAAACAACACTGTACAACACTGACTGTGTTTTTACAAACGTGGAAACTGAAATCCTCTTTGTCAACTCGCTGAACTGTCAGTGCTGTTCACAGAATTAACAGATCTTCACCTGGAAGCCAAAGCAACACGTTCCAAGGTGAAAGCGAAGAGATGGACGTTCAGCCCTCACTAAACACTGCTACTGAAACTTCTCAAACGCAACTTCAGAACACGCTGCCCTTCAAAACCTGGCAGATGGGAACTGAGTGGGTATCTTCACTTCCTGGGCTTCTTTTCAGATGCTTTGACTTGCTGGAGGATGGATTTCAGCATCTTCCCCATCCTGGCTTTTGTCAGTGATTTCTTACTGTACCATACTTGGTCCCACACGGAGTACATGTGTCTGGGGGAGAGGTAAAGCGGATCGTAGTCATGAAGCATATCCCCCGGCCTCTTCTCTGCATACTTCTTATAACCTCGGACCGGGCACTTATCAGGGTTGTCAGGTCTGGCAAAGAGATGCTGAACCGATTCCCCCACAGCTCCCTCTGCACTGAGGTCATGCTTCCACACCAGGTACTCCAGCCCTGCCACGTCCCTTCTGAGCACCAGCTGTCCCCAGTACAGATTCTGGCCCTGGCTGTGTGTGCTTGCCCCAAACCCCCTAATGATATTTACAAACATCAGGTACAGAAAGCCCTTCGGGTCCGTCTGACTCAACAGTCCCTTCATATGGAGGAGATCCACACTCTCCTCTGTCAGGTTCTCCAAGAGATTCCACTCTTCCTCTTTCTCTCTTTGAGACAGATGCTGGTACTTCTGTTTCAAGGCTTCCTGAGACGCTCTGAATTCAAACCCTTTAACCACGCTGTACTCGTAATTGTGATCCTTGAGGTACCTGTCTATGCTGCTCTGAATGAACTGCAAAGACCCAGTGGAGAAATCAGTGCCATTCTGTTTCTTGGCAGATGTATAGAATGAGGCTAGGTAATTATCAAGGTCTTTGGGTGGCAGCTCATGGATCTCACGTGTATCAGAAGGGCAATGTGCATTCAACCACTCCCTGAAAACTCTGATGTTGGCAGCAGCACGGCTTCTCTTCCTCAGCACACCTGAAAGATAAGACAGATCTTTGTGAGCAGTGAGAACTAGCAAGGAGATCAGTGAAATATAAAGAGATGCAGGATAACATTCACTTTCTTTTTAAAAATAAGTCAGGTTATGAGACTGTCACAAACTCTTTCCTTTACAACTCTGGTTTTTAGGTGCCCACGCCACTTATCTAGACAGGGAAGGACAGCCCCTGTCTTGCTCTTTCACACTCAAGCAGTGAATCTGTATGCTACCATCTAGATAAATGTTAGGTATTTTCATTCTGAATCATGTTTAATTAGGAGAGAATCACTGGAAACTCTAGTTGTCATTGCTGGCTTGTCTTTACGTTGGTAAGGAACTGAATTCTGCCCTGGCTGACTTTGAGGCTGTGTTCAGAGCGTGCTCGCAGGCCAAGCTCATAACCAGCAGCTCCAGTCCTGCTACTGCAGCGTTGGCCACCAAGCTCAACAAGCCCAAATTGACTTGGTGTGCTTTCAGCAATTTGCAGCTGCTCTGGCTTGTATTTTTATGGTGACTCCAGGGGCCAAAGTCTGCTCTGTTAAAATAAATGGGAGTCAGCCTGTGCGTGGATCCTGTGATCTGCCTCAGGACTAAGTGCCCTGCGTGTCATACAATCAAAGTGTTGTACCAGTCATTATGTAAAACATATTTCAAAGCGTTCCTCTGCCCTGAAACCTCTTCAGGGCAAGAGAGCTCTGACTGTGAAATAAAAGCACGAACTAAAAGTTAGGGGTGAATAGTAAGGAAGAAGAAAAGACAAGTGGAAGCATATATTTCTAAAAAGGGCTGCCAGGATTCCAGTTGGGTTCTTTCTCAAGTTGCTATGGCAATACCACATCTACCTAATTCCATATAGCATGAGAAATTAGCTCTTTGGGTTGCTGAAGAGCTCCATCTGCTCTCCTGTGACTTTTCCAGGGCTGAAGAAGGGGTAGATTAAAAAGAGTTCTAGAGCCAGCATCTACAAAATCTTCTTCTGGTGCTGTTTTACCCTTAGCAATCATAAAATGCTGGGACTGAATGGAGGTGGGTGCTACTGCTCCCTGTGCTGCTCTTTTGGTGTTCTGCCTGTTCTGATTTGTTATTGACACGGGAAGAGATGGATGGCTTGCAAATCAGTGTGGAGGTCTCGCCTGAGCCACAGGGGAGACAAGTGCTTCTGGGGGCTGCTGCTTGGTTAGGGAGAGCCAAGGTCTGCGGCCACTGGGAGGAAAAGAGCTCTAACTTATCTGAGTTAGATTTCCACCATTTGCTTTACGCCTAGGTATTAGCAGACAAAAACATGAAGCTGACTAGCCAGCAGTGGATTGATGGATTTGCAGGCGTGCAAATCGTTATAGATACAAACTTTGTGGCTCACTGTAGCACCTTTAAAAACCTGGGCATTTGCAATTTAATTGAGGTGTTTAATCATTCAATTAAATGACGTGTGTAGCTGGTATTAAGGCTCCAGTGTATTACACACATCTGTCCTACAACGTGATCATTTATTAAGTAAGTCCATTTTACTGATGATTTGAACTTAACAAGTTGAAAATGCACTGAAGAAATTTGTTAAGGTCATCCAATTTAGCACGCAGCATTGAAGCTTTGGTGCCACTGCAGGATTTTTTTTTGTCACTGGCTTCAGTCAAGCCAAGAGTTTCATCCAGAATTTCTGTTTCGTTGCTTTGAAAGTTACTTCCTCATACTGTTCTTCTTCTCAGTGAGACCAGAGTTCATATCTCTGGTTCCAGTTTCTCACAGGGATTCTGTCTTAAGTACAGCCAGCATACTGGAATTTATGCATATCTATTTATGAAATGAAAGACCAAAACATTCAAAGCGGGTAGTTAAAGCTGGGCTACAGCCAAGGGAGCATTTGGGTATCTCAGTAAAAGGCATTATCTGTGGAAGTGATGACTGCTTCAGGTAGGAATATTTTTAGTCCCTTTTAGTAGAAAGGGCATAACCTAAATAGGATGCATTCATTCAGATGCCACGAGACACATTTTGCCAGCTAAAAGAAGTCAACCTCCTGCAATAGTTTGGGAGAGTGATTAGTGAAACACGCCCGCTAGCCCTCCTGTGATTAGAGCTCCAGGGTATCTTACCTTCTTTTGAAGATTCAGGAGGTTGGTCTGAATTCCTGCTTTCTGGGCTCACTGAGGCTGGAGGACAAGGGGCCTGTTCACATCCTGACAGCCTGCTCTCCTCCGCAGGGTTCTCAGTAGGATTCCCGTTCAGGTCTGTTCCTGAGACAGCACACTCACAAAAGCTCGGGTGGATTTGCTCCTGGACACCTACTGTGGCTTCGAACTCGAAGAACATCACAGGGGCAGGTGGCTCTAGCTGGGCTTTTGCTTCCATGTTGGAGATAGGAATCAATTCTGCGTCTTCTTTCCGTGTTACTGACTCAGCGGAATTCCTTGCTCTAGAATTTTCACTTATGAGCTCTGCAGGGTTAAGGGCACCTAGACTCAAGAAGCTGCTTTCCAGGATCTTTTGGTCACTTCCAGATTTTAGAACACAGCAAAGAGCTGGGGGAGACGTTTTCCTGGGGTCAGAGCCAGATGCAGAGGTGGCTGTCTGCTTGTTAATTTCGGTGTTCTGATCACGATACGTTTGCAAACCTACCTCAGCAGTCACATCTTTAGGCGGTGACTGTGAAAGACTGTTTTGGTTGATTCTCTCTGCTTGGTTTTCTGCATCCAATACGTACTGCTCATCATCAGAGATGACGCATAGATCTTCATTGCTTTCTTGCTTTACCACATGCAGATCTGTTCTGATTTCGCCTCTGGGTACTGACAAATGCTGCTGTGCTGCAGAGTGTGGTTGCACGGATTTGCTGTTTCTTTGATTTTCTCTGGCTGATGGCTCGTTGTGCATTATGCAGATGGTATCTTTTTGCTGAGAGACCCCTGCAGATGCACCAGATGATCCTGTGGCAGCGGTGTCTCTTCTAGCCATCTCCAAAAACGAGGCTATCTTGCTTCTCTTTTCAGCTAATCCAGCACCTCGTGACGGAGCCTCAAAGGGCCTCTTTCTCCTTTCTGCAGCCTCGTTCACTTCTTTGCTTCCAAAATGTAAATCTTCACACGTCCAGTGATAGGCGTGCCCAACTCCACAAATCCACAGGGCAGAATTGTCCTTGCTAGGTTGACCCATGTTCTGCACAGTTTCCAAGGCTGGGATATGAACACAAATAGTCCCATGGCTGTGTGCCCAGGTGACAAGGTTGGAGAGATCCTTGCAAAGCGAGCTGACGTTGCTGCACCCTTCATCAGTGACACAGTCAAACTGCAAAAACACATTGGAAATAATTAAGTGAAAGAGGATGCAGTAACAACAGGCTAATAATTCTACATCTGTGATCCTTCTAATTATTCTTGCAGAAACAGTATATTCTTCCTTTAAAAATTGAAAAAATTGTCCTCTGTGAATACCTGGAGGGTAATGTGGTTCTGGAAGGAGGAGTTTATAACAGATACAAATGCAATTTATGCATAGTTGCTGGCTTGTGTCTTGATCAAGTAGCTCTGCTTAAGAATTTCTCAGACTGCAGCTGAGCCACAGCAGCTGTTCACACGTGTCCTTAATCCACAGCACAATTAAGATTAACACACTCGTTTAGTCGCCCAGGCAGGCACCATAGCTCAGCTGAGAAGGCAAGGCAGCTGGCTGAAGTGGTGCCCTGTGGATGTGAGCACTGTGCGCTGAGCAACCTTGTACCTGTCAACAATTCTGTACTCACTGATGGAAAACAACAAGGGAAAGTGTCAGGAATCAGCTCCTCAGCCTCCTTCCTCCCTGAGGCCAACCAGGCTCATAGCTCTGCTGTCTGTGAAAGTGGAGGAGCTATTGCATCGAAGGGAAATTGGGTGCAAGAAGTTGTTGGGAGGATGCATTTCAGAAGCTGAAAAATGGACCTCACATCCACGTGTCTAAAACTTGTTTCAAAAAATCTGTAATTTTAATGCTATATAAGTTAGCATTCTAGTTCTGTTCTAAGTGTTTTGTTTTGGTATAATTTATGCTATAAGATACACTCACCATGCTGCTGTTTCTTATCTCACTGGCCATTCTTTCGTGTGGAGTTCAGTAGAATATCCTTTCTTTTTCTCTCAGATCCTAAAACAACCATCATACATGTGTGAATATCCAGATAGAAAATATATTTTAATACACATTTGTAAAAATTTCTGACTAGCAGATGCCACCAGCTTTTCCCAGCGTCCAGCCCAAAACAAATGCTACCGTAGAACATGTATCTTCACAAAGATTTAGTTCAAAAGAACTATATATAGCAAACTTGGCTTGTGTAAATACTTGGAGGACTTGCCTGTACAGTGTACCAAACAAAACTGGAACAAAACATAAATATTGACAACGGAATTTCCAAAGCTAAGGCTAAGGGAGATGTTCCTTCCAGCTCTGGCATTTTGAGCACAGCCTGTGGCTAACAAGTTGAAGTTCTTCCAGCTGAGTGAACTGTAGAAATGCAAGTAGCAGAAACGGTGAAGCTACTTCAGATTATGACATCATCTGAAATGTCACGTACTAAAAAACAGGTTGTTATTCTAAGTGAAGAATTCACATGTAACTCATTTACTTCAGACTTGCTCTGCAATTCTCCTGTTTTGAAACTTTCTGTGTAGTAGTCTGGAAGGACACTGTAATTCCTGTGCAATTGGTCACACACCTTACTGTCAGCACAGATATTTCAGCAGAGCCAAGAAGCCTTACGATGTGACCGATCCTGCATGGATTCATACTTCATAATGGCAGTCTTTACTCTGGGCATCTTAGCCTGTTATTAATTCAAAGTTTTACATTAAGTGGTGGCAAAAGATGCCCGAGTAAAAACACTGCAAAAATCCTGTCCGAACTGGCTGTGGGAGCAGCCCTGGCCCTGGAGGCTGCAAACTTGAGCCTCCAGGGCCAGCTCTGTGTGCTGCTTTTCCAAGCCAGCTGCAGAAGATGGAAGAAACCCATCGCAGCTGACAGATGAAGGGTGCTTTGTAAGCTGTGAACGTGCTGTTTGTCTGCAGGGATTTATTAGTTAAACTGAGGGAAAGACTGTAGGTGCACAGCTGTACTGCAGGTACCCCTTTGTGTGCCAGCATCTGAGGCTCCACTGTGCCCTGCTGTGCTCCCCAAGCCAGGGCAGGCTGAGGCCCAGCAGCCAGGAGGAAGGAGCGTGGCCACCAGCCCCAGTGCAGTGTATGCAATATGAGGAGGGGCTGCAGGAGCCATATGGTGGGAGCAGCCTTTATACCGTGACAAACAAAACCCAGGGATTGGGAAACCGCTGCTTGGCCAAATTCCTGAGCTGAAGAGCTCCTGGAAGCGTGTTTACACAAGCCTTGCTCTGTCGATTCAGAACCTCCAGGAAGCAGCACGCTCCTTGCAGCACAGCAGCCCAGCTCCGTGGCTCAAGCTGGCACAGCTCTCAGGCACGCTCTGAGATTTAAATGAATACTTCAGCCTGCTGATGCCAGAGCGAAATGTGCTTTGCTGAATGCAGAGCCCAAGTGAGTAAGCATGCAAATTGTACAGGCAGAAGTGTAATTGTTCTTAAGCGGAAGGAAAACAAAAGGCCATCAAAGCAGTGTGGACTTCCGAACTGATCACCATGAGGGAGTCCTCTGGAACCAGGCAGAGGTAATAACTACCCTGACAAATACCCGTTAATGGGTTTTCATTTTCCTAATGAGGCAAAGCACAAGCCTAAGAGAAAAAGAAACGAATCAAAAGCGAAGCAACACGAGAAAAGTTCTCTCTAAGCTCAGGTGAAGGGCCGTGGCACCAAGTGTTCCTTTCAGCAAGGGAAGCACAGGTCGAATCTCTCCTCATGTCAGTTTTACTTCCCAGTGAGGAATGAACATAGGCATCAGCACCACCCCACTGGCTTGGAGTGAAATCGGTGCATGTCAGCAAAGCTCTGGAAAGCCCTTCTGCTCTTAAGCTAGCATCAATCCATGTGTTCCTTTTTATGGCTTCCTATTGATAGCAAAGCATTCTGGGCTAAAATTATTGGCACTGTTTGCAGATGCGAGCTTCTGAAACATGCAAAGCCAGGATTTTTAAAGAATTTTCTAGCAAAAATCTGCTTGCTTTAAAAAAAAAAAAAAAAGAAGTAGCAGCTCCGTGCAGTGCCCAGCTCCTCAGCCTCCCTCTGCCCATAAAAAGCTGAACTAAGCTCTGGGAGAACTGGTTTGCTCTTTGTGAAGTTAAGAGTTTTATCCTCGGGCTCAGCAGGCGTAACTTCTCCCCACAGGGCAGGATGGCTCAGGCAAACGAAGAATTTCCATGCATCGCTTTGGCATTTACACAGTGTGGGAAAAGGTAATGGCAATGGAAGCTCAGTGTGGTCATAAGGCCACGAAGTTACTGACTTGGCAGATGATCATCTTGATTTCTATCACGGGAGCCCTGAAATGGAATGCTTTTATCTCTCCTTATCTCCAAGCACACATCTTCCTTTTCCTGATCTCACTGAAAAAGCCTTTTTTCTCTTCACATTTAGGCACAAATAAAAACTCTGGTCATCAGCAGAGTGTACTTCTTCCGCCCACTCCTGCTCTTATTTACATTAGTTGAGAGTACCTCCAAAACTTCTGTGAAGTGGAGGAAGAGTGAATTTACCCTTAGAACTGAGGAAAAAGGGGAAAAAAAAGAAAAGAAATGATGTGATTACAGCATTACCTGCTTCCTACTAAAGGGTCCGTGTGGGGGAGGGGTTCAGAGCTCAGGGTTTGTATGCAGAGCCCACACCTTCGTGCAGAAAAGCAGGAAATTCCAAAGTCGCAAAGTGAATGTTTGTTTGCTTTTAACCCCTGGGGAAAAATCAGTGCATTAATACAACCCATGGTTATGTGAATTCGTGCTCGCTAAAAGAAAAAAGGTAAGGGAAAGAAAAAAAGCAGCTCTGCTTTTCCATGAACTCCATGCAGCATTATGGTATGCGGACGGTTGCCTGAAACTCTCTGTGACATACACAGGCTTGTGCAAGCAGGAGGACTAAATAAAGAGCCTAATTGTATAGACACTGGAAGCCCTTTAACCACGCTGTTCCTGTCCCTCCACCCTGCAATAATCCTGGATGCGTTTCTCTTAAGTCTCAGAAGGTCTGCTTCACAGATTAGAAAGCTGAGGCATGCACAAAGCAAGTAAATATGAGAGCGTTGGCTTTTCAGCTCTAGATAAGACAGTGCAGGAAGCTGGAACAATCCAGGCTGGAAAACAGGATACAGAGCAGTTCTTAAACTTGGCTCCCACCCCCCTCCCCCAGCATGGGTTGTTTGTTCCTCTCTTGAGAAACACTTATTGGAGGTGGAGGGACACGGGACAGCTGTAAAACATGCATCCAGGAGGGGATGGGCTGCCAGAGAGCTGCAGGGAAGGGGTGAGGGTCCGTGCTGGAGGGACAGGGTGTCTGAGGCAGTAATGAGAGGAAGTTGTGCTCGAAAGGAGCAAGGAGGGGGCTGAGAGCAGAGCAGAAGCAGCTCCTGGCTGCCAAAAACCATTGAACTTGCCCCACCACTTCTTAGCCTTTGGGGTGGATTAATCATTTCCCAGCACATCGTTCTTCCTGTTCTCTGCCGCGTTTGTTCCTCTCCTCCCCACACTGTACCAGAGCCCTCAAAGCACTTCAACTCTGTTCTGCTCCACCACTCCTGCCCTGATTGCAGAAATACAGCTCCTGAGACACTTAGTACTTGCTTCAGGGTGGCATGTCTGTATTCTGAGAGAGAGTTAACAACCAGCTATCTGAGAGGGGTCTGGATTTGATTGCATGTACCAGCCCTGAGAGAGATTGCTGTTAAATGTTAGCATACAGCAACTACATTCCTTGAACAAGAGCATTCTGGTCCAAAGAACTGGACACGTTTTTTCATCTGAGTCCTCATTATCTCTTTTCTTGAGGATCTGCATTACATGGCGGCCGTCCTTGTAGCAGAACTGTGAGCTCTAAATCAAGCCTTCAAACAGAGCCAATAAAAGCCTGCAGCCAGCTGGCAACGACTCGCCTGGTCCAACAAACAGTAATCAGCCACTAAAAACAGATGTAGTAAAGGAAAAAATTAATTTTAAAACATGAGCTGCTATAAATAGGCAGGGGAAAAAAAAAAAAAGTATGAAAGCTGAATTTGGAATAGAGCAAATCTATCACTTGGGTGGAAAATGCTGCAACATCGATCACGATTGTGTTGCTTCTCCTGTTAGTGCTGCTGTTTGTGAGAGGCCTCACACTTAGGATTAGTGGCATCAGGGGAGAGGGGGCTCTTATTTTCCATAACTGTGATATATGTAGGCTGATTTATTTTTCCTTTTTTCTTTTCTTTTTTCCTTCCAGTCCTGAACTAGGGGTGAGCGCCTCGTCGCGTCAGCACGGAGCTGACTGTGGAAGCTGACTGCTTCATTCCGCAGGAGCCCTTTGTGTTAAAATGATCTTTCCCTTAATTAATGGGAGAGGATGTCTGCTGGCATGAAGGGTTCTTTTACAGCTGTCCGTCTCGCTCTTTGCAGTATTTTCACAAAGCTCGAGCTTCGCCAGCCATGCCATCACCGTCTATGGTGACTTCTAGGGCCAAAACCCGCGCCCCTCCCCGCCCGCTCTGCAGATCCACCGCTCGGCGCGGCCCCGCCAGAGGGCGCTCGCCCTCCTGGATGCGCTCTGCACCCCTCCCACCACCGAGTCCCCGCCCACAGCTACGGTCCTGCCAATCAACACTGCGCACCCGCCGGCACGCCCCGCCCATCTCTCCGGCACAGCCAATCACGCTCCGCCTATCGCTTTGGCCCCGCCCACCAGCGTGGTCCCGCCCGCTTGCCTGGCCGAGGGCTGACGCCGGGGCTGAGCCAAACGCTGGAGCTTCCCCGGGCACGGAGCTCGGACAGGAGCGTTACGGTCTGGCTGCAGGGAGCATCGCCCCCCAAGCTTGCAGTGCTGACCTGTGGGGCAGGGCCTGGCGTCTGTGCGTTTTACTTCATCTTTAACCCAAGTGCTTTTCCATCCGCTCTGCACCACGCACTGCCAAGCCACAATGCTCCACGAAACACTGCATGAAGCTGTGGCAGAAAGATCGTTATTAAACAGGACCTGTGGCGAAACTGTGACTCGTAGTTAGAGCTAATTGCTCGCAGCGAGACATACTCACCTGTACATATAGGAAAAGGGAATTATTTGAACTACTGACACCTTAATTCATCCCCAGGCTTGAGGATTTTGCCTTTTTAGAAGCAATTTGGATCCACGATGACTCAGAATGGGGGCATGGGCAGAAATAAGCTTTGCAAAGAGCTAATTCCCGTTTTTACACCTCAAGGGTTTATGAAGGTTTGCTTTGGACGTGATGGCAAATGGCTACAGGGCCTGGAAGTAGAAAAAAACACCTTATTGGAAAGCTCCCTCTGTGGCAGTGATCCTTAAAGTCTCTGCTGGAGTCCCTCAGGCAGATGCAGATGGCCACAGATGGCACAGGGAAAGCATTCAGAAGCCTGCGGTGTGGTGTTCGTGTGAAAGCAAGGTGCAGACTGCAGGCACATTCAGAAGTCCTTACATCTCGCCATGGCAGGGCGTCTGGGAGCCTGGCAGGCTTTCCACCACTGGAGCTTTTGCTCTGATCGAGTTTTCTATTGTTGCCTTTGAAAGTGCCAGTGTGTCCCTTACCTGCTCCAAGGTCGGTCGTGATGCTCCAGGAAGACTGCCACAAAGCACTGCAGCACAGGGAGGGAAGACAAGAACCTAGAGGACGGGACAGCCTAGGAAATAAGAGAGAGAAAGAACACGTCAGTTATTTAGAAAAGCGATCTTGAAGCAACTTGTGTGGGATGGAAACAAACAGGAGGTTCTCTGCCCTGAGAGCTGAGTCTACAGTCACTCTTGGGAGGCATCTCAAGCCAGGAGCTGGGATCAGCGTTGTCTGGAGGAGCACCCTAAAGGTGCTCCCAGGTTCTGTCTCTCAGCTGAGTGCTGCATTCAGCAGGAGCGGAGTCTCACAGATGAAATATACCACAGATGGATGGCATCTCACCTCCTGGAGAGATAGCAAAACCCAGCACCGACACACCTCACCACTAATTTGGAAAAGAATAATACGCTCTGGCATGGCATCCAGAAGAGGCTGCCAACCCTTGTCCTGCAGCAGTGATAACGCTTTCCAAAGTGTGAGCAAATCATTAAGTCCACTCTGTAAATTAAAGAAAAAAGAAAACGAGTCAGTGGGTGAGTTCAGGGCTGGAATGCTCATCTGTAGTTGTCCCAGGTGCACAAAAGGCACTTCTGAAAATACAATTTGGAAACCTCTCCACACCACAGAGCCAGCCGTCCCTTACTGGATCTTCCAGCGTACGCTCTGAGATGACTCAGGCATCACTTAAGTTGTCTTAGAAGATCACCAAGGCTGTTCCTTTCCTGAAGCCGAAGTATGTTCCTCAAAATAGCTATCTGTGCCATGCTTTTGGTTGGGAGAGCACTGGGTTACAGCCACAGCCGTGCTCCTGTATTTACATAATATCCTTTTTGACTGACCACGTGTGTACTTCAGTCCTCCAGGCACAACTCAGCAGGGCAAATCCTTAATGCAAGAAAACTTAGCTACAGCTGCCCCTCTGAATTGTACTTGAGTGCACAGGAAGAAAGCTTCAGTTCGTGCTGACTTCTGCTGCTCGCAGCACGTGAAAGGCAGGAAGTCAGTGACAGACCTCCAGTATTCGATATGCCACTTTTCTTTTCCTTTCTAAACAGCCCAGTCATCAGAGTCCCTTTGTGCAGTGCTGTTTTTAATGAGAACTCAGATTCGTGAAATGGCTGTGCGGAACGCCCTGCAGACCAGCTGACAGCAGGCACTCTGCATTCGCTGCCCTTGTGTCTGAGCATCTCCCCAAATTAAATATTAAACGCTCTAAAGGATATCACGTTCCTTTGTTTCTCTGACAACAGAGAACTTGAGCGCTCTTGATCCTCCCTGACTCCACATCTTGCAGGTTCGTGTCTCAAGGTTCTTCTGATGCTCATTTTAACACTCTCGAGTCCTCAGTCCACTGTTACACAGGAAATGTGGTGTGCAATTGGCTGGACGAGGAGATAGCTACTTAATGAGCAGACATTCCTCATTAGCACCCAGATCCTAAGCTGGAAGGTGAGAAAGAAGTGCAGTAGGGCACAGCAGCACTGGACAAGAAGACACATTTATTCTTAGAATCCAGGGTCATGCCAAGCTGCCACGGATCACAGTGACTGCTCTTAACACTGGCTAGGTGGAGCATGGACTTGCAGAGACCAGCTGTACCTAGTACATAGATAAATAATGATAGAAAGTGGCCAGTCTAATAAAACATCTGGACGTAGGCGACTGCTTCTGTTCGCACACCTCCATCTGCTCTGAACTGCTGGTTTGAGATCAGAATGTTTCTTTCCATTTTCACCACTGGAAACACGAGCAAGCCTTCCCAGCACAAAAGCAAAAGCCCCTCAGCTTTGGGAGCAAGGCTTCCCTGCGCTGCTTCCATTACATAACATCCTCCAGGAACATATGGGCCAGCAAACAGAAGACGTCCGCTGGATAATTATGGCACTGACAAACCCATTGAACCTCAGCAGCTGCCACTGGGGAGATTTCATTCATTCCCAGTATTGCCTTTTAAACTTAAGTGGCACTGGAACAAACACATCTTTGATCCAAGTAGGAAATCATTTGGAGCTCTGTGCTTAATAGAGCTGAAGCCCTGGGAAAATGATGTCTTTATTAGCCTGTATGACAATGTGGGCCTCACGGCAGGCATGCAGCAGTCTGATGTCAGTCCCATTTCTTTTTCAGATGTATTTGGAAATATTTGTTCTTGGATTGATGTGGAAGCAAGGGCTTTAATTCAGCTGTGCTGCTGAGGCACCTATAAACTGCATCTGGGACCTCAAAAGGAATATGAGGGAAGGGGGAGAGGGAGCACAATTTTGGCAGAGCAGTGTCTCTGCATTTTTGCCCTCGGGTTACTTCATGTTCTTTCGGGGTCACTTGTTTCTCCCGTACCTCAAAATGCAAATGAGAGATATCCCTAGAAAACTGCTCTGTCTTATTCCCGGGTGGAGGTAATTGTAAACACTGTCAATCTAAATATTACTCTTAGTTACAATTACATCAGCTGAGAAGGGAAGCTGGCTTTCGCACAGCAAAATTTGGCATGCCTACAGCTTGCAGATATATACACCTAAAGGAGAACTTCTAGATGCTCTGTGTGCGTCTGTATCTCTTTTAGGGCTCCTTCTTTTCATTTAAATGAACTGCTCCCAGACTCTGAAATTCCCTTGTCTGGAGTCACCTAGCATCTGCGTTATATCCATTGAAATAGCAGATGCAATGGGAGACAACCTGGCAACAGAGCACAGAGGTGATGAGCTAGCGTTTCAGCCAACAATACCTCAGCCTGACAGGTGAGCAATGGAGAGCCTTGAGAAATAATGCATGAGCTGCAGGCTCTGCTGCCACATGAGTCCGTTACCACGCTGCTCACCTGGTAGCTGCTGTTTCCTTTACTCACTGATCCCTTTTACAATCCTTCTGGTGGAAGAATTAGCGTAATGCAGAGCTGAGAGAACCAGCTTACCAAGCAGCAGTGAGGAAAGTGGGCACTTGGGCTTCCAGTTCTGAGTTACACAAAGCACTCCAAGTCCCTGCACAAGTGAGACCTCTTTAAACCCTGCTTGCCAAGCCATCGAGACCCCCTCCATGCTCTGGCGCTATCATTAGAGTGCAACAAACTAAAATCACTGTGAGGAAATAAAAGAGCATTCCAGCTTCTTTCTGAGCAGGTTTGTAGCACAGAAGGTGACTGAACTGCACCAATCTTATACTGCATAAAGAAAAAAAAAAAGCCTCTGAATAAAGAAAAAGAAATGCAGACCTTCAGCTACACAGAAGAGAACAGAAATTATGTTTATTTCACTGCCCTGGGACAGCACTGGGAGATGTGCTTGTAAGGATGGTTGTTTGTATAAATAAATGTTCATTCTTGGCAGTGGAATGCAAACTATGCTGAAGGGCTGGAAGCAGACCACTTTGAAAAGCTGAGGCCAGAGTAAGGGAAAGATGAAGCGAGGCTGTGGAGAGGAAATTCACATTCATTTTTAGCAACTTGGAGAGTTTCTCAAGCGTGTTTGACATTTTTAATTATGCTGATGTGGAGCCCATTCCAAGGACAAAAGAAGTCAGGACTGCAGGGTAAACAATTAGGAAATTTCATAGGGGTATTGTTGCCTGTGGGTCTGGAGACTGCTGAAACACGGGATCATCTTTCATACTTTCTAGACAAATGGAATTCGAGTGTCTTGCAGAATCCTCACCTCGGTCAGGAGCCGCAGATCTGTTATGAAAGGTGCATTTTGAGGGTGCACATGAGACAGGAAGGACATCAGTGTGAACTGCTGCTCTTTGTCCAAGCTTTCCTGCAGGGCTTCCCGAGGTGAGGAACAATCCCACTGCGTCTGTATCAGAATCCATAACATCACAGTGGAAAATAAGACTGCAGTTTCTTGTGGAGAAGAGGTTCAGCTCTGCGCTATCAGCTCACACAGCCACGGCCTGTCTGCCCATTCTCCAAGCTCAGACTGTGCTGCATCATGGCCACAGCATCTCATTTTCTTTGTGTATCAGTGGAGAAGAGCTCAGAGTGCTCATTCACCAGCCTTCCTTTCTGAGGAGCTCACAGAGACATCTACCTGTACTTCAGTTTCTGTGTCAGTGGTGACACTTTAGCACTGGAATGGCAGGAGTTTACCATTTGTTGCTGAGCAGAATCAGTTTGGGAGTGGTTTTTTATGCACACCGTTTGCCTGAGACACCATGCCTCGTGTGCTAACACGAGGGCTGCGATTCGTACTTTTAAGCTTGGTACAGCTGAAGAGAAACTCGCATTCTCTTTGAGATAATGGAAAGTCACAGTGGAGGTATCCAGCTCCGGGGCATGAATAAATCATCGACGGTATGAATTATTCAGGGATCATCCCCACAACGCGTGCTACATTCAGACTCGAGAGGCAGCATCCCTGTTGTGTGGGTTCTTTTTTGCCCAAACGTTACCAATGTACAACAGGCTAATGAATCTAAATATTCCAATGAAATCTTGGGGAATTAGATTAGAAGAACAATTAATTAAAAAACAAACCAGAAAAAGAGCAGTAAAGGGCTGCATGAAAGAACTGAGATACTTGAGCCTGGCTAGAACTATGATCAGACACTCTTCTTAACTCAATGACACTTTGAATCAATCTGTCCACGACAGTTAAGAGTCATAAAGTGAAGTATGAATAAATTGTGGCTCAGGAAATTGGAAACATGGATTGGAGGAAAGAGCTGAAACCACGTGAGCACACAAACAGCACAGAAACTGACCTGAGCTTCCAGCATCTTGTGTCTCATGGCGAGCAATGCAGGCCCTACTTGGATTTCTCCAATGCCCATGTGTCATCTAGATATCATTTATGAGGTCATTCAACATTTCTGGGTTTAGATATGTGTTGTGAGTTCAGCATATTTACCCTGTGATGTTCTTTTGATATTCCATTTTTATGAGCTAAATTGGGATGGATTAAGTGACGAATTCGGTTGCAACAACCAGAGGACAGCATCGTTAAGTCTATATTGATATAATGATTTTAATTCCACAGCCCAAAATGAGAAAGCAGTGAAAATTCCCCGGGGCGAGCAGGGAAAGTTTGTGATCCTTAAGCAAAACACACTGACAGTTAATGATCTCAGAAAGCTGCGGTGAAGAGCTGCAGTTCTGGTGTAAGTTAGAAGGGGCATAACCAAAGCAGAGATGAATCCACTCCAACACACACTGGAAGGGAAAAAAAAAACGCCCAACGCGTTCAATAGCCAGGAAATGGCTGGTTCATCCCTCACAGGAAATGAGTCACCCAAAAGCATCTGCGAGGAGCAGCGAAGACAGGGAAGTTCTGAAGTAACACGAACTGATACCAACAGCATAACGCGTCCAGATAAGGCTCTCATCGATCAGGAAGGAGGGAAGAAATGTAACACTTAAGCTGCTGTGATTATACTTACAATTCTAATGTGGTGCAAGTACTTGCAGCACAAAACTATACCTGTGGGCAGGCGGTGCCGACCCTGATGGAAGGTGAATTCAGACCGTACAAAGGCAACACTGAGAAGTTTCAAGTGCAGATAAAGCTGCTTGTGAAGTGCCACACATCTTTCCTCGGAAGGGAAGCGTCGAATTGCTGCGTGGCACAGCTAATGCAAAATTCAGCTTTGCAGTTGTGAAACGTTTCCTTCTAATACTGAAAATATATAAAGCTCAATTGCAAAAACAGTGTGTCGATCCCCGGAGCAAACACAGCCAGCTTGTGTGCTCACCCCTCTTCCTCCAGGAAGGCAGCTCTCTGCCTGTGTAGCTTGTCACTCCTGCCCTGTGGTGCTTCTGCTCCCCAGCAGGCACACAGTTCTTTTTTTGGGGGGCTGATAAAGGCAGCGGTGAGATTGCTCTTTCTCTGCTTGCTGTAGCCTAACCATTTCCAGGGCTGTGATGTGGCATCGTGAACGTTCTGGCATCCTAAGATGTTGCTAAAGCTGCAAATGCTCTTTCAATTAAAACAGGCGTATTAACTGTAAGGGCTTCAGAAGAAATAAAAGCAAGAAGAAGCAGCCAAGTTACTCGAAACACCCCCTGCCACTCCAGATTTCACTGGGGCTATACTGTAGCAGTTATATATGATAGTGTTTCCTGGCTGAGGAACTTGCTGTGAATAAAAAAGGAAAGGAGGGCACAGGGAAACAATGTTTTGTCACTAAAAGCACTATCTAGGGTATACACTAAGGACAGCAGTTCATTTTCCTCATCAGAGCCCATGTTTTCCGAGGGCTCTTGTTTTCAGTGCACTGATAGGAGGGCAGGATTGAACAGTCAGCAGAAGAGGAAAAAAAGCTTTCCAGTTTGCCAAGGAATACAGTTACGCAGAAAAGTGTCCTGTGACTGCAGCACAGCCGCAGGGCTATTTAAAAACACAAAGAAAAAAGGGCAGGAAAAGGGTCTTTTTTCATTTCAGAGCTTTTTCTTCCCGGCACGGTAAATTAAACTCAGAGAGATAACATAGGCAGGAAGGGCTCAGAAAGAGAAACACTTGGGTGTGTCTCTCTCCAAGGCCTTTCTGGCCATGTGAGTAACCGGAGCTGGGGGAGGGTGGGACCTTGTGCTGGATGCTACAAAAGGAGCTGATTCATATTTTTTCCCCTTCTCCTCCTCCTCCTCTTTTTATTTTCTCACATGGCTATTTTTCATGCGGCCTTCTTTTCAAAGCAAAAAGATACACGGACTCAGGTCGTTCTCCCAGATCCTTTCGCCGTGGTTGTTTTTTAATAAAGTGTTATCTTGTTCTCAAACGCATTTTCCTGTTTGGCCCAGAGAAATGCTGCGTTACACAATAGCATCCTTAGTTTGCTACCATTGTGACAAGAAAAAAAAAAGATACCAGAGTTTCTGTTAAGTATACAGTAAGAAGATAAAAGGTTGCACAATCAGCATCGCTGCTACTTGCTGAAACTTCTGAAGCTCTTCAAGTTAGACCACAACTGCCTTTGAAAAGGAGCAAACCCTTGATGGCAGCCACCCATGTTTGCTCTTCCAAAGGTATTCGAAAAGCAGCTGGCATATCTGCGCGTGCAATAAACCGATTTCAGCAGACAGCAGAAAACTGCACGCGAGATAATAAGAAACTCCTACACGTGAAATTCAGCTTAAAATAGGCACGGTTGGAGAAACGCTGCTGTGGCTTGCAGGAATCCAATTCCTGCTCTGCTTTGATCGAATCAAGTGAACTCTCTGGCTCTCAGCTCAGGAACTCGAAAGCAAATCACACAATCCCATCGTTTTCCCCTTCTTTGTGTGACTCATCTAGGTTGTAAATCTCTTATCAGCGGCACCAGTTAAGCCTCCTTTCATATGCAGGACCTAGCAAAATAACTTTGATTTCAGAAGAGGCCTTTGGTCGCCCCTAATAACAGAAGAACATAACTCTTCCCCATTTTGAACTTTACTGTTGCTGCAAAGGGCAAATGGCTGTGAGCCCAACGAAGCTCCTGATAAAATCTGAGCTCATTGGAAGCTCTTGCGTGTCACAGACGGTGCCAAGAGTGAGGGCAGCGAAGCATCCCACTGCTCTACGAGAAAACAGGGCTTTTAGCTACAGGAACCCACGTCTCTGAGAGAAACTTACAGCTGGCTTCACATTTTTAACATGTATTATGTATTATTATGTATTATGAAGCGTGTGCTTCTGAAGAAAATGAGAATACAGAAGACATGCCTGTACCTGCCAGAGCTACCTAACAGCAAGCAGTGCCCAAGGACACAGCTCCACGTTTCATTTGCGCTTTTAAATCTTCTCCCAAACCTTCGCAGGTGCCACGGACAGCGTTACAGCTCCTACGCTTCCATCCGTGATCTGTGTTTGCTTACCACCAACAACAGAGGCAGACTGGCAGATCCGTACAAATGTTTTCACCAAAAAACGTCAGCAGTGGGTGTGTGAGTGAGGGATGAGGGATCCTTCCTGCAGCAAGACCAGTATTATGTTGCCTAGAAACACTCAAAACAGGGCTGCAGCTAACGAAGCCAAGATCAATGTCGACTGAACGTTAGACATTTGGTTCAGTGCTACACAAGGGACCCGTCGGGAAGCCTGGGACAATTAATTTTTTGCGCCGCAGCCCAAGGATAAGGTTATGACAAGCGAGGCGAAGAAAATAAATGCCACCAGCAGAATTCCCAGCGAGAAAACATCGGCTGTGTTTAAAGGGAGACACACAGCACTTCACCCACAGAGGCCGAACGCCCTTACGAGGCGGCGTGAGCAGGAGCAGTGCTGCTGGGTGGGAGCGCACAGCTCTGACACCAACCTGTGTCTGTCTTATTTCTTTCCCTCTTTTATTTTTTTTCCCTTTCTTCTTTTCTTTTCCTCTTTTTTTTCTCTTCTCTTTTCCTCTTTTCTTTTTTTCTTTTCATTTTTTTCTTGTCTTCTTTTCTATTTTCTTTTTCCTCTCCTTTTCCTCTTCTCTTCTCATCCCTTTTTCTTTTCTTTTCCTCTCCTCATCCTTTTCTCTTTTCTTTTCCTCTTCTCTTTTCATCCTTTTCTCTTTTCCTCTTCTCTTCCCTTCTCTTCCCCTTTCTTTTCCTCTTCTCTTCCCTTCTCTTCCCCTTTCTTTTCCTCTTCTCTTCCCTTCTCTTCCCCTTTCTTTTCCTCTTCTCTTCCCTTCTCTTCCCCTTTCTTTTCCTCTTCTCTCCTCTCCTCTTCCCCTTTCTTTTCCTCTTCCCTTCTCTCCTCTTCCCCTTTCTTTTCCTCTTCCCTTCTCTCCTCTTCCCTTCTCTCCTCTTCCCCTTTCTTTTCCTCTTCCCTTCTCTCCTCTTCCCCTTTCTTTTCCTCTTCCCTTCTCTCCTCTTCCCCTTTCTTTTCCTCTTCTCTCCTCTTCCCCTTTCTTTTCCTCTTCTCTCCTCTTCCCCTTTCTTTTCCTCTTCTCTCCTCTTCCCCTTTCTTTTCCTCTTCTCTTCTCTTCCCCTTTCTTTTCCTCTTCTCTTCTCTTCCCCTTTCTTTTCCTCTTCTCTTCTCTTCCCCTTTCTTTTCCTCTTCTCTTCCCCTTTCTTTTCCCCTTTCTTTTCCTCTTCTCTTCTCTTCCCCTTTCTTTTCCTCTTCCCTTCCCTTCTCTTCCTTTCCCTTTTCCCTTTCCCCAGTGATTTTAATGCAATGCAAACAAATCACACTCAGTTTACCACAGCCGCCCAATGCAGGTACTGCTATAGAGACTCTGAACACCCAGAAATGTCCCACAACGGATTTTTTACCTCAGTCACTGCAAGACCCGCAGCAATTACACACAGTGAGAACGAAACACGCTTATCTCAGTAATCACTGACTGGAAAATGAGTTTTTTTCTGTCAGGAAACGGTGCCACAACTGTACCTGGGCAGAACAGCATTCGGACGCCTCAGGCAGCGGGGCCTCACCTCACAGCATGGAATCCTTCTCCTTAAGACATCCTCCGCAAATAAATGCGGATTTCTCCCTGGATTTTAAGGAAAAACTCCTAAGTGCTGTCTAAGTTCACCAACACCCCCCCAACACCGAGCAGCATTTCGAAGTTGTTAAACTAATTGATCGAGCCTCCCTTACTCGAGATGGCGGCTGACGGCTGCGCGCGACTTCTCTGCCCGTATCCAAGATGGCGGCAGCGGCGGCTCCCCGCGCCGAAGGCTGCAGGGCCGCGCCCCGGATGACAACACAATGCGCACGTTGGCGCCTTTGCCCGTACTCAAGATGGCTCCCAAAGCGTTTCTTCTATGCCCTGCCCCCAATCAAGATGGCGGACGCGTGCGGCGTCTCGGCATCCTTCCCGCTCTCCAGATGGCCCCTCCCACCCGCGTCCCGGAGCCTATCCAATCGCGCCACACACCGGGGCTGTGACCCGCCCCTCTCCCCGCCCGCAGCCAATAGCCGCGTCCAGAACCTCCAAGGCGCCAACCTCCGGAGGCGGGCTATCCCCGCCCCGTCCATCAAGATGACATCTGCGGTAGCCAATGGGAAGCCAACGCGGGTGAGGCGGGCCGGGTGGCGCCGCCATTTTGTGAGTCTATAACACGGAGCGGTCGGGCTCGTTCCTGTTATTCCGGCGTCTCCACTCCGTTCCCTGCGGGTCTCCTCCGTGTGCAATGGACGGGTGAGTCTCGGCCGGCGCGGGCGGGGCAGCGCCGGTAACCGTGCACGGGGCCGCGGGGATCGTTACCGGACCCTCCCCGGGGGTCCGGAGGAGGCGGGCGAGTTGCGGTACCGCAACCGGGGCTGGGACGGCACCGGCGGGGGGAGGGGAGGGGGGCACCGTGGGCGCGGTCGGACCGCGAGTGGGGGGAGGGGAAGGGAACGGAGCCGTGAGTGGGGGGTGGGGGTGAGGGGGGGAGGTCTGTCCCCCTCCCCCCGCCGCCGCTCCGTGCCCGGGGGTGGGGGCGGCGGCTCCGCCCCGTTGGGTGCGGGGAGGGCCCGGCGGCGCCGCGTGGGCGTGCGGGGCTGGAGCGCGGCCACGCGGGGGGTGGGGGCGGCGGGAGCGGGCGCACCTGGCGGCGGGAGCGCGCACCTGGAGGCGGGGGCGCGCCCGCGGCTGATTCGCTCCCGGTCTGCGCTTCTATTGTCCGCAGTTATCCGAACGGGGTGGGGGGGGTGGGAGGCACACGCGGGGCCGCGGTTGCGGGGGGAGATGCGGGAGCGCTCGGGCGCTCTCGTGGAAGTTAAGCGTTCCCGAGGGTGGGGCGCGGAGCCCCGGCCTCGTCCCGTCGTTCTTCGGATCCGAACTCCTTCGTGCTCCGGGGAACTGCTCTGATGATGCGTTCCCTCCCCCCCCCCGAGCCCCACCCGCCCCGTGTGTCACGGCAGCAGCCTCTGCTTCGAGGCTCTGCCAGGGCTCCTCTGGCTTTACGGCGTGTTTTCCTGCTGCTCTGACTCCACACGGAGGTCGGGAACTTCCCAGAGCTCCCAGTATGCAGTGTGTGCTCCCAGTGCCTTAACCACAGCGAGCCCGAACCGGTGCTCCTCGTGCCCTGAGAAGCGATGTGCTCATTTATCTCTTCTCACACTAAAATAATATCTGTAACCCTCCCCCCCCTTCCCCCCAAAACTGCATCTTACAGCAAACACAGCTGGGAAAGCTGCTTTAGTGCCTGTGTTGAGATGGTTCTTAAGTTGCCATAGAAGTTTTTAGCGTGAGCCTGAATTATTCCCGGCCTGTGGAGGAGCTGGGTGTGACCTGCTTGTACCCCCTTCCTCCTGCTGAAGTTTCTTAAGCTCCTCTAGCTGGCAGCGTGTGCACTTGGGCTGTGACTTTTCCTATCAGAAGCGATGCTGAGTTCGGGGTCTGGTTGATCCTGCGTGCAGGGAGGGGCTGCTTTGGGAAGCAGCACCAAGGCTTTGCCCCTGCTGCTTCGTTTTTTTTTACCTTTTAGTGCAGGAATCCATTTCATTCTGTGCAAGGAGTAATTTTGCCAGTTCTTTTAGGAAGTAAAGCACGAGTCCTGTATCGAAGCTCCGTGTGACAAGAGAACGCAGCTGACGATCTCACTTGTAGGAGAAACCAACCTGAAATACCTCATTTAGGAGAAACCAGATCCATCCTGCTGGTGCCGTGTAGTTTATCGCATGGGCTGTGGGGCTCGGTAGTACTTGGCAAGTAAAAGCTTTTCCTGTTGGATAATTGTAAAGGTTGTCCCCTGCTAAGGCGACTTTATGTAAAACATTTCCTGTGCCTGAGGCCCGCAGGAGGAACAGGAAGCAGGAGCAGTTGCTCGGGGGTAAGGCTGAGAGTTTTGGAAACCGATGAGATTCCTTCTTCTTAGTGCACTCTGCGGGGGATACCTTAATTCCCCCAAATCAGTGGCTAAACGTGTGTGTTTTAATCGAAGAAATGTGTGCTCAGAGAATACTTAGTAGCTGCCGTAGAATGATCGATTCCTTAAACTGATATGTGCAGATGGGTGTAATTAGCTCATTAGTGGTGCAGCAGAACCCATCTGCCCTCGGCTGGTGAGCAGGAGTGGGGTAGAGCCCCGTGCTCCCACCTGGGACCGGGGCAGGAGGATCCCAACCCCTGCGAGGCTGCGAACTGCTGCGGTGTGATGACATGGCAGGTCGGTTTGGAGGAGGAAGCGTGAGGAGCTGAGCTGGCTTGGGCGTGCGTTACAGCTCGTTTGTGAAATGGGAACGGCTTAATAATCAGATGGAGCAGTATTTAATTCCCTGAAAAACGATGTGATGCAGGAGGGCAGGGAAGGAAGGACGAGCCTGTAAGTTCTCTGGCGTTAGTCGCTTAGGTTTGAGTGGTGTTCTTACTGCTTTCACGTTGCTGCTGTAAGAATGGCTGCACTGCTTTCTGTTAGTGCTGTGTCCGTGCAGCTCTGTAGCTGTGCTGGGGTCCTCTGCTCTGAGTGCTTGGATGTTGTCAGCTGTTTGAAAGATAGGAGATGAAATGGGTGGTGCTGCACGTGGTGTTCCTGTCCTCACTTCTGTTACATTGCTGCTTTACTGTGAGTTGGACTTTATTTAAAGGAAGATCTTCAGTGCAAGGGTGTAATCGAAATCCTGCCTGCCTTGAGCACTCCTACTGGAAATAATAATGTACAGGGGTGGTAATGCTCTGGAAGGTTCCCAAGGTGCAGTGTGACAGACTGCAGGGAAGCCATCCATTTCCAGCAGGGAAGTTGCTCAGTAAGTGTGTGGGGTGGTGATGTTTGCTGCTAGCCTGAGTTGCTTGGGGTACAGCTCACGTTGATCACTTAATTGGGAATTCTCACATCAAGAGCCTAAGCATCCATGGCAGAGGTTAACTATTGTTTTTTCCCTTCCCCTGTGTGTTAAGGAGGAGCAGCTCCCTGGGCTGGGAGCTGCCTGCCTGTGCCCTGGTGGAGCTGGGGCCTGTGGGCCCTGAGAGCTCTGAGCTGGTCCTCACTGCTGAGCTGACAGCTTCTTTGGGGTTAGGAGAGGGCTTCCTTACAGAGTAGGGGAGGTTACTCCATTAGACATAAGGTGTTTCAGAGTTGTGGAGGTGCCTGTTGGTGATGGAGCTGACTCTTGACACTTCTGCCCTTGGTTTAGTCAAATGTCGCACTCTCATCACGCTGCACCCCTGTGAAAGGAGAATGCTGGACTTGGGCAGCATGGGGGTCTCTGTTTCAGCCCCCCAGCATTGTGCTTAAAAAGGGTCATGTTCCATTCTGGGCAGTGGAAGAGCTGCATTTTTCTAGGACTGCTGGGTCTTGGGTCTCCACCATCACCATCTAATAATTTTTCTTCGTATGAACTGTCCTTGGCTCACCTGCAAAGACAACTGTGCACTTTGACTTGCTTTTTTTCTTACTGCTGTAAACTATGCTGGATATTTGTGGCAAACCTATCTAACTTTTTAATCCTTTTCTTTCTTTTTTCTACAGCATTGTCCAAGATATAACAGTTGGTACAAAGGTAGGCACTTCTCACTTTTTCTCTCTTTTTACACTGCTCAGCATCTGACCTAATTTTAGCTTCACCAGATGTAGATCCTCAGCTTCAAGGGGTTATTTCTGGTACCATGTCGATTGGTTTTAACCAGAAGGTAATTTAGTTTCATGTGCATTAAAACTTTTATTGTAGCTCAGCACTTGGCTCTTGGCATTTGGACATTGATTATCAACTGTCAGAAGAGAATGTTATTGCATTTAGGATCAGCCCTCTCCCCTGCTAAAATGTCGAGCTGTGCTTGTTATGTGTGTGCTAGGTGGTTCTCAATGGGGAAATTGGTCCTTTCTCTTTAGAATTCCCCTTGTTTGTCAGAAATCCTTCTGCCACAAAAAAAAAATGGAGCGTGTAGCTGCTGATTTCCATCCCCTGTGAGTACAGTAAATATGACCTTTACCCTCTAGTCTCAGGTTTTGAAAGTGCAGGCCTAGCCCTGAAACTAAAGTGCTGACAGGAGCCTCCTTATCTGTGCTGCTGGGTAATAGCTGCTGTGTTCACAGGATAAAGCACATTCCTCTGAAATGCTGAACTGGAATGCACGGGACAGATTGGCGCTCCTTTGTGTATTAAGGGCTTTTTATTTTGCTCAGTGCACATGATAGGTAATGTTCTGGGATCAGGATTACAGTAATTCAGCCCTGCAGGTTCTTAGTAGATAGCGTGTGGATGTGAACGTTGGCCTTCAGAGGGGTGATCTTACAGCTTCGCTGGTGGCTGTGTTAGCATCTTCATTATTAACTGAGGAACAGAGGTGTGTGCCAGCTCAAATAGCTGGTGAAGTGATGCAGTGTGAGATAGGGCTCATGTGGAAGGGAGCAGAGCTGGTGTGGTTTGGGCTCTGGTAGCTGTGCAAGTGGATGAGAAGTGTTGGAGAGAATTTGCTCCTAGAAAGCAAATGGGGTTTTCTTTATATACAGCACCAGATATGACTGCTGTAAGAACAGGTGTGTGTTAGTGCTCCAGGGCTTCTGAGGGGCATGAAACATGAAGAAAATCTATTTAACAGCTTTTAGCAACAAGGTCATTCTCACTTTTGCTGGTACGACAATCTGGGATCTAAATGATCGTGGTGATGGTGTGGTGTTCCCAACCAGCACTGAACGCTGCTGCGAGGAGCTGAGCTTCCATTGCAGGAGGAGGAAAAGTCAGAGGCTGGACTGTAGGGCTGGTTAATAGTTCATAGCTACTTCACAAGGTGAAGCAAGCAGTCTCTTGGGCACCACGCTGAGTAATCTGATTAATCTAGGTTGAAGTCCCTTAAATTGGAATGAATGTTGCATCTGTTAATCTGCTGCTTGAAGCGATGCTTGTGTACTACTAAATGTGACCAAGAAGCTTTTGAAAACTGTAATTGTAGTCCTCTCAGTCCAACTTGAGAAGCTTCAGGATGTGGTATTGCGTGCCTCATCTGTGGGGCACAGTGCAGTCAGGTGGTTGCAGTGAGGGCTGGGAGGAATCCTGATCTTATGTTTTCACTCCTAGCACAGGGCAGATCTGTAACAGCCCTTGTGCTGCTTGGGCATCGTGGTAGGGAGTGGAGAAGGGCACCAGCAATGAAGCTGCTTGTAAAGGTAGGCAGGGGGGGGTGGTGGGGTGGGGGAGGTTGAGATTGTTGAATCAGAGTGGCAGAAGCAAAAAGGGAAGTTGAAACATCTTGATAAAGGTAAGTTCTAAAACTATTTCTGATGCAGCCCTGTTATGTGATGGCTCAGACAGTCAGTGAAGGTGTCAGTGTAGCTTATGTGACAGAAGCTGTGATGTCTAATGGTAAACTGTAACACCTCGTTCCTGTTGTGGGTTTTGCTCTAGGTAGGTTGAAATCTTGTCTACAGCAACAAGTGAGGGCTCCTCTTAGGACTGCATGCACAGGGTGAGATGCAGACAGCTCCATACAGAGTTGTGTAATCATTTGCTGGATGAAAACACTTATCTCAGTGGTAACCTTAAAGCCCCACTGGCTGCAGCTCTTTGTGATGTTGCTTCTTTAGTGCTTCCATTCCAATCCGCTTCCTTTGGCTTGCCAGGAAGTAGTTGGAAAGACTGCAGGAGGTTTGTGACATCAGAGAAACATTTTGGTCTCCTCTGCTACAGTAACAACATTGACAGAGCTCTGTTGTTCTGCTGTCATTTTTCTGACCCATGTGGCATCACTGAAATCGCTTTGAGGATTAACTGATTCCCACCCCCCCTGTTCAGAAGCAGCAGATGTTCCTTATGATTGCTTGATAACTTACTGTAGTGTGTAGCTGCAGTTTTGTGATCTGCTGGCTTGATAAAGCATTCGAATGGCACTGAGCTTTGGGTGAGGACGTGCTCCTGGTTTGCTCCTAGGCTGGACACGAGTGCTTCACCTGGAAAAGTGTTCTTGGCCTGGGGTGTAAGCTTACTCATTTTTCCTACATATGTATAAAGAAGGTAGGAACACTATTCTATCAAGTTCCTTAAGGTGTTAGGAGATGAGCTGTGTGCTCTCCATTTTGTTGATGAGAGAGAGAGAACACTGGGCCCTTTTTAGATGCTCTTGGTGTGTCTGAAATGTCCCAAAGCTGAAGAGTTCTCGAATCAGTAGGGAAAGTGTAACCTAAAAACACTGCTGAGCAAACTGTCAGAGATGATTTACAATGCCTTCTTGGTTGCCTTCCTGCTGTAAAACATTCTGGGTTACTGCAGGCTAGCTTTGAAATGCTTTCTTCCTTCATGTGTTATGAATCCCGACTCCAACTTGTGTTGGTTATTCAGAGGTCTGTGTTGTGTTCAGTTCTGTAACTGGCGTTCCCAGGTGTTATTGTGGAGCTGTGCTGCCCCATGCTCTCGTTTCCATTGGGTGCTATTTGTCACAGCCATTCCTGGGAATTCCCACTGCACCAAATCCTTGGGCTCTTCAGTCTGAAGTATGTGAACTCGTGTAGGAAACTCATTACAGTTCTGTTAGGGAACTTTTGATGCATGGACTTCTGGAATGTCCTGTAGATTAGAAACACATGGCTCGAGTCTCACATCTGTCCCTGATTTAATATCTGGAAAGGAAGGAAGCATCTCCTTTGGATGGGGGCACAGTACTTGGGCTTGAAGGTGCTGGGTCTGCTCTGGGCACCATCTCAGGCATTCTCTAAGCAGGGCTGACTTATTAGAAAGAGCATGAACTGTGACATATCATCAGCCTTTAGAGCTGCATTTTAATTAAAAAATGTTACTGGAGATGTTGAACGATCCTTGCAGTTTCTCAGTTAAATGGAGCTCTCTTTGGAAGGCGAGGGGAAAAAAAAATACAGTGCGCATATATGGCATTTGAGAAGTTAATTTTTAAAGTGGGGTTTGCTGGAGTGTGATACAGGCTGCCTGCATAGAAGTGATTTGTGGTCAAGCAAGGATTTTTGCCATGGGAACAGTAATTATGGCATTCAGGCAGCAGGCCAAGAATGCTGCGAGGAAATTCCAGTCCTCTCCTATGGCTTTAGTGAGAGGCTGCAACAAGCTGGCTCTTGTTGGCTCTTGTGGCCTGTCTGTAGCAGGCGTGATCACACATGTAGGGCACATGGCTGCTCCACACAGTGGTGGTGGGGAAAAAGTTCCATCTCATCGGGGTGAACTGTTGTGCCTGGTTCTGCCTCTGTCCTGCACAGAGGGAAGTGCTGAGCTCTGGTGGATTATGGAAACTGCCTGCATTCTTTATTAGTGGGGTTTGAAGCTGTTGGGTGAAGCACAGGTGGGAAGCAAGGCTGCTGCTGGAGGTTTGTCAGCTGTCAGAGCTGCCTAAAGCCGTTCCTTGCACTGCATCTAGAATGCTGAATGTGAAAACGAGCTGAAGCTGTGTGCACTTGGGAAGAAAACAAGCTGACTCCTGCTGTGGATGGAAATGAGATGGTGAGGCTTGCTAGAAAGCATTCAGCTGATTAAAAAAAAAACAAAATACCAGTGAGCTTTGCTTGCTGTTCAGCAAGTTGGGATGCTCCTGGTCACTGATGGCACTACAGTGTGTTTGTTGTTGAGCTCAGAGGCGGAGATGCACTCTTTGTAGTGAGATGGTGACATATGTGGTGAGGAGGAATGAATCTTGTTTAATTTCCACCTCTGTGTGGCTCGTACAGCTGTCTGTTAGGCTTTGGATGGGAACTTGTCGAGTGCTGTGTGTAGTTCCTGTGTGTTGTGGTAACCTCAGTGTAATTGCTCGCTCTGTGCCAAAGCAGTTTCTGGTTATTACCCAATAATGATTTTGGGAAAGATCGGATTAGTGAGGGGTTCCTTCTGAACCTGAGTGTTCAGTTTGCTGGCTCATGGGTTAGGGCACCCAATATTCCTTCCCAGGTTCCCATCTGTTGCAGAGTGATTCATCCGGATGTGTTTCTGTGGTGGTGTTTGTGTTGAGCTTTCTGGAGAACCTGCCTGCCCTGCTGTAATGATTAGAGAAGCTCCAGGCTGGCTGCTGGTTAAGTTTCAACTTGGGAGCAGCGTATCATAAAGCCTGGGTGTGTGCTATCCTACAAAGCAAGAATGACTGCATTGCTGCAGTACTTGCCGTTTAGGAATTTGAGAGCTATTTAAAATGGCCACACCTTTTATTTGCTCAGAGAGCAGGTTTGTTTCCTGGGGTGTCTCCATAGCAGCTGAAGCTGAGGAAGAAAGTCAGGGAGGGGCTGATTCGATGAGGGGGTGAAGGATCTGGCTTTGCTGTAAAGCTGCTGTGTACCTGAGCTCCTGGGCCGTGCTGTTGCTGTGTCCCACCTCGGGTTGCAGCAGCAGTTGCTTCATATCATGCTGAAGTTTCTAGTGTCTCGTGGTGTAGGTATATATTGGAGTTCCCGTGGGCATTGTACCAGCTGTTGTGGCAGTATGTACTGTAGGAAAACTGCTTTTTTTAAGGGCCAAGTTCTTTGCAATGCTGTGACCAACAGACCAATTCCAAGATGCTGAGAATGTGCATGCCCAGTATGCCAGTGTGAGGCTTACTGGGAAGTTCAGCGTGCTGGCTCTCATGGGAGGGTATTACACTCTCTCTGATCCAGGCCATAACAATTTAAAAGCTGCTGGGTATTTGCTAGGCCTTGAGTTAGAGGTGCCAGGTATTTGCTATCCCCAAATGAGCAGAGTTCATTAAGTGTACCACACTGATTATGTGGCTGGATTAAACGTGCGAGGGGTTCCTGCATTTGGGTCAGTGCATCAAAATTAGCCTCAAGCCACTGAGTGGACTGAAGTGTTTCCCCCCTATTTTTGGGTTTGGTTGGGTGATGTCCCATGTGTGGGAGATGCAGTTACAGCTGAGATCCACGGCACAGCGCGGTGCTGTGGCTCACCTCACAGCCACAAAGCAGGCTGCAGTCCTCGGGCTCACGAAGTTGCCCTCTGTTAATCTTAAATCTCCTCCTTTGAAGGAGAATGCACTGTTAGTGTACTCTTCAGAGGTGTTTTCACATACAGTAAAAAGAATCATCTGACATTGAAAGGAAAAAAAAACAGGTACTGTCTCCAGGGTGTAGTTGTCACTGTCACCTTTTGGTCTCCAGGTACCTGCTTTTATGACATGTGAGGTGAGTGACTGGACGTGAAGTGAATAAAGGGCTACATTGGGCAGCTGGGTGTTCCTGTAGTGCTTCTAGGTGTGTCTTTCTTCATTGCCAGCCATGGTGAAGTTTAGGTGCTCCCACACGTTAGGATTGCCAGTTGGTTAGTGTTATGAGCTAGCTGTTGGTTTTTGAGCTGTGAAAGCTGAGGCTGATTTGAGATTCTTACAGCTTAGTTGTTAAAATGTACTTTCAAAACCAGAAAGTGGCTTAGATTTTTGGGGCGGGGGGGGGGGGGGGGATGTTGAGGATGTAACCTGGAGGAGTAGGGAAAACTGGGATTTTGCCTTGCAGCAGGTTCTCTCATTCAGAAAAGGGACCTAAAATATTGATAATGTGCCCACATGGAGCACTGGTGTTGCGTTAAATTAATGCAGCTTGAGCAACAGGCCCTCCTAGCTGTGTGCTGCAGACAAAAGGAGGTTGCTGTCATAGCAACGCTCCCAGGCAATGCTTTACCTGTCAGCAGCGTGTGTCTAATTGGTGCTGGAAACAGCCCTACCCCAGACTAGGTAAGGTTTGGCAATGCAGCTTTAAAAACGATATCTTTTTTTCAGTAAACAGGGAGAGGTTTATTAGCTGAAATGATGAATTTGTGCTGAGTGGTGTTGCTGTGTTAGTGTAGTGCTGCTTCTCTTGATCCCTCCATAAAAATACTGGCTGCCATAGAATGGGCCGAGCAGGAACGTCAGCAGGATTTGCTGTCTGGGAGCAGGGCAGCTGACTTCAGGACGTGAGGAGCTGGCTGATGCGTGGCACAACTGGGCTTCACCCAGGTAGGTGGGAATACAAAGGCAGAGGAGGGCTGTGGGCTGAGCCACGCTGCTCTGTGCTCACCTCCTTCCTTCCCTGGGGCTCGGGGAGTTCTGCCCTTAAAATAAAGGCATAAAAACACTGAACAGTTCAGGATCTGCACCTTTTCTTCCGAGCCTTTCCAATAAAGCTCGGTTTCAAGGTGCCAACCAGCCCTGATTTGTTTCTTTTGCTTCCCAGTGCTCTGGTGTTCCTCCAGTCCGTGGTGCTGACTGCAAAGCTGGTTCTCCTGGCGTTTCATTGCAGGGCCATCAGGGCTGGGTGTGCATTGAGAAAGGCATTGATTTATGCTGGGAGTGTTGCGGCTGTGTGTGTACAGAAGTATATGAGTTCTCCAGAAGCTGTAAAGAAGCTCAAGGTCCACCAGGGCCTGCTGCAGATGGCTTCGTTAGCCAATGAGCACTGCAGTGGAGGCTTTTGCTTGCTCTCAGGGGTTCCTGTGAGCAGCTGCTGGTTATGTGCTTGGCTGTAGGGCAGAGATCCAGGTTTAGTAAATGCAGTAATTAAAGCATGCAAACATTTTTACAGTAAACTGGTGGATTTTTTTTTTTTTTTTTTTTTGCCTTGGCATGTTATCTTGATTTGCCATCAGAAGGATGGGCTCACAGTGCAGTAGCTCCCCACACCAGCTTGCCTCTTGAACTCAAATCCCAGTGCGAATGACAGCAGCTGTTAAAAGGGCCATTGCTCATTATGTCTTTGTTAGGTGACATTGCCATGGGTGCTTCTTGCCTTTGCAGGACCTGGTCAGTGCTGTGCAGGTGACCAGCACATGAAGCATGGCTTTGGAACCTGCCCTAATTTCACATATTCAATACATCAAAGTCCCCGAACTCTGCTTTGAAGAGCAGCACTGAGCAGTCAGACGAGAAATTCAGGATCTGAGGAAGAAAAAACCCAATCTCCTGTCTGTAACTCTGCGTGCTGGGCTCGGTGTGTGACCTACTTTGCCGACCTGTTCCCTGTGCAGCCAGCAGAGCTCCTGTTGCTGTGCAGGTCGTGTTACTGCAGGTGCCAGCAGGCACAGGGTCGGGGAGGGGGTGGAGGGGGGGATAGTATCCTGGCAGCCCTGTGTGCTGTGGGCATGTTTCCATTGGAGTGCCTGGTTGGGAGCGAAGGCAGGGCTGGGTTTTCCTATTGCTGGTAGGGGTCTTCTGCTGTGACACTGCTGTGTAAAACATAATTTGGATGTTACAAGAAGGTGCTCTGATGTGCTGAATTGGCATGGCCGCGTCTGCTCGTGCTCACTTTGAGGTCCTGTGGGTAACTCAGTTGAAATTCTTACTGATTTTTTTTTTTTTAAGTGGTGTATATAAGTGTGCTGAGAAGAAATGGTAATGCTTGCTTTTAGTTGTGGTGATACCTGTTTTCATACTTCAGTTAGCTTAGTTCTGGCCAGTCAGGTAACTGGAATCACAGGGAATGCTGGAGTTGCACATGGTGGTCTCAGAATCACTCAGTGGTGTTCTCAGGGAGTGAAGGAGAGCCGTGCAGGTGTGTGAATGGATGGAATTACACTGTGCCTGCAGATAGAAGGCCCAGAATAAAGAAATGCGTGTCTGTTAGTTGTGTAGTATCAGTTTGCCTGGGCAGGGTAGTTCTATTAGGAGCAGTTTTTAAAGTTCTGGTTAAATAAGTCCTTCTGTATTGCTGAAAGGCATGGTGCTGCAGCATGGAAAACCAAAGGGGGACAGCGTGCTGCTCTGTTCTCTGAATAGCTGTGCTGACTTGAGTGTGGAAGTCCTCCTGCCAGAGGCAACAGAGGATGTGGTCACAGGCCTTGTACCTGTGACTCTTGTTTCTCAGCCTCAGAATGCTCTGTCCTTCGACTGAAGTGTTTACTGAGGTATTGCTGTGCTGTTGCCCCAGAAGTTCCTGCTGCTGTTCTGAGGACTGTGGGTAGAGAACAACAACCCAGCAATCTGACCCCACAGATTATCAGATATGATCCTACTTCTGTACATTTTAGAGTAGCTTTCTTCTAGCAGCTTCATTTTCTTTTCCTTCCCCCCCTTTCTTTTTTCCCTGGGGGAGGGAAGGGGGAGAGTTCCTTTTTTTTCCCCTCAGTTTCCAAGTTGCATCATCACATTTTCACTGGAGAATAGCATCTTTAACTCATCATTAAGTCATGAATTGCCTTCTGCTTAAGGCTTCCTCAAGTCTTGGTAACCCACAGGAAAATAATTGCTCTAATCTTAATCAATGGCATTAAACATCATACTAATGAATAGATGACAGCTATCTGCTTTGCTATTTCAGTTTAACTACCAATGCTCAAGCTTAACCTAAAAGAATGAATATTTATCTGACACCAGTAGTCTGAAGTAAGTTTATATTTGAGTGAATATCAGTGCCTGATGCTTGACACTGGCTCCAGACAACTCAGCAACGCTTCAGCTCCTGAGATTCCTAGTGTTTACCTGAACAGAGCTATTGGATAGTGCTATTCAATTACCAAATTGGATCTTACTTATATTTAATTGATGATGATGAGGTTGACTGTCAGTGTGTTTTCACTTACGCTTCTATTCAGCTTCTGTACACCTTAATATCGGTTGTTCTGCTGTTTTTGGGACTCCTGAAGAGAGCTCAGTAGAAATGCTGTCAGTTTACCTTTCTTCTTTTCTTTTCCAGCGGGGATCTGACGAGCTTTTCTCTACTTGTGTTACTAACGGACCCTTTATCATGAGCAGCAACGCTTCTTCTGCAGGTAATACTGCCTATAAGAAAAGAACAGCAGTTGGTGGGTACTGCAGGTACTGTCAGGTCTGATTTTATTTATTTGTCACATTTTTAATTAAAAAAAAAAAGTCTGTATTTCTAATATTTACTTGGTCTTTCGTAAGTTGGTGCTGAATAATAAACTGCCCTGCACCTTGAAGGTTAGCAGACTGAAAAACTGCTTCGAAACACTTGCTGTGATGATTTTACAGTAATAAAACAGGCAGGTTCTGATGTGAACCGGTGGACCTGAGGCACAGTTGTATTTCATATGGGATTATTTTGGCCATATATAGTAAACTGCTGTTATTTATTTTGGGAGTCTGACACCATCTAGAGGTTAGTGCTCCCTCCCAGGGCAGGGTTTTGCCTTACGTGCTTGTCAGTGCTTTGAGTTATCTTACCTTGAGCTGCTGTTCTGAGTCCCTTGTTAATGCTCTGCCAGACCACATCAACTGTCTGATAGTGCCATGTGTGTAACCCAGCAGATCTATAACTTCAGGTCATATTTGTTTTTTTAATATCACTTGGTTTGATGATGTCCTTTTCAAACTGCTTCGTTGCTACGAATGATGAAGTGAAGCTGCAATCCCAAATCAATGGATTGCATTTAAATGGTGGGAATGTGAGTTTCTGGGGATCTGTGTGTGCTGCAAAATGGCCACAGGAGAGCAGGTTGCATTGCAGTGGCATTCAGCTATGTTGAATTCAGCTATTCACAGTTGTGTAGTCTGAAAAAGAGCAAATCTGTGTATTTGGACTCAGGTTAAATTAGACTGTAGATTTTCTCTCTAATAGAAATGGGGGAGCACGAGGTGCACGTCAGAAGTAGTGACTGTTTGCTCATCAAACTCACCCTAACGAGCAGTGGCTCTTATTTTTTTTCTTTGTACAGCTAATGGAAACGACAGCAAAAAATTCAAAGGGGACAGCAGAAGTGCTGGGGTCCCATCCAGAGTAATCCACGTCCGTAAGCTCCCCAGTGACGTCACAGAGGCTGAGGTCATCTCTCTGGGCTTACCTTTTGGCAAGGTCACCAACCTTCTGATGTTGAAAGGAAAAAACCAGGTACTGTCTCCACAACTGACAGCAGAGGTTGGCAAAGACTTGAGTTTGTCATGCTCATTGGGACTGATAACTTCTGCGTGCTGTGTTTTACTTTTCCATGGCTCTCCCATGAGCTGTAGGAAATGCTATTTTCAGAGTGAGTCTGTAATTATTCGTAGTCATTTATAATTAGCATTGTGCTTGTTCTTGTAAATTACAGGCTAGGTAAATGGTTTGGCCAGCAGTGCTGTGAGTTGGCCTTTTTCACTCCAGCCAGCTCAGTTGTTGAGTAACCACCAACGTAACTTTGCATATTAAGGGCACCTTTCCAGATAGAAAAAATGAGCTGGGTAAAGCTGAGGTGCCCGTGGTTAATGCAGGAGGCGTGTGTGAGCTTTGGAACTGCAACTGTCGTACAAATTAAGGAGTTAAAAAGCAAGCCAACTTTAATCACTGCCGAGAATGCTGTGTCTTTAATCCTAATTATGAAAATGTGCCCCTGGTATGTTGTGTGATGTGATTATATATGAGGGCTGCTCCAGAAGTAATGCCTCTGGGTTTGTTATGATGGCTAGTGATGCCACATGTGGCTGTTGGTGGAGACTGAACCTTCCCATCAATATCCTTTTACATCTGGTTGCTGTGCTGCATGTGGCAGCAGAGGGGCAGTGACATAGTGGCACCTGATGTGCAGGGGTGTGGAATTCAGGTCCTCCAATCAGACATTACTTTCAGAGTAACCTCCATGCTTAATGCAAGGACTTGCTGCAACTCCTTCTGTTTTTTCTTCCTAAAACAGAGGAGACCATAAAGGTGTGAAACAGTACGTAGGTGTACGTAAGTATTGAGAGTCTGTTAACATGCTGAAGTTACTGATTTGATTTTTCGTGTAGGCTTTCATAGAAATGAATACAGAGGAGGCAGCCAACACCATGGTTAACTACTACACCACAGTCACTCCAGTCCTTCGAAGCCAGCCCATCTACATCCAGTTCTCCAACCACAAGGAGCTTAAGACAGACAACTCACCAAACCAAGCAGTTAGTTTCTTTCTTTACACTGTCACACAGGTGGGAGGGACGGATGGTTTTGCTGCTGTTGTAGGTCTGGAAGAGTTAAAAAGGGCATGCTGTGTTTCCTGAGAATTCTCAGGAACAGGAATTCTTATCTAGGTTCTAATAGTCTGTCTTTCAGCACAGATGCTTCTGACCACCTCTTTCCCTTTGCTTGCAACTTTTTCATTTGCTGCTTTGATTTCTACCCCAAGCTTCTGGCTTATGGAAGAATATCTGCTACAAAAGTTTTTGTCCAGAGCTTCAGCAGGCTATTATATGAGCTGAGAATGCTTCCTTAATGTTGGGTGGAAAAAAAATAAGTGAGACTGTGAGAAATTGCACTCTAGCATTCTCTAATTAGAAACTCTTAACAGTGCCCCTCGAAAGATTTAATTTTTGAAGCACTAAAAATGCTGCTGGCATTCAGGAAGTTTATGTAAAATGAAGCTCTGATGGAGATGAAACTTGTAACTGCTGGAGAGTGTTGTTGCTGCGTGCTAGCTTTGAAACAGGTAGCACTTGAACACAGAAGTTCTTCATCCTTTGGGCTGTTGAGAGTTTCTGAGTAAAACAGGCTCTGCATAGTATGAAAAGTTCCATTTTTGGCTCAGCTGCTCTTGGCAGTCGTTCAGGGCAGGAGCATTGGAAAGAAGTTCAGGTTACTTGCACCTCCTTATCAGGGGTGGCTTCCTAGCACGTCCACTTTGCCTCCTCGTTTTTCAGCCTGACTTTCATCAGCATCAGAGCATCTTGTGCTGTGCAGATGAAGTGTCACTGCTTGGTGCATCTGACAAAACCATTATTTGATGTGCATGTTATATGCAGGAAGGGGACTCGACAGGATCTTCCGTGTCAGTTTTCACTGCTGCATCCCTATGGCAGCTGTGTATTAAACTTCTTATCTCTTTTTGTCAGCTTCCGAGGTGCTCTGGAGGTGATGTTGCATTCTAAGAGCCTAGTTTTACCTTTTTTCATGAGCAGTGGAATAATGTAGCAGCATTGTGGGTGCTGTGCAAGAGTACAGATAACAGTAGCATAAGTATTTAACACTTTATTTAGTGTGTTTTGCGTTACTGTTACTGATTGAGGTGACCTTGTACTTCCCACGTTTAAAATGTGCTGAAATATTGAGTTCTCAGCCATAGGAACAGCAAACTGCTGCTTGTTGTTCTGTAGTAGGTAGCTGGGGAACTCGAGAAAAGCTGAATTTGTATTTCTGCAAGTGGGAGTGTCAGTCTTAACAGGATGTTTGCTTCTGCAGCGTGCCCAAGCAGCTCTGCAAGCAGTGAATTCTGTTCAGTCGGGAAACCTAGCACTGCCAGCCCCTGCTGCAGCTGTGGATGCAGGAATGGCCATGGCTGGCCAGAGCCCTGTGCTGAGGATCATTGTGGAGAATCTCTTCTATCCTGTCACTCTAGATGTTCTGCATCAGGTAAAAAAAAAAAGTCCTTATCTGTAAAGCAAGCTGTGGAATGAGCAGCTCTGAACCCTGCTGTTAGTTTTCTGCTTTCTGGAGGCCCTGATGTCTGCATGAGGCTCTCCTAGTTTTGTTTCCAATCTGTCCAGTCTTAATTTCCATTGCTGGCCCATTGTGGTGGGAATGCAGACTGGTGTGGCAGAAAAGGCAGATATTACTTCTTCAGGACTGGGGTTAATGCACTGCTTCTGTGGTGTCTGAGCATCATTGTGGGAGGTAGTGGGAAACTACTGTAGTCACTTAAGTAGTAACCTGTTTGGAAATTTATTCCTGCTCTCCACTGCAGTTGCTTAAAATGATCTTTGTTTAAAACACAAGTTTGACTGCATTTAAGAATCCCTGAACTTCTGGAAGTATTCAGGTTTGTGGAGGTCTGGATGCATCTTTTTGTGTAAGAGTGATGATAAAATGAGGGCTTTGTGGGTGCACTGAGGTAATGCTGTTGCTTCTCCATGCAGGTGCCATGATGTAGGATAAACAGTGCTTGTGATGTAGTTTAAAACCTTACCCTTTCCAGTTGAGAAGCTGGCAGGGTGACAGGACAGATCTCTTACTGCTTCTAATAATTGATGTGAGATATGAATATGATATTCACTTCCTGATGAGGTGACAAAGTGTTCAAACATTGCCTTGCAGATCTTTTCCAAATTTGGTACAGTCTTGAAAATAATCACCTTCACAAAGAACAACCAGTTTCAGGCTCTGTTACAATATGCTGACCCCATGAGTGCTCAGCATGCCAAACTGGTGAGTATTATGCTTGTGGTGCTGAACACCTGAATTGTTTCAACTTTTAAGCTTGCCTTTGTTGTTCTGGGACAAACGTGTGTATGTGGTTTTATGGAAGCATTACCCAAATGGCACATTGCATTTGTGAGTGGGAGGGAACTTCACCACCAAGAGCAGCATGGTGTAACAAGGATAATTACTGAAGGGGATTAATGGAAGTGATGCTGATTCTGCATGAAGTAGGTTATCTGCTTGTCTTCAGATGCAACACTCCCTGGAGTGATGCAACGCTTTCTCTCTTCAGTCATTTGTTGCTGTGATATTTAATATAAACTTGTATTTAAAGAGTGCTTTATTTCCTTGCAGTCTTTGGATGGACAGAATATCTACAACGCCTGTTGTACGCTGCGCATAGATTTCTCAAAACTCACAAGTCTCAATGTAAAATACAACAATGACAAAAGCAGAGATTACACACGACCAGACTTACCTTCTGGGGACAACCAGCCCCCTCTCGATCAGACCATGGCAGCTGCTTTTGGTGAGAGTTCTTAATGTGGGAGCAGGGCAGCTGTAGCAAGCTTCTGCTCAGTGGGGAAGAGAGGATATAATCCTGGTGCATTTGGTTATGTATATCATGAATGAGAAACTTTGGGCTCACTGTATCTGAGTGCAAAATACTAGCATGGGCATATGTTTGTGGGTGCGTGTTGATGCTTTGGAAGCTGTTTGTGTGGGGATTTAGAGGATCTGAGCAGCTGTCTGTGCTTCGAGTGCCATCTGCTGTTCTGTTTGCAGTACAGACAGCAGTAATTTGGGGGTGTTGTAACCCGTGCATTTGAAAACTGTACTGTGGTTAAGCAGCAATGGGAGCTGCTGAAGTGTATTCTGATCAACAGCTGTCTTCTGCTGGCAGTGTCAGCCCAGCAGGGCTCAAGGAGTGCTGCTGGCATTTCTAGAGCAAATGCAGCGTTGCTTTAGAGACAATTTTTTGACTCAGTGGTTATGGTTTAGCTTCCAACTTGATCCATATGTAGAAGGACAGATGAAGGCAGTTAGGTGTAGAGTTTTCTCGCTGTTGAGTATCTGTGTATAATGTGTGCATCTTTCCCAGGTGCCCCGGGAATAATCCCTGCCTCTCCATATGCAGGAGCTGGCTTTCCTCCCACCTTTGCAATTCCTCAGGCTGCAGGTACTGTACTTCGTAAGTTGGAATTTTATATAGGTTCTCTGGTTGTTGCTGAAGCATCTTGATGTTTTAAAGCTAAGTCGTGGAGGTTTGGGGGGAGTGGAGTGGGGAGCTAGTCCTCTGAGTCCTAAATGCTGGCACTTGGGCATAGAGGGGAAAGATTTTTCTGTACATAATCTCAACCGGGTGTGCAGCTGTAGTTACTCTGGCTAGGCAGTACCCATGTGGAAAGAAGGAAATCTGAGTGACAGAATGGGAGCAACACTAAAAAACAGCATTTAAATATTACCCTATTGGGACATTTATTGGTAAGTTAAGCTTTCCCCATTTAGCTTTTTCTCATGGGGCTGCTGAGTTTGGGAAACCCACCTTTACATCTGTGAGAGCGAATAAAAGCAGGAAATCCTTGCTTTTTTTTTTTTTTTTACTTTGAGTTAAGCTGGTATTCAGGTATGAGCTGAATTTACACAGACAGTTAATTTTTCATAGTGTACTGAGCTGTGTTGACTCCCCGTTAACTTGGTGGGATTTCCTGGCTTATAAAGGAGCAGTCACAAACCAAACGGTTCCGCTGCTGGTATTTTGTTAGCATGTTGCCCTCATGGGGAAACAAGCCATGCCACTTGAATAATTATGTTTAATTAATTACTAGCTGTTGTTTCTAGAGCTGTAGCCCCCCAAAGGGAAGCACTTTAATGCAGTGAGGTGCCAGGTGTTCTGTAAGCAGCCTAGAAATGAAACCTTAATGTTCCTCCATTCAATAAGAGACTAGCTGACAGTAGCATGATAGCTGATAATTCTGACATGCATGGTTAAAGAACAAAGCATTTTTTTGGCATGCACTGGTTGGAAAGACCCTTACGATTACACTGTTTGTAATACCTTTCCTGCCCCACCAGAGCTGAGGCTTTGTGCTGATTCCGCTTCTTGTGAAACGTGCAAAATATTGTAGTCAACAAGATCGTGCTGAGGCATCTGTTGAGCACCAGGCACTGCAAAGAGCAATTACTATTAGAAATCAACACCATTTCCTGCAGCACCAGAACTGGAGGCTTCTGTTGCTGTTAGAGTGTAGTCACTGTGTTCTGAACGGTTACTTGCATGTTACGGAAGGTGTGCTGTTCTCCCTTCTGGTGCAGCAGATACACTAGAGTACGTGCTGTTAACTTCTTTACTGGTTAATATTCTTTAATTTCCAGGCTTGACAGTTCAAAATGTTCATGGAGCACTAGCTCCTTTGGCTATCCCAGCAGCAGCTGCAGCGGCTGCAGCAGGACGGATTGCCATTCCCGGCCTCGCTGGGGCAGGGAACTCTGTTCTGCTGGTTAGCAATCTGAATCCTGAGGTTAGTGGAGTCCTAATTTTACTTTTTTTATTCCTCCTTCCTGTTACCTCTACTTTCACTTTCTGAATGCAGATTATGCTGAAAATCATTCAAAGTGAAATCCTACTGTGTCCTAAAGGAAACGGCAAAGCTAGAAAAGCAGATGTGCTCTGCCAGCTCTCAATCTCAAAGCAGACAGTACTCTAGTTGCTGAAGGGAAATCAGACAGTCCATCTCTCAAATTAAAACCTTGCTCTTCTTTAGTTGAAAGCCGAGGATGCTGCCTGCCTGCTCTTGTCCCACAAAGACTACAATACCTGTCCCCTCCCTCCCTTTCATTTGGAATCTCTCTGCCATTCCCATGTAGTATTGTCACTGGGTCAGAAGAGTCACGTCCATTCTTTCTTTCCCTTAGCATGTTCTAGATTTTTAATACATTAATTCAGAACTACAGAGTTCATTCTGACCTTTGCTCTGTATAGTGTCTGGACCCCTGCCAGCTTGACTTTGTACTTGTGCAGTTATTTCCTCTGCCATGTGCTTGCACATTTTTCCTTTCCAAGATTTCGGGAAGGTTTTCCTTAGCTAAACCCCTTAACAGCTCACAGTTTACATTTTCAATTCTGTTGGACGTAGTGAGTTGAAATGTTTGGGTTTCCTCAGTAACGAAGCAGGAAATCGTGAACAAAAAGTCTCTAACAGAAGACTGCATCATGAGAATTTGGTATCTTGAATTTTTCTTCAGTCAGCTTTTGGCTCTTTGTTGGATTGAAAGTGTAGAGTCTCCTGTTGTGTGTGCTGGCGTGTGATCAGTCTGCTGAACACACTTTTAACTGGTGGGACTGTGCACACAACTTAATACTACTTTGCAAAGCTATAAAAACTTAACAGTGATGGCAGAGTAACCACAAAACCTCTTTTGCATCAAAGGAGAAGCCTGGATGTGATCAATAATTAAAAGTAAACCAAACAAAAAGCCATTTGACTTTTGGAGAGAGGCACTGATTGGATCAGTATTTCAGACTCGGTACTGTTTTCTCCAGGGCATGAAATAATGTTGGGGACTGTGCAAGCAGCCCTGGTGTGGAGGAGTTGTTTTTCTGAGCAGGAATTCCTCTGCCATTCCAGGAGCTGTCACCTCAGTCCCAGTGTCATGCTTGCTTAAACAAAATGCTTACAAGTTAAGAGCTGGCCTTGCTGTTCTCAACCAGTGTAATGCTGCCTAGCTTGTTTTTGTTGGGATGATTTAGTGTTACCTGGATGATAAGACTGTGCTTTTTACCCCTATTTACTTTGCATGTGTTTGCTTCTCTTCAGGAGTGGCATCTGAGGGGTGCACCTTGTTCAAATAGGAGCAGTTATTTCATGCCTTGTGGTTTTTGATGAGCTCTTCACTATCCATCCAGCTTATCTTTGGGCTAGAGAGACTTTGATACTTGTACTGAAGCTGTGAACTAACAGACCTGAAACCTGAAACTTTTCCATTGCCTGTATAATCAGTGTTGTAGAAACTTACCTGTGCCACAAACAGTTAGTTAAGAGACAGTATTTCTCCAGAGTGACTGCTCTGCAGTGCCATGGGGGGCTTTTCCTGAATCAGGACCATGGGAATTGACATAACATCATCTTTTTCCGTGACAAGCAGAAGTCTCGAGGCTTCAGCTTGCTGTGACTTAGTGTGCAGGCTCTTACCTGCATGCAGAGTTAGAGCTGTGGTGGGAGCAGAGATGCTTTTCCTTTCTGGATCAGAAGTAGCAGCACCGGGTTCCCTGCGTGGTGAGACCAACCCCCTGAGACAGAAGGAAGGGAACAGACTTGCTTGTAAATGTGCTACTGAGCTCCTTTTATAGCAGGCACTCCTACCAGGCCTTGGGGATGCTTTTTTTGGTAGTGGTGCAGCTGCTCATCCATATGATACTGGTTAGTATCTCAATTGGCTTTTTCATTTTTTTTCCCCCACAATTAAACGTGCAATTATAGCTTGCTTCCCTTTGTCGTCACTCCTCAAGGAGTGGGTGCAGCTGTTTGATTTGATCCAGTTTTCCCTCAGAAACGGCTGTAGTAAAATTTGTAGGGAATACCATTGCAGTTCACTTCAGTATTGGAGCCTGTAAAGTCATTCTGTTGCGATACTGTCTCTTGAACTCCTTTGTATATCTTAAGTTAAAATGCCTTTTCTTTATCATTGTGTTCCACTAGGTAAAACCTATTAACTGTTTCTGTAAGCAAGTTATTATATGTAGAATTCTATAAATCTGACTGATGGAACACTACATATTTCCTTATGTATTTACTGACCTGTGTTTTTTGCTACTTTTTTCTTTTCTCCCCCCATCCCTGAATTTTTTTTTTCTTCCCCTGATCCGGAATTTCTTTGCCAACTGACTGCACGGTACTTCTGCTTCCTGTTGTTGCTTGAAACAAAACAAACAAACAAACAAAAACTATTAAATTCCCCTTCCAAAAACAAAAAACCAAAAACCAAAAAAAACCAAAAACACACACCCTGCTCTTCGGAAACCAACCTGCCCTTCAATATTAACCATCTTGAAAACTTCATCATCCATCAACCAATTTCGCCATTTCCTGCGGGGACTCTGCCCTTCCTCGTTGTGGACGATTTGTGCAACCTCGCTCTCCCCTTCGATTCCTTACCTCTTCCCTGTCCCTCCGCTGCCTTGCTCTGCTGTTCTCTAAAGAGAGTTACACCCCAATGCCTCTTTATTCTTTTCGGTATGTTATTATTCACACTTTTTATTACCTTGTTTTTTCATTTATTTGAGATTTTTTTTTTTTATACTTCAGAAATGTACAGTTTGCAGTTTGCTTTATTTTTTTTTTGAATGCGTAGTTTTGTTGTTTAGTTTTGCTATTTAATTGAGTTTGCCTTTATTTTATGTTCAGTTATGCATGATTTATTGCTTTGCATGTCTTTATATAAAAAAAAAAAAAAATTAAATTGTGATAGCATGCTAAATTGTCCAGTCTTCTGGCAGTTAGATTTTGGCTTTTTTTTTATTTTATTTTATTTTGCTGAAACCCAGTATCTTTTCTTTAATGTATTGTTCCATTATTATTCTGCTATATAAGAATTTTCCTTAAGTAGAGCAGAATAAGTAAAACGTGGTTGGAATGAGATCAGTTCTGATTGTGAATGTTTTTTTTTGCTCTTGGATTGGTTAGCTAAGATTAAGTTGAACGAGGCTTCCTTTCCACCCCTACCTAAAACTGCTTTTGTTTCCTCACTTTCTGAAGGAGTCTATGGTGATGTGCAGAGGGTGAAGATTTTATTTAATAAGAAAGAGAATGCCCTGGTTCAGATGGCTGATGGAAACCAGGCTCAGCTTGGTAAGCAAGCTTAAATATATATGATGATAGCGTTAAGAGGAATGGGTGGTCAGAGCTTTCTGCTCTTTAAAACAACAACAGAGTACTCCTTGTGTGCTTAATTGCTTGCCTGCATCTGTAGCACTGTTTTGGTGCAGCTCTGAAGACGCTGTGGTTTATTTGTGCCAGATAATGTAGGGGTGAAATAATGGAACGAGCAGCACTGTTAAGGCAGAATAATGCCTGTCATTGTGTCCTGTGTAAGGAGGAACTGAAATGAAGCTCTAGCTTTGATCCAGGTGTCTGAACAGAGCTGAAATATCACTGTAGTCAGCTCTGTCTTGAACTGTTGCAGCCATGAGCCATTTGAATGGCCAGAAGCTCCACGGGAAGCCCATCCGTATAACGTTGTCCAAGCACCAGACAGTACAGCTTCCTCGTGAGGGACAGGAGGACCAAGGCCTGACTAAGGACTATGGGAACTCTCCTTTACACCGTTTCAAGAAACCAGGCTCCAAAAACTTCCAGAACATCTTTCCTCCTTCTGCCACTCTCCATCTGTCCAATATTCCGTGAGTATCTGTGTGGGGAACCTCCTGTGGTGGTGCTCATTGTGGGAATGTCCACAAGTTCAGTGTTGGGGTGAAATGGGATGGTAACTGCTGACAGGAGACAAGCTTGCTTCGTCGTTCCTCGTGGTCTTTCTGTTCCAAGGAGCTGTGCTGTTGGTAGAAAGCCTCAGGAAAGGGTCTGCTGGGTACTGTTTTAGTGGTGTTGTCTGATGTGTATTTGACTGGAGAAAAAAAAAATGATCTGTTGCAGACCTTCAATAGCTGAAGATGATCTCAAGATGTTGTTCTCAAGCAATGGCGGGATGGTCAAAGGCTTCAAATTCTTCCAGTAAGTGTTTTCTCTCTTAAATCCTGTCCTTGCATCTGGGGAGAAGGGTAGATGTGCCTGGCTGTCATCAAAATCCAGGGCTAGGAGAGAAGTGAGCAGAACTGTCACTTACATAGCAGTCCAACTTGTCTGAAATAAAGAGTTCAGGAGCAGCCCTGGACCGGGTGCGTGGTGAATATGGGATGAGACAGCTTCAGGGTGGCTGAGTGAGAATTCAGGGGTCAGCATGTTTATCTTCTAGGTGTACTTTTCCACAGAAGAAGGTGTGGTATATTGCAGTTACCCGGGTAGCTAATCACCTGCTCGACCTCGAGCCTGAGGTGATGAGACTCACACTGACTCGAGAAATGCTGCGTTGTGTGGTGGTACTCAATGACTTAACTCTGTCTTATCAGGAAGGACCGTAAGATGGCTCTGATCCAGATGGGCTCCGTGGAAGAAGCCATTCAGTCACTCATTGACCTCCACAATCATGACCTGGGTGAGAATCACCACCTGCGTGTGTCCTTCTCGAAGTCCACCATTTAAAGCTTTGGAAGGCATGAGACAAAATGGACTTGACTTAACCTCTTGAGTTCAGCCTTGACCTTTAAAGGGCTGAACGCGGGGGTTTCAACTTCCATCATTCCAGAAAAAAAGCCACTTTAAAAAAAAAAAATGCAGCTGAAGTGACCTTAAAAGACCAGAGATTTTATTTTTTTAAAGAGAAATCAGTTTACCGGTTTTTAAAAAAAGAAAAGAGAAAAAATTAAATCTAATTCATATTGCTAACCTTGCGGTGATGGGTAACAATCTTGACTGTTCAAATAAAAAAATCACAAGTTGAAGTTTACACTTTGGAACCTGCTCTGGGAAATTCCCCTCCCCTCCTGTTCCTTCTCCCCCCCGAAAAGCAGATCCCAACAAGTTTTTATCAGGTTTCACATTGATGCCTTTTTCTTTTTTTTTTTTTCTTTACCCATCCATGCCTTGAAAGACCTAAAACCACTGTGTACATTCACTTCTGCGCCTTTGAGTCAGGATTGTGCAAAATGCATGGTGTTCTAGGAGCTCCCAACCCAACTAGCACAACGACAAGTTGCATTGATCCTACCTAAACTGTGCATCTGCTATTCCTGTGCCTTAAACCTTTTTCTTCTTTTTTTGGGAAAACATCTGAATTGTGGAGATCGGATGGGAGAGTTGAGGGGGAAAAAATGGGTGAGTTCTGGCTCCCTAGATCTACTTCTTGTAGTGAAGGACTAATCGAGCTGGCAGAGTGGATAAAGAAAATATTGGGCTTTGACTCTTCAGGCAGTTGTACCCTGCTGCCGTGATGTGTCTCGATTGCATAGTACCGTGTGTCTTCGTGCCACTTCCCAATCTGCTTGTGGTTTATCTCCATCTGCAAACCTTCAAGTGGGAGTTAAGATCCCTTGTGTGACATTCAGGCCACGCAGAAGGGTCTGGGTGGGGAAACGTTCCCGAGACCAAATCACATTCCGTTGTCAGTAGTGAGTCAGCAGGCTCTGCCCTTCACCACGAGGGCACTGATCACGACACAAAACGAACCACTGCTGGACATTCGTGAAGACAAATCATGAAGAATTTGTCAAAAATTGTGTGTGTATATATATCTCTCTCTAAATACTTGGCTAGGATTTGAAGAACCGTTGGGTGTCCCACATCTAGAAAGGTGTTCACACGAGTCACCTTCGTGCCCCTGATTTGGAATTAACAAGACCAGTGTAGCTCTGCCATCATTCTTATAGCGTGTCTTCAGCATTTGAGCTTTTTTGTTTTAATTCTTGTATTATACTTTTCGATGCAGTTGCTGTCATCTGTGCCTAGCAATATCTCCAGTTGACCAAATATCCTAATCTCTTTATATGCAAAAGAAATAGTTTAAGTACCTTTTTATAGAATGGTAAGATGGTATAAACGTAATCGGAATTTACTCCTTTGTGATATTACCCTTGTATACTGTACTTTCTTTCTTTGTTATTTTTTTATGATTGAAGCTGTAGGGCAGTGAGATAGTTTCCAGGCTGAGGCTGTGACTGAGGATGTAATGACGTGGATGAGGTGCTGCAGGTGGACTTCTAAAGCGACGCGTTTGAGCTTGTGAGCTGAAATAAAAGGACCAGGCTAAAGCTTTCCCACCTTTTAAACCTGTAAGCCCAGATATTTTTAAGTTATAGGAAGGGAATATATTCTAAGTAGAACGCAGCGGGTCGTTTTCTCCCAGTGATTAAAGAAACTCTTTGTTCTCTGGCTTACAGCTCTTTCCCAGGCCGTTCTGCCTTCTATTTCGTGTAATCCAACGTTGCCTTACATTTCCCTCTAACCTGCAACCTGTTTGGATGCAAAACAACAAGAATCTTGTACTTCTTTTCAGGGTTTGTTCGTTTGTTCGTTTGTTTTCTTCTGCAAATTGTGGACCAAAGTTTGTTTCCTAATCCTCTTAGTGTTGCGAGTCAGGGTTTCCCGATTGGAGCTCTGCCTCGCCCAGCTTGGAGAAGTCTTAACTCTTCTTTCCTTCCTCCCTGAGCTCTCGAGGATGTGAATTATGCTGGAGAAGCGTGTGGAGTCTGAGTGAGGGTTCAGCTCGGGTTGCTGGTGTGAGATTCGGAGTGCTTGGCCTTCCTCAGCCCTCGGGTGGTGGCTGCGAGCAGTGCACCCGTGGGTCCCTTTGTGCCCTGCATGGCATCGTGCCTCCGAGCCCTGCAGTCCCAGCTGCGTGGTTTGGCTTTGCTCATCCCCTCCGTACCCGAGAGGAGGAGCAGTGGGTGCAGCCCGCTCGGGGCCAGCTGTGCTGTAGCACTCAGCTGCCTTCAATCCACCTCAGCTGTGGTGCTGGGAGGATGCTGATGGTTTGAAACCCGCCCTGGGCCGCTGCTCAGGGTGATGTGTGTGTGTACTTTGCAAATACGCGGTGAATTGAGGCGACCCCACGACCCCGGCGCGGTGGGTTTTGTATTTCTTTCTCGTTCGTTCGTTCCCTTCGGATCCCTGTGTCTGCATGTAAAGAATGTGAGTAACAAAAGGGTGTACATATTTATAATTTTTTTATACCTGTCGTAAGACGTGAGGGGGCAGCAGAACCCGGGTTTTTTTTTATGGCAAACAGATGTATTGTATATTTTGATACCAGCTATTCCAGGTTCAGTATTGCAGAGAGTGGGGGTGGGGAGGGTTTAAGCGTACACCACATCGGAATTCCATTGCCTCTCTTTCAACGAATGTTTGTAATGCAAAAAGAAATTAAAAACTATTTTATAACAACCTTTGGTACCTTTCTGTAGCTCCATTATTTCCTGTTCAGATTGTAGAAAGCAGTTGCTGGCCGGTCTGTACTTGTGCTTTCAATAAATTTCTTCTGTATTCTTTGCTTCTGATTTCCCTCTCTCTTTTTATTGTGCCTATTTTGCTTCTGGTTTTTATTTTGGTTTGGTTTTTTCCCCCCCCTGCTGCCTCGTGTCTCACTTCTCATGTACCTCTGGGGCTCGGTGGAGTGCTCCCATGCGGAGCTGAACTGGGACGGACTGGTGGGGACTGGGGGAGGGGTGCCTGGCCCAGCTCCCACCCCCCAGCACTCAGAACCCTGCGGTTCTGGGGCCTGTAACTGACGCTCTGTCACGTTCCCACTCTTCATTCATTTTTGATTCACGTTCCTGAACTTTTCTGTGTATCCTAGCTCATCCCCCCCCCATCAATAACCCGAACTCTGTGCTCCGGTGGTGTCCTACGTGTGTGCCTTCTCCCCCCTTTGGGTGCTGTGCCATCAGCAGCAGTGTCCCTCTTCTCACCTCTGTTATCTCAGCTCCTCGGGACTTCGCTCGGGGGGGTGCAGCTCTGCCGACCCCCAACGTTTGCGGGGTGTGGATGTGCTCCCTGCAGCACTGCGATGCTGGGAGCATCCCACGGAGGAAGGGGGGGGTGTGGATGCTGTGCACACGGGTGGGATGAAGCAGCACTGTGTCCTCGTGCTGAAGGACCAACGTGTGCCCACAGCTGACCCTACACCGCCCAGGGTGACCCTAAACCCGTGCCAGAGTGGGGGTGGGGGGGTTTGGGGGTGGGGCGATGTCAGTGCCCCCGGAACGCGGCCCGCGGTTCCAGCAGCAATTAGCGATGGGCGCTTAATGAGGTTTCTCCCCCGGCATTCCCAGCGCCCCGTCGGTCCCCGCCTTGGGGGGGGGGATGGGGGCTTTGGGGGGGGGGGGATGGGGGGTTGGGGGGGGGGGGGGGTGGGATGCCGGTTGCCATGGGACGGGGAGGTCCGGGAAGCGGCGCGTGAAGGCGTTTATCACCGCGAGGAATGGGGACAGCGTGGGGTCACCCACGGGGGGGGGGGGGGGGTGACCTCCACCACCGCCTTCCCCCCCCCCCCCCCCCCCCCCCCCCCCCAAACTCCCCCTCCCCTTCGGCCGTGGGCATCCCCCCCCCCCGCCCCGTGTTAATCCCCGCGTTGCATTTCCAGCCCCGCGCCGGGTTATGGCGGATAATCCATATGTTTGCCGGCTGAGGGCTGTGGGATATCCACCTCTAATCCAATTGGCAGCGGCGCTTTAGTGCCATCCTCCCATCACTCCGGTGCTGGAGGAGATGGGGGCCGCTCCCTGCTGTGCCCCCCCCCCCAACCCCCCAGCAGCTCACACCGCGGCGCTCAGCGCTGCCCATCCCCTCCAGGGCACCGGGGACCCCACCCCCAACCCCTTCTATCTCCCCCCCTTCTATCTCCCCCCCTCCGGTTTATGGGCTGCGACAAACGGCAGCAGCTGGGCCGGGGTCGTGCGGGGGGGGGGGGGGGGGGGGGTCAGCACCCCCTTCCTCCCCTCCCCCCCCCTGCGCAGTCGGAGCTCTGTGTGCCCCCCGAGGTTGGGGGGGGGGGGGGGGAGGGACCACCGCAGCGGCGGTGCCACGCGGGAGCTGAGCTCGGCTCACGCATCCCCGCCGTTACCACAGCAACGGGGATGGAAACTGCAGCGGTGGCACTTCGGACCCCGTGAGCAGCGCACCATGAGTCGGTGCGGGGCCCCGCAGGACCCCCAGCACCCCCCTCTTCTCCCCTCCCCCCCCCCCGAACCCCCATTGCATCCTTGCGGAGCGATGCCCCTTTCCTGACACCCCCCCCCCCCCCCACTCCTCAGCGCCCACCGGGGCCACGTTCACGCCTTTATTCACTTTTCAACCACAGCGGCTTCAGCCGATGCCCGACGGATGCTCTCACAGCTCCGAGATCCCCAACCCCCCCACCCCGAGCCTCTGCCCGGGGCTCAGCAGCGCCCGGATCCCATTGCATCCCATTGCAGAGCCCACGAGGGCTCCCACCCACCCGGGGCTCCCACCCACACCCCCCCACCCAACGCACACTCTCTACTTTCCCCAGCGCAGTATTTACAGCTTCTCGTGCCCAGCTCTCAGCCCACGGGCACTCACCCCCTCCCCTCCCCCCCCACACCCCCCAGAAGGAAACAGCAGTGGGGGGGTGCACCCTTCCCTCCGAGCCCCACCGCTCCCACCTGAAGCACACACACCACGTGCGGCCACGCATGCCCCCCCCCCCCACTCCTCCAGCCCCACGACACCGACAGCTCTCCCACCCCACAAACCTACAGCACCGCAATCCTAATAAATTAACCCCCCCCCCCAAACAT